>CM038679.1:47253486-47636543 GCA_021605205.1 Aegilops longissima
CGAGGTGTTCCAGCGGCATGAGTTGTGAAACGATTCCACATTTTCTTAAGTGTGTACCAAATTGTGACTTAAATATTCTCCTCCACGATCCGATCGTAAGAATTTTATCTTTCGTCACGCTGATTCTCTACTTCATTTTGAAATTCCTTGAACTTTTCAAAGGTCTCATACTTGTGTTTCATCAAGTAGACATACCCATATCTACTTAAGTCATCTGTGAGAGTGAGAACATAACGATATCCTCCGCGAGCCTCAACACTCATTGGACCGCACACATCGGTATGTATGATTTCCAACAAGTTGGTTGCTCGCTCCATTGTTCCGGAGAACGGAGTCTTGGTCATTTTGCCCATGAGGCATGGTTCGCATGTGTCAAATGATTCATAATCGAGAGACTCTAAAAGTCCATCAGCATGGAGCTTCTTCATGCGCTTGACACCAATGTGACCAAGGCGGCAATGGTACAAGTATGTGGGACTGTCGTTATCAACTTTACATCTTTTGGTATTCACGCTATGAATTTGTGTAACATTACGTTCGAGATTCATTAAGAATAAACCATTGACCATCGGAGCATGACCATAAAACATATCTCTCATATAAATAGAACAACCATTATTCTCGGATTTAAATGAGTAGCCATCTCGTATCAAACGAGATCCAGATACAATGTTCATGCTCAAACTTGGCACCAAATAACAATTATTAAGGTTCAAAACTAATCCCGTAGGTAAATGTAGAGGTAGCATGCCGACGGCGATCACATCGACTCTGGAACCATTCCCGACGCGCATCGTCACCTCGTCCTTCGCCAGTCTCCGCTTATTCCGCAGCTCCTGCTGTGAGTTACAGATATGAGCAACGGCACCGGTATCAAATACCCAGGAGTTACAAGAAATATTATGCAAAAAGTTTTAGACTAAGTTCATGAAAATTAAGTTCATCTAATCAAATTATTTTAATGAACTCCCACTCAGATTAGACATCCCTCTAGTCATCTAAGTGTTACACGATCCGAGTAGGCCGTGTCCGATCATCACGTGAGACGGACTAGTCATCGTCGGTGAACATTCTGATGTTGATCGTATCTTCCATACGACTCGTGTTCGACCTTTCGTCTCCGTGTTCCGAGGCCATGTCCGTACATGCTAGGCTCGCCAAGTTAACCCTAAGTGTTTTGCATGTAAAACTGTCTTACACCCGTTGTATGTGAACGTAAGGATCTATCACACCCGATCATCACGTGGTGCTTGAAACGATTTAACTTTAGCAACGGTGCACAGCTTAGGGAGAACACTTCTTGAAATTTTTAGTAAGGATCATCTTATTTACTACCGTCGTTCTAAGTAAACAAGATGCATAAACATAATAAACATCACATGCAATTATATAATAGTGAAATGATATGGCCAATATCATATAGCTCCTTCGATCTCCATCTTCGGGGCTCCATGATCATCTTCGTCACCGGCATGACACCATGATCTCCATCATCGTGTCTTCATGAAGTTGTCACGCCAACGACTACTTATACTTTTATGGCTAACGCGTTTAGCAATAAAGTAAAGTAATTTACATGGCGTTCTTCAATGACACGCAGGTCATACAAAAAATAAAGAGAACTCCTATGGCTCATGCCGGTTGTCATACTCATCGACATGCAAGTCGTGATTCCTATTACAAGAACATGATCTCATACATCACAATATATCATTCATCATTCATCACAACTTCGGCCATATTACATCACATGACAATTGCTGCAAAACAAGTTAGACGCCCTCTAATTGTTGTTGCATCTTTTACGTGGCTGCAATTGGGTTCTAGCAAGAACGCTTTCTTACCTACGAATAACCACAACGTGATCTTGTCAACTTCTATTTACCCTTCATAAGGACCCTTTTCATCGAATCCACTTCAACTAAAGTGGAGAGACAGACACCGCCAGCCACCTTATGCAACTAGTGCATGTTAGGCGGTGGAACCGGTCTCACGAAGCGCACGCGTAAGGTTGGTCCGGCCGCTTCATCCCACAATACCGCTGAAGCAAGATTAGACTAGTAGCGGCAAGCAAGTTGACAAGATCTACGCCCACAACAAAATTGTGTTCTACTCGTGCAATAGAGAACTACGATAGACCTAGCTCATGATGCCACTGTTAGGGAACGCTGCAGAAAATAAAAATTTTCCTACGGTTTCACCAAGATCCATCTAAGAATTCATCTAAGCAACGAGTCAAGGGACTGAGTTTGCATCTACATACCACTTGTAGATCGAAAAGGAAGCGTTCAAGGGATGGTGATGATGGAGTCGCATCGCCGTGATTCAGATCACCGATGACCAAGTGCTGAACGGACAACACCTCCGCTGCTCAACACACGTGCGGTACGGACGACGCCTCCGCCTTTGATCCAGCAAGGAGGAAGGAGAGGTTGAGGAAGACAGCTCCAACGGCAGCACGACGGCATGGTGTTGTTGGTGCAGTGAGTATCTCCGCCAGGCTTCGCCAAGCACGCATGCGGAGGAGGAGAGGTGTTGGGAGGGAGGGCTGCGCCTTGGCTTGGGTGTTCAGCCTCCCTCACCCCTCTATTTATAGGGGAAGGGGCAGGGGCGGCCCCTCTAGATGGGATCTAGAGGGGGGGCGGCGGCCAGGAGGGGGACTTGCCCCCCAAGCAAGGGGGGCGCCCCCTCTAGGGTTCCCCCCCCAACCCTAGGCGCATGGGCCCAAGGGGGGGGGGCTGGCTCCTGCTCCACGCAGCCCATGTGCCCCCCCGGGAGGGGTGGCCCCTCCCGGTGGACCCCCGGAACCCTTCCGGTGGCCCCAGACAATACCGATATGCCCCAAACCTTTCCGTGTCCGTATGACAACTTCCCATATATAAATCTTTACCTCCGACTATTCCGAACTCCTCGTGACATCCGGGATCTCATCCGAGACTCAACAACATTCGTAATCACATACAAGTCTTCCTAATAACCCTAGCGCCACCGAACCTTATGTGTAGACCCTACGGGTTCGGAGACATGCGCACATGACCGAGACGGCTCTCGTCAATAATCAACAGCGGATCTGGATACCCATGTTGGCTCCTACATGCTCCTCGATGATGTCATCGGATGAACCATGATGTCGAGGATTCAAGCAACCCCAGATACTATTCCCTTTGTCAATCGGTACGTTACAAGCCCGAGACTCGATCGTCGGTATCCCAATACCTCGCTCAATCTCGCACCGGCAAGTCACTTTACTCATACCGCAATGCATGATCCCGTGACCAAACACTTGGTCACTTTGAGCTCATTATGATGATGCATTACCGAGTGGTCCCAGAGATACCTCTCCGTCATACGGAGTGACAAATCCCAGTCTCGATCCGTGTCAACCCAATGACACTTTCGAGATACCTGTAGTGCACCTTTATAGTCACACGCTACTTTGTGACGCTTGGTACACCCAAAGTACTCCTACGGTATCCGGAGTTACACGATCTCATGGTCTAAGGAAGAGATACTTGACATTGAAAAGCTCTAGCAAAACGAACTACACGATCTTGTGCTATGCTTACGATTGTCTTGTCCATCACGCCATTCTCCTAATGACGTGATCCCGCTTATCAATGACATCCGATGTCCATAGTCGAAACCATGACTATCTGTTGACCAACGAGCTAGTCAACTAGAGGCTTACTAGGACGATTGTGGTCTATGTATTCACACGTATTACGATTTCCGGATAATACAATTATAGCATGAATAAAAGACAATTATCATGAACAAGGAAATATAATAATAATTCTTTTATTATTGCCTCTAGGGCATATTTCCAACAAGAACAAGTTCACCGACAAATATGTCTTCGCCCACACTTCTATGCTTTGGTATCTCCGAGCCTGTTGTTGGTAGAATGCGGAACGGGCTTCGGCCGCATCGCGCTCCTCTTCTAGGCTGTCTAGATCGTCCCGCCGATCGAGCTCGGCCTCCCTCTCCTCATACATGCGCACGCGAGGTGAGTCATGAATAATGTCGCAGGGCAAGACAGCTTCTGCGCCGTACACCATGAAGAATGGTGTGTATCCGGTCGTGCGATTGGGCATGGTCTGTAGCCCCCAGAGTATGGAGTCGAGCTCCTCGACCCAGTGTTTATCCGACTCCTTTAAGGATCGCACTAGTCTGGGTTTGATGCCACTCATTATTAGGCCATTGGCACGTTCGACCTGACCGTTTGTTTAAGGGTGATAAACGGAGGCGTGATCGAGCTTGATACCTAGGTTAGCACACCAATTTTTCACCTCATCGGCTGTGAAGTTAGAGCCGTTGTCAGTAATAATGCTATGTGGGACACCATAACAGTGTACGACACCGGAGATAAAATCTATCATCGATCCGGCTTCAGCCGTTTTTACTGGTTTGGCTTCTATCCACTTAGTGAACTTATCCACCATAACCAGTAAATATTTCTTCTTATGGCTTCCCCCTTTAAGAGGTCCGACCATGTCTAGGCCCCAGACCGCAAAAGGCCAGGTAATGGGGATTGTTCTTAGGGTTGTGGGCGGCATATGCTTTGATTGGCAAAAAGTTGGCATCTGACACAACGCTGTACAAGGGCCTGTGCATCTGCTCGGGTCGTGGGCCAGAAGAAACCTATATGGAAGGCCTTGCTTACGAGGGCCCGAGCTGCGGCGTGATGGCCGCCGAGGCCTGCATGTATTTCGGCCAAGAGCTGCCGCCCCTCCTCTTCGGAGATACATCTTTGAAGAACTCTAGTAGTACTTTTCTTGTACAGCTCTCCTTCGTGAACTTTGTAGGCCTTAGAACGTTGGACTATGCGACGAGCCTCGTTTTGGTCATCAGGGAGCTCCTGCCTATTAAGGTAGTCTAAGAAGGGTTGGGTCCATGGGGCGATTACCACCATGATTACGTGGGCGGAAGGCGTTAGTTCGGTGCCCGAGCCCCCGACGATATCCGAATCATGTTCGGGATCCAGGGGTGTGATCTGCGCCGGACAGGTATTTCCGCTCTCGTCCTGCCATACCACGGATGGCTTGAAAAGCCTTTCCACGAAGGTGTTAGGCGGGACGGGGTCGCGTTTAGCGCCCATTCGAGCAAGGATCTCCGCAGCTTGATTACTATCTCGGGCCACATGATGAAACTCGAGCCCCTCAAACCGAGCTGATATTTTGAGTACAGCATTGCGGTAAGCCGCCATCTTTGGATCTTTTGCATCAAATTCTCCGTTCATTTGGGATATTGCGAGGTTTGAATCCCAGCGCACCTCGAGGCATTGTATGCCCATAGAAACAGCCATCCAGAGACCATGCAGTAATGCCTCATATTCGGCTGCGTTATTGGAGTCCGTATACATGATTTGTAATACATAGCGGACTGTGTCCCCTCTAGGGGATGTTAAAATGACACCAGCCCCCAATCCGGCTAACATCTTGGAGCCGTCGAAGTACATCACCCAGTTGGAGTATGTGCCGTACTATTTAGGGAGTTCGACTTCTGTCCATTCGTCGATAAAGTCGGCCAACACCTGAGATTTAATAGCTCGGCGTGGCTTGTATGTTATTTCAATGGTAAGAGCTCGATAGCCCATTTTGCAATGTGGCCGGTGGCATCTCGATTGTTGATGAAGTCACTGAGTGGTACCTCGGAGGCCACCGTGATCGAGCACTCTTGAAAGTAGTGTCATAGCTTCCGAGATGCCATGAAGACCGCATACGCTATCTTTTGATAGTGCGCGTATCGGGATTTGCATGGTGTGAGAACTGCCGATACCACTACAAAAAAATACACTTCCGTGATGATACGTGTTTGTCACAGTAGGTCGCGGTTTTTGTCATGCATGTACATCCATGAAAAATTTATGACAGAATCAAGATAGTCATACCAGTCTTTGTCGTGAGAAGTGTTCCATGACATTACCAAAATTATCATCACAGAAGTGTCCACTTCCATGACGATAAATCGCACGTCACAGAAGTGCTTTCGTCAAGGGTGACCGACACGTGGCATCCACCGTAACGGAACGTCGTTAAGCTATCAGGTCGGATTTTGGATCCGATAACCCGTTAACAACCACGATCAATACCGATTTTCCACGTGTAAAATTCTCCTTGGCTTTTAGCTGGGCCGGCCCATTATGGTCTACAGAATCTTGTGGGCCTTTAGCTGGACCGGCCCAAAAGTGGCCCACAAAGTTTAAATGGGCCGGCCCAACCGAAGGCCCATAAGATTTAGCGGACCATAATGGGTCGGCCCAACTAAAGGCCCACAAAATTTAGCGGACCATAATGGGCCGGCCTAGCAAAAGGCCCACAAGATTTTATGGACCACAATGGGCCGCCCAGCTAAAGGCCCACAAGATTCTCGCAGACCATAATGGGTTGGCCCAGCTAAAGGCCCAACATTCTTCACAAATCGGCCCGCCAACGGCCTGGTCTAAACTTGTCATCAATGCGCCCATGGTCACTTCGGCCCGCTAACGATCGCTAAGTAATTGGGCTAAATTACGGCCGTGTATTTCCGCCCGTTAAAGGTCCGGCTTCATTTGGGCCCATTTACGTGCCATCAAAACTTTCGCCCGTAAACGACCGTGAAGGATTTGGGTCATATTCGCCATGTCTCGCTATTCGCCTGTTAGAGGCCCACTAAAGATTTGGGCCACTTCGACCTGTTGTCATTTTCGCCCGTTAACGCTCGGACGAAACCATGGGCCATATGTGGCCCAACTTCATATCAGGCCCATTAACGACCCATATAAAAATGACGATAATCTAGCCCGACCGAAGTTCCGGCCTGTTAAAGGCCCATGTATCAGGTCGGCGCATTTATGGCCCGTCCGAATTTCAGCCTGTCAAATATCCGCATCGTAAATGGGCCACCATTTCGGCCTGCTAAGTCCATTGGGTTATTTGGCACAATCAGGGCCCAATCTCACTTTTGGTCTATTAAAGGCCCATGTTTTTTATGGGCTCGAGATATTTACACCTGTAAACGGCCTATTTTTACTGAGGGCCCAAATTATTGTCGGGGAAGCTGATCGTGACCCACGAACACCTATGGGACCTGGCGGACCGAGTCCCTTTTGGTTCGGTGGGGGGCGGGGATTGCACGAAGAGCAGATCGAGGCGGTGCACACGAGCAGTTTACCCAGCTTCGGAGCTCTCCGGAGAGATAATACTCCTACTGCTGCTTGTCTGATTATCTTGTGTTCTTGCTAGGGAGCAAGGAGAGCTACAAAACCTAGCTTGAGTGTTTCTAGTCTCGAATAAGTCGAACCAGCCGAACCCCTTCTACGTTGAGCATGGGCCTCCTTTTATAGGCTCAAGGGGTCACCACAGGTGGCAACGTAAACGAGGGCAAAATGGGAAAAATGAGTTGCAGTTGGTACAGCTACTTTGTACAGTGTATTCTACCTAACTCTGACGGCAAGGGACAAGAGTAATAAATGTCCGTCCATGTCGCCTAAACAGTGCAGAAAGGGACCGTCAGGGGCGCCACCGATCGCCACGATGGCACCTCTGTCAGCGCCGCTTACCGCTGCTCTCCGCTGGCTGCACAGCCTCTTGACACGCACGCCGAATGGCCCTATGGCGACATCGCTGGTGGATGAGCCGAGCGAGATGAAGAGAGGTTGCTCGCTGCGGCAAGCACCTTGCCGCTGGCTGAATCCTTGTCGCGTTTGGGAGCTTGTCGCCACCAGCCTTCCCGCAAGCTCCTCTTGCCGGATCTTGTCTTCTGCGTGCCTTGAGGACCTTCCCTGCAAGCTCCTCTTGCCGGGCCTTGTCTTCTCGGCTTAAATACTTTGTTCTTGAATGGCTCCAAAGGAACCACGGAGGATCTTGGCGGTCACTAGGCAGCCTCGCCGCTGGTGTCTGAATCGCCGATGCGAAGTTCGGGATACTAGGGTACCCTACTCTAGTACACCGATAGGAGCCCCGATCATCGGGCCACACACGGTGCCGAAGCGCTGTTGGGCCAGGCCCAAAACAGGCACGGCACGCTGCGGCCTAGATCACGCTGTTACTGCCCCGGACCCACCACGCCCCCACTTAACAGCACGCTACGGACGTGGCGCCGTGGAGAGATCGTGGGGCTTTTTTAATTGGAAAGCGAACGTCCGCCCCTCTCCCTCCTTATAAGCAGGGGAAACAGGGCAGGTCGCCCACCTCGCCATTGCTGTCACATCTCAAAACCACCGCTGTTCTCCCTCCTTCTCGAAGTCTCAAGAGAGCGACGCCCGCCCCCATCGCCACCAACGCCATCAATGCCGCCGGCCTCCTCCACCACCTCCACCATGGCTCCGAAGTCGACAAGGGAAGGGCGAAGTCGGCCGAGGCGCAGCGCTCGCGGCGCGAAAAGGAGCGGCCACCTTCACCCCTAGCTCGACGCAGGAGCTGAGGAAGGGTACTACCTCTTTTGGTCGACGGAGACGCGGGCGCATCCGCGCACGAGGGTAATCTCTGCCGCCACATCAGAGTTGGTTTCGGTCGGGTACCCCTTCTTCGCGCTTTTCTATCTGCGGGCTCGCCCGCCTTTTCTGAATTCTTTTGCGATATCATGAACACCTCACGGGCTTCGCCTCCTTGATTTCACCCCCAATGCTGTCCTCGACCATGGCGGTTTTCGCACACCTTGCGAAAAACTTTGTCGGAGTCCACCCAAACGTAGCCCTCTTCCGCCACTTCTTCATGCCCCGCGTTGAGAGAGGAGAGCCACTTGCCGGAGGGATTGCTTGGATCTCCAGGATCGGCAAGAAAGAAGCATATCTGGAAGGAGAGCTCCGCAGCAAGTGGGAGGAGTGGAGAGCCGATTGGTGTTGGATCATCGAGGAGAACCCGCAGCCCTTCACTGCCTAGCGCCAAACTCCCATAGTGCGCGGCAATGATTGGAGCAACTTGGCGCCGGAGGATGCTAGGTTGAAAATTGCTATGACCCGGATCTTGTGCCTCAGACACGCTGGGCTCACTGTAGGCGCCGTTGGCGCAGATTTCCTTCGCTGCCGCATCGCTCCCTTGCAGGAGAGGAGGAGGCCTGCTTGGGAGTTCCAAAATGCGGCGGACATCATGAGGCTGCGCCTGGCCTCAACTGAATTTCACCGCCTTGGAGCTGGATGCGATGTGCTAGAGCTGTTCAAGCACGCACCCAGATCACCCCGAGTGGTTCATGTTGCCAAGGGGGTAGTTCTTTGTGTAACAACTCTTCGCCGATCAAGATCCGAGCAATGATGCCGCCAGTGATTCCTATGGATCGCTCCAACTTGGCAAGAGCCCGCCGATGATGTCGCAGCAGCAGTTCTTCGACAGCTGGAAGAAGTGCCGATCCGCCTGATGAGCGTAAGTGGCTCACCCGCGACACCACCGACGCCGAGCTGCAGCCAAGACGCCACCAGGCCGAGGAGGCGGCAGAAGCTGCCGCTGGTGAATTTGGGTTCACCGTGGAGGAGGCGGAGGCAGCAGAGCGGCAAGCCTTGTCGATCGAGAGGAGCTTGTCGGCGCGGAGGAGCAGACCGAGCTTGAAGCAGAGCCGAACGAGCTCGCCGGGGCGCCCCCCCACCTTCAGTAGCTTTTGCTGGAGGAGCCCACAGCTCCACCAAGAAGGCGCCCCGAAGACCGGGAAGCGGCGGGCGGCAGACGGGCTAACAGCCGTCAGCGCTGCGACGCCGCCCCACCGCTGCAAGCACTGCTAAGCCGCTGGAGCGCCTCACGCCGCCACAAAGAACGGGAGCGGGCCTCCGGACCACGGCCCTCGCACCGCCAAGCGTCCGAGGGAGCCTACTTTTCCAAATTGCCGCACCGGAGGCGGACCGAATTGACTTCTCCAAGCCAGCTCCAAGGAAGAAGAAGAGTAAGATCTTGTCATTGCTATTTGTAATTCTTCAATTTGCTGCTTTGTCTTGTATCTTGATTTGCTTCATTCTCAACTCTTTCCTTTTTCAGACGCTGGCTCGTAGAGCGTCAAGAGAGCCAAGACCCCGTGGTTGTCATCGAAGACGATCCCCCTGCATGGCGACAGGAGGCGCTGCCTGAGACTCCCTTGCCGGACCCGACAACCCTTCCTCAAAGCAGCCCCCAGCACAGCCCCCAGCGTAAGTAATTGGTGTATTTCTTACGGTTAGGTGTGCATGGGTGCTCCTTCTTTGCTGATATCTGACTTGTTGATTTGTGTAGGAGCAGAGCAGCCTCATCAAGAGGGCCCTAAGCCGCCCCAAATTCCTTCGCTTCAACTACGCCGCCAAGGAGAATTCTCCGCAAGGAGCGCCTCCGCAAGGAGGCTTTCCAACAAGGGCGGTGCCGGGCGATCCTACGGTGGTTGAGACCGCGCCACAGATCCCATCGCAGTAACTCTTTATGCGACAATTCCCTTGGGTTCTTTTTTTCTGTTCTTCTTTTTCAACATTTGCTTGACTGTTTTTCTTTTTCTCGATCGCCGATCCATCTGCCGCAGATCCGATGGAGACTGAGGTCCCCGGCGAGGAGGTCGCGCACGGCAACACTGACGACGCCGCCACCATGGAGGAAGAGGATGGCGCCAATGAATCCGCCAGCGAGGAGGCCGCCAAGGCTGCCGCCGCAAAGGTCGGGCGAGGGTCCGCGATCGTGATCGACGACCTTCGAGGTCAGCAGGAGCGCCAGCGCCATAATCGATCGCCGATCCCCGCCGCCGATGTAGCATCAGTTCAAGAGCCCCAGCCCGCGCCTATTCAAGGCCGGCGACGGCGCCTTTCATCAAGCTCCCATGGGCGCCGAGCCTGTGGCGCCGGCCGAGGGAGAGACCTTCGACGAAGAGCTGCTTCGCCTCCGCTGGGTTGTCGCTGGTTGACGCGCCAAGCAGCAGCAGTGGCGAAGTTCGAGGAGGAGCAGCTGCCGAAGAAGCTGTTGCCGCTCTACCGCCCCGGCAAGCTAAGCTGGAGTCCCGGAAGCACTCGCCGCGAGGGCGGAGCGATATGGAGAAGCGCCAGAAGAGCTCCGCGCGCTAACCAAGAAGTACCCTCCGGACGAGCAGAAGCGCTGGAGCAACTTCTCCGAAGAGCGCACAGCCTTCATCCTTGAGAAGGCTGAGGTCGAGGAGCAGCAAAGGCTTGCCGCAAGAAGCTATCTCGCAAGAAGAAGGCGAAAATGGCGCAGCAGAAGATCAACCTTGACAGCTATGAGGAAGAGCTTACGCTGCAGCAATCACTTGGCGGAGCTCTCAAGGAAGCAAAGGACACTGCCGCAGTCGCCGAGGCCGCCAAGAAGGAATTGGAGACGAAGGTGACGCAATTGAGGCCAACCTTCGAAGAGCGGGCGAGGAGCTTCGCGCGCTGAAGCACGAGCGCGAGAAGGATGCCTACATTCTTGGCGAAGTTGCGTGGCCGCCTCGCAGAGAGGATCAAAGAGCTCGACGCCGCTGGCGACTCCAAGGCGATGTTGAGCTGAAGTCGACCACCTTGATGGAGACGCTGGACGGCGCCAAGGAGCGGAAGCGGTCTGCTGGAGAAGATCAAGGCTAACGAGGAGTTGTTGGCGAATGCCACGAACGCCCATAACACCTTCAAAGAGATTGTGATGCACCGACCGAGGGTCTTGTAAATACAGCCGCCGCCATCGGCAAGGAGCTGATGGAGCCGGGATGGTGGATCTCGGTACTCCACCGACGAGCATCTCCAACCCAGCCGCCAAGCTCAGCCTGTTTTTCAAGGGCGTGGCGGCTTTCCAATGCTCCGGAAGAGATCCCAAATAGCTGGCCGACGAAGTCGCGCCAAATCTGTGCAGGGCTCTTCGAAGGTGCCGATGAAGGTGGCCTTCCGCAATCTAGGCGTTAGCTTCGCCAACGCCCTCAAGTCCTGCCGCCGATCGCCGACGTTGAAGCGCCAAGGCCCTTGTCGCACTCCATTGTGGACAGGGTGAGCGGAGTCAAGGTTGATGGCGACCGCGGGACTAGGCCGCCAATTTATCTTTCCCTTGTCACCGCTGATCATGTTTAGGCTAACAATTTATTAGATCTCATGCATGTTATTTTTGTAATATACTCTATCTTAGGCAACGATTGCAATGTTATTTCCTTTACTTGATTCCTCCTTTGTATGTTTGTGCCCTACGCTTTTAGGGAACTTGTCGGCGCTGGCACCTTTTGCATGAAGCGCTGAGTGCGGAACGCCAAGAGTCTGGCCGGCGGTGCTGCCTCCGATAGTAACCTTGTCGCAACTAGTTGCAGCTCACTTAAATTGTTGAGCGGACTCAAACAAAGTAAGGGCGCACCAGCTACGAAGTTGGTTCCTCTTCGCACAGTGTTTTCCATACAAAGTACCATCGCTCGAGGAAGATAACTTAAAAATTTAAAACTGATCGCTCAAACTTTGGCAACTTAGCTTTTCTCGCTGCTTGCTTCCCAAGGCGATACTTCTCGAGCGACGCTTGGTGGCCCACACCATTATCTTCTCTCCCCCGCTAACTTGTGGGTGGATGAACCTTCCTTTCTTTGAGAAAGAGAAAGAAGAGAAATAAAGTTATGGAGCCTTGTGGCCCGTTATTGCTTACGTGTGGATGCTGAACAAAATGTCGATAACATATGCAAATTGATTATGAAAGCATGAAATTGACAAGTTGTGCGCAATATATGAGCTTTATCGATGCACGGGTCTCGCGCCTGCTTTGTACAAAGGATTACATGCAACATCGGCAAGATTTGTATAAAGGTGGTTGCCGAACAGGTTCCGCAACCGCGCCTCTATGGGTAAAACTTACGAAGATGCTCAATGTTCCAGAGTTGCTCACCGAATGCCATCTTCGGTCTCAAGGCGGATAGCCAGCCTAGTGACTCGCTTCACCCAATAAGGGCCTTCCCACTTCAAGGCCAACTTGTTGGAATTCTCGCGGATTGAACGCTACCAAGAACAAGGTCGCCTTTCCTCGAAACTTCGCACTAACTTTGCGGTTATGGTAGCGGCGCGAAGTTTGCTGGATAACGAGCAGCTCAGACAGCTGCCTCAAGACGGTCCTCCTCAAGGAGCAGCGGTCATCTTGTCGCAGCTGCTCTTGCTCAAGCTCATCATAAGCGAGTACTCGAGGTGACCCGTGATACGAAGTTCCGCGGGAGAACTGCCGCCCATAGACTAGAGCGAAGGTGTCTCGCCGCTGGCTCGATGGCGTCGCCCCGATCGACCAAAGAACCATCGGCAGCCTCGATCCAGCTTTCTTCCGCGACTTGTGCAGCCTCGTCGAAAGTTCTGGTCTTGAGTCCTCGCAGCACTTCAAAGATTTGCCTTCTCCGCTGACCGCTGCTTCTGATGAGCAATGTAGTTAAGCGCACCTTGGCGCCAAGATCTTGGACGATCGCATGAAGGTGCGGCTCAGGAATTGTGTGCCGTTGTCGGTGATGATCCGTTAGGAATCCCAAACGGCAAACAATTGACCAAGAACTTGATCGCGACCGTGTTGTCACCTTCCTCATCGCTTCCACTTCCGCCACTTTGTGAACTTGTCGATTGCGACGCATAAGTACTCAAAGCCCCCGACAGCTCGGGAAAGGGGCCGAGGATGTCGAGCCCCTGCACCAAAAATGGCCAGGATAAAGGGATCGCCTGGAGAGCTTGAGCTGGCTGGTGTCTCTGCTTGAATGGAACTGCACGCTTCACACTTGGTTACTTGTGCAACTGCATCCTCGAGGGTTGTCGGTCAGAAGAAACCTTGCCGAAAGCTTTGCTTAAAGTGTTTGGCGCCAATGTGGTGACCACATATGTCTCTATGTATCTCTCGCCAACAGCTTCGTCCATCTTCCCGTGAATACACTTCAATTTCACACCATTGAGTCTTCTTCTCAGAGTAGTGTGCTATCGACAAACCGGTACATACTTGACTGCCGGCTACTTCTTTCCGCTTCTTCTTGCTCTTCGAAGTTCTCCGTCTTAAGGAAATGGACAATCTGTCGTGCCCATGCCGGAGCTTGCTCGACAACAAGGACTAAAGGCACATCTGCTGCGGAACATCCGCTTTCACGGTAAGAATCTGCGGCTCAGCCGAGTTGATGTTCCCCGCAAGCTTGCCGGAGCAAAACTTGTCGGGAGCGCTCGCTTCAACGAAACAAACCTAGGGCTTGTCGGAGCAGATCGCCTCAAAGACTTTGGTGTTGATCTTGGGGACCAAGGGCGGCGGCTTGGGAGCTCGCCGAAGTAGTCACCAAGATCAACTTCTCTTTCTTGTTCTGTCCGCTGATGGCGTTACAGCTTGGTTGAGTCAGCTTGAGCAAAAAATTCCTGGTTCCACAGTAACTTGAGGCGGTGCACTTTGACAAAGCCATCAACAATATCATTCTCGAGCTCTTGGAACATGTTCCATTTGCAGGCCTTCAAAGTGTTCTTCTAGCTTTCTCACTTCATCAACGTAGGCTTCCATCAACGGACTCGATAATCTTTGTTTACTTGGCGGACGACAAGTCATGCGAGTCACCCCGATAATGAGCTTCTTTATCCCAAGGTCTATCGCTATCTCGAGACCGCAAGCAAACCTTCATACTGCAGTATTGTTTGTTGCTTGCTCCTTGGGAAAGTGCATCTGGACTATGTACTTGAGGTGCTCTCCGTGGGTGCGAGCAGCAGCACGCCGCACCGACGCCTTTGCAGCGAGAAGGCACCATCAAAGTACATCAGCCACTTTTTACTTGCTTCCTTGACGGGATACTGCCTCGAATTTCTTCATCTTATGCTACGCCCATTCTGCTATAAACTCTGCCAATGCTCGCTTTGATAGTTGAAGTGCTTTCAAACTTGAGGCCAAAGCTTGATAGTTCCAAAGGCCCACCGACAATCCTGCCTGTTGTTTCGGATTTTGCAAGATCTCTTCGCCGAAAGCGAGTGACAACTGTGATCTCATGTGCTTGAAGTAATGGCGCAGTTTTCGAGAGCCATGAGGAGGCCGAAAGCAACTTCGCACACCGAGTACCTTGATCTAGCCCCTCGAGAAGGGAACTCGACAAAGTAGACTGGGCGCTGCACCATCCTTTTCTCGCACCTTCTCGCAACTCGCGAGATCCGCCCTTGTCGGGACCAGAGCTTGACGGTGAATCCCCGCTTGTCATCGATGTATCCGCCATGGTTGCCGGCTCATCGTCCGCCTCCTTTCCGCTATTAACGCAGCACTAACCACTTTGATTGGTTGCCGCTATGTATAGCAGCAACTTCTCTTGTGGCCTAGGTGCGACAAGTATTGGAGTGGAGGACAGTACTCTTTAAGTCTCGCAGCGCAGCCTCCGCTTCGGAGTCCATTTTATTGACCTGCCTTTTCAAAATCTTGAAAATGGCAGGTGCCGCTTAGCGACTCTAGAGATAAACTCTGCCGAGAGCAGCCACGCAACCGCAAGTCTTCGTACATCCTTGACGCGCTTTGGTGCTTCAATCTGCTCAATGGCCTTGATCTTGTCGGGATTGGCCTCAATTCCCCGCCGAGATGAAGAACCCGAGAAGCTTGCCGGAAGGGACTCCAAACACGCACTTTCGGGTTGAGCTTGAGGTTGATCTTGCAGATTTGCAAAGGTCTCATCTAAATCTTGAACCAGAGTTGCTTTGTCCTTGCTTTTGACCACTATGTCATCCATGTAGGCTTCTACATTTCTGTGCATTTGCGGCTCAAAAGCGCCATGGACTACTCTTGCAAACGTTGAACCAGCATTCTTTAGCCCAAAAGGCATTCGTGATAAAACAAAGAGGTGCCACATGGGGTAATGAATGCGTTTTCTCATCATCCTCTTCGCCATGAAGATCTGATGATATCTCGAGTATGCATCAAGAAATGAAAGCAAATCACATCCAGCCGTGGAGTCAACAATCTGGTCGATACGCTGCAAGGGAAATGGGTCTTTGGGACAAGCTTTATTAACATCCGTGAAGTCGATACAAAGTCTCCATTTCCCATTTGCCTTTCGCATAACCACCGGATTGGCCAACCACGGGATGGAGCACCTCCGACAAGGCCCGCCGCTTCCAGCTTTTGATCTCTTCGCAATGAACTTGGCGCCCACCGCCGCTTCGACTTTCTGCTGACGGGCCGCGATGAGGGCAGACAGCTAAGTGGTGCTCAATTACTTTCCTGAACACCGGGATGTCGACGGTTGCCATGCAAACACATCGACATTCGCCTCGCTGGAAAGCAACGAGCGCTTTCCTATTTAGGGTCAAGCGTGGCAATCGATGGTGAAGGTACCACCAGCTGTCGCCCCTTGGCGGACACCTTCTTGGTCTTCGTGAGCTGCCATCGTTTTCTTGCACTTGCTTCGTGGAGCTCGATGAAAGGCCCTCGACGGTAGCGCAGCACCAAGAGGTGCGCTGCCGGAGTGGGCATCGAGCTCTTGCCGACAAAGTGGTCTTCTTCCCCCGGAGCTTCAGCGGCAAGTGATTTGCTATCTATTGCAGCTGCTGCCTCCCCAGAATCTTGTCGGCGCAATAAGAGCATCTTTCTTGTCGCCATGAACAGAAATGACACTTATTGGGCCCGCATCTTGAGCAAGTTGTATGCATAATGAGAGGCTGCCATGAACTTGGCGAAGGCCGGACGCCAAGTATCCCATTATAAGGCAATGGAAAATCAGCAACGCTTAACGTGACCTCTCGGCCTGAAGTTTAGCTCGCTGCCAAATGTTACCGCAACGTGATCTTCCCTTTCGCTTGCTCCTTCATGGGTTGATTCTTGAAGGTGCCGCCTTCGAGCTCGCCGTCGTGGATTTGAAGCTTCGAGCACCGCGGAGGAGATCAGGCTAAGCCGCCCCACCGGCCAACTAGCATCTTGGTGACCTTGAGGTTGCGGATAGTTGGTGAGACCAACATCGCAAGCACCCGACCGCAGTTATTCGATCAGGGTGGTCCTCAATATCAAAGATGATAGGCGTGCTGACCACTTCAGAGGCTCCGTGTGACTCCACGGATGGTTCTCTGCATTAACCTCCCGATCCATTGTTTGAGTTGGCAGGTGAGGTATGCAGAGAAGCACCCGCCACAACACAGGACCTCCTGCTTTCTCAAACTCCTGCTCATCAGTTTCTTCATCCTCCATATCTTCATCGCCATCATCGCTTTCATCCTTGTCGCGCCAAGGAGGTCTGTCCCCTTGCCGCTGCTTGGCCTTGTCACGCGCCCCTCCCCGGCCGGTCGCTTGCTAGCTCCCCAAACCCTCCTGGTTTTCCTTGTCGCTACCAGCCAGACTAGCTAGTCATTGTTCAACAAGCTGCTCGACCTTCTTGCAGCTCGGAGGTCGTGGACCTTGGTGCGGTGAATCTTGCAAGATCGCTTTGTTGAGCTGTCCTCGCTTGTCGGCGTCACAGCCACAAAGCTTGCGGGCCGGCGCCAAAGCGGCAACCTCCTTGCCGAGCCACCAACTTTGGTTTTCTTGGCGGGACCACCGCTGCCGCATCGCTCGACAACTAGTACCTCTTTGCTCTTCTTCCTTCGGTTGTTCCGCCGTCGACTCTTCTTTTGCCGGGCGGTCTCCTCACCGCCGATCCTGCTTCAGATTCTCTCCCCGAGTCTCTCCTTCCTCAAATACAGGCACACTTGTCGGCCAAGGCATACAGCTCATCGACGCTCCTTGACTTTGCACATCTCCATCTTCCTCATCCCGCGGTTCCGCACGCTCGATGAAACACGCCGATCACCGCGGTGGACATCCGATGTTGTAGTGCACACGGCTGAATCTTTGATGAACTTATGCTAGGACTCTCCTTCCTTCCGGCGAAAGGTGAAGGTCGCCTTCGCTATGGGTTTGTGGTCGCCTCGTGAAGGCGCCAACAAACCGATGGCATAGATCTGCCCAAGAGGAAATGGAACTGTCCGCAAGTGCATTAGCCAAGATCTCGACAAGGCTTGAGTACCAGCGGAAGTAGTTGGCGAGATCTTGTCGCCTCGCCCCTCGTAGCTTGCACCGCGATGGTGTAGATGCCGAGGAACTCCGACGGATGCGCCCCGCCGCCATACTTTTCTCGCACGCTCGCTTGAAATTTTTCTTGTCGGGCCACTTAGACTCCGCCGCAGCTCACGAGTGAACGCAGGGCAACCTACCGCAGCACGGCAAGTCACCGTTCTTCGGCGCGATGCATCGCCGACAGGGCCCAGCCGCTGGTCGGATTGACACCGCGCTTCTTCGGGCGCTGATGCGAAGTTCGAAAGGCCCTCTTGTTGCCGCTTCTTTGAAGAACTTGGCGCGATCACGGCGAAGCCTGTGGATCCGGCGACGCGTGGAGTCATTGCCGAGGTGGATCCGACGAAGTCGGCGATCTTTGGCCTTCGGATGGAGAGTGCATGGTGGTTGCACTTCGCAGGTCTCTGCCGCCACCGGCTCGCGTTTTGTCGCCCGCCGCAAGGAGGCAGTTGGTTGTCATGAGTATCGCTGTCAGCGGCCGGCGAGACTTCGATGGTGGCCTTCCATTCGCCGACCTTGTCGGCCGTTGAGGGTAGTCTAGAAGCGCTTGAGCTTCGCCAAGGCTTCGCTGGAGTGGTGGGTGGCAATGGCGACGGCGCGAGGAGCGGATATGCTCGGACTTCTAACCAAGTTAGAAGGAGCAGCATCCCGTCCCGGCGATCAGATTCGCTTCGCATCAGCATGCCGGGCGCATGCCGGTCTCGAGGGCTTCGATCCTCCACTTTGGCCTTGATCCAACGAAGCGTATGGCGCCATGAGCACCATGACGCTGCCGGCTCTCTGCTTCCCCGAGATGGACGCAGATGTATCCAGACGCCAAGTTCGCGCCGCTTTGTCTCTGGACTTGCAGCGCTGTGGCTCTCGACGACATGCCTCGCTCTCTTCCGCTTATCGCCTTCCCCACCACTCGCCACTCCGTGGTGGTGGGTTTGACGCGACGGCTCACTGCCGCCAAGCCTTCTTCTTCGGTGGCACGTTGATGAAGATGATGAAGATGTTGCTCGTGAACGCCGGATTAGGTTCACACAGCTCGACGCCTCTACCGGGCGCGCCAAGGATGTCGGGAAGTTGATTGTGACCCACGAACACCTATGGGACTCGGGCGGACCGAGTCCCTTTGGTTCGGTGGGGGCGGATTGCACGAAGAGCAGATCGAGGCGATGCACACGAGCAGTTTACCCAGCTTCGAGCTCCGGAGAGATAATACTCCTACCGCTGCTTGTCTGATTATCTTGTGTTCTTGCTAGGGAGCAAGGAGAGCTACAAAACCTAGCTTGAGTGTTTTAGTCTCAATAAGTCGAATCCACCAACCCCTTCTACGCTATGCATGGGCCTCCTTTTATAGGCTCAAGTGGTCACCACAGTGGCAACGTAAACGAGGGCAAAATGGGAAAATGAGTTGCGGTTGGTACAGCTACTTTGTACAAAGTGTATTCTACCTAACTCGACGGCAAGGGACAAGAGTAATAAATGCCCGCCCATGTCGCCTAAACAAAGTGCAGAAAAGGGACCGTCAGGGCGCCACCGATCGCCACGATGGCACCTCTATCAGCAGCCGCCGCTGTTTCTCCGCTGGCTGCACAGCCTCTTGACACGCATGTTCGAATGGCCCTATGGCTACATCGCTGGTGATGAGCCGAGCGAGATGAAGAGAGTTGCTCGCCGCTGCAAGCACCTTGCCACGCTGAATCCTTGTCGATTTGGGAGCTTGTCACCACCAGCCTTCCCGCAAGCTCCTCTTGCCGATCTTGTCTTCTGCCTTGAGTATCCTTCCCGCAAGCTCCTCTTGCCGGGCCTTATCTTCTGGCTTAAATATTTTGTTCTTGAATGGCTCCAAAGGAACCACTTGAGGATCTTTGGCGGTCACTAGGCAGCCTCGCTGGGTGTCTGAACCGCTGCAGCACGGGTTCGGATACTAGGTACCCCTACTCTAGTACACCGACATTATGTTTAGGCCTGTTAAAGGCCCACTATGGGCACAGGCCTACCAGAAAAATTTGAAAGCTTATGCTAATTTAAGCCCAGATATTTTTAGTGGGCTACATGCCAATTTTGGCCCATAATCGTTTTTAGCCCAATTGGAATGGGCCCATTTAATGTTGGCATGTTGGGCTCCACGAAGCTTTAATCGAATACATTACTAAGATAAACCTACACTATACAAAAATAGCGTCAGAATTATGCAGCCTGTGGCAGCATCATAAATGTTGTATCACAACAAAATAAATTCCAATCATACAACAAAAGGCCTGTTGGCATAAAGTTTACAATTCTTCCAGATAAAAGCACCATCGATGTATAGAAGCACGATTATTTGACCTGAGTGCTAATGTTTCAGCTGTAGAATCTGATGGAGCAGCACGATTCCACCTTTTTTCCGCCATTGCTCTTCAACAACGGTTTAATGTCCGATAGTCCGTTTCAAAACCATTCATATCTTGACGACATTTCTCAACCACTATTCTTGTTTCCAAACAACGCCCATTAGGGATTGGACTTGTGTCCGAGCATGATATATCACTGCCTAGCAGGAAGATTTTTTTCAGAGGCGATTTGGATGAGGTTACCTTGACAACCAACCCAAAATTATGCAGAAGGTGCTTTTTGCACCGTTAGTGGAGAGATACTAACGACCGCAAAGAAGAGGTGACATTGTGCCTGTAGTAGCCTCGTCACCTTCAGGTGGTTGTGGCTGTTCAATCATTTGTTCCATAGCTTCCTGGAAGTTTGAACTTGTAGATTAGTGTACAAGATAAGTTACTAATGAGACAAAAACAAACAAAGTAGGTTAAACGTTTATACATAACTTATTTTGGTGAACTACTATAATACATTAGCATGTATTGTAGTGCCAACTACATAATAAAATCACTTTCGAACATATGTCCATGTAGCATGCCCATCAGATTGTCTATTTCTCACATTCGCTGACATCTAAGGATAAAGAGACATGGTTTAAAGTAGGATGAATATAGTATGACATCATTCATATCATGGGCAAACATATATAAAACAAACAGCTATTTTATCATTGTAAAGACGTGAACATAACAACTAGATTACAGATCAAGACCAAAAGAATATCTTCATCTCTTTTAAACCATGTAAGGTGAAATGATACGTTAAGACAATTGTGTATAAAAGTGAACAGAGTAATCGACATTGGCTGCAAACCAAGTAGTTAAATGAACACATCATAGTACCAATCAGTTCAAGGCAGGAGGAGTAAGGACTTACAACAATGGGCTTGAACTGGTGTGCTCATCCCTTCATCTTGCTGGTGTGGCAATCCTTGAAGATTTGCACTGCATTCGTTCAGTTCTTTTGGTCCGCACGGCTTTCCTCCAGATTTGGAACAAGTCAATATAGATACGATAATATGGCACAAAAAAGAAGGAAGTAGCAGCTATTTACAAAAGCCTCAGCAGTAATATAGCTACGAGATCCTGTTGTTTGTTGGAATTTCACTTTAGAACGGTTGGTTTTGTTCTTCAAACAGTTAGCCTAGAAGAAGATACACTTGTAAGGCACATACATAAATACAAGTTCAATATGTGGTCTGATCAAATACATATAGCCTACCTGATACTTTGGATCGCACCAGTGTTTAACGAGGGCTGTCTAGTCTTCATCTGTAATATATTCCAATGGAGATGTTTGGGCGATTTCATTGTTAGCCTTGCCTTCAAAGTGAGATTTTCTAAGGTGGTACCGACATCGTCAGCAGAAAGCGACTCGAAAAACATGAGTGCATGCTTGTTTAGTTGCATCATCTTCGGATCCAACTTGAACCTCATCTGTTGAAAAAAGAATGTGAGTCTTATTAGGAGGAAGCTAGAAAGTATGGGACAGAGCAAGACAATATTACTAATTGCGATGAATAACATTACTTACGGATAAATGGTCAAGGAAGGTGTTAAACTGGGTATTGTCTTTCTCATTCCTCGCATCGATCCACGTTGGGAGGATACGCATGACACCTAACGGCAACGGCTGCCTCTGATACTAACTTGGCTGACTCTGTAGCATCACGTGGCCTTTTTAAACCTGCCTCAAAATGGATCTCCATTCTTCCTCCTTTAGATTTTGTTAATCTGTCAAGCATTATCCCCGATGTCTGCTTCGCATTATGCTGGTGCTAGTTCAACAACGAATATGGAAAGTGTTAGTGTACATCAAACCGTGAGAGTACATATAAAGGAGCATGCAATCGCAACTTGACTCGGTCAGTACCGCCTTGGTGTTGATGCTCATGAGGTTCATCTGATCTTGCCAAGTCTTGTTGTGTCGCAGTGCTTCAAAGTAGTGTTAGGTGTGAAGGCAGCTTGGGAACCGCCAGCCCGAGCAAACGAACGAGTAACTCGTTGAGATGTTGGTATAGTTGAAGCGGATGCAGCAATGGTGGAGCAGTGATACTGTGTTTGTAGATTTAGCCGGTGGACTTGGACCTTCTACTACACTATAAGTACCAAGAGAATCTCGACGGCAGAATCCTTTTCCGCTTTCACCCAACGAGTAACATCACTCCCTACTATATTATTTTCCTTGCTTTTTTTACTTTGCCATGTCAAGCTGTACCCACAACACAAAAGAATAAAATCACTCTTCGTAACTCATTGATGCATGATACGCATAAGCAATACTTTGATGTAAGACAACCGTATGAGGATGGAATATGTAAAAAACAGACGACATGACATATTCACAGCTACGATGTGCAAACTAAGGTATGATTTTCAAGAAAATAGAAGTAATGCAAGCTAGACACCATATGAAAGATGCAACCAATATTACTCTGCCAAGTTAAAAGTGTCTTGTCATAAGTGGCAATTCAAAAAATTAGAAGTAGTACAACATAGAAATCAATGCAAGATGCAACCACTATCAAACTGCCATGTTAAAAGCGTCCAATCATGAGTTACTCGATGCGATACACAACAACAATACTTTGATGTAAGAACATGGTATGATAGATAGATGAAGTGTATTCTAGACACGTAAAGCCATGTCATATGCACATGTATAACGATAAACTCAAAGAGGTGCAATTTAATCAAAATAGAAGAAATACAAAGCTAGACAACATATGCAACATGAAACCAATTATAACATCACAACTTAGAGCAAGCACCGCGATGATGGAGTGCGGAGATGAACTCATCATGTAGACTTGGGACTTCAACTTCATTAGCGTAGAGTGGCAAATCTAGAGAGTCTCTGCTTATGCCGTGCGGAGTACCACCAACATCCCCTAACTTACTTTTTCCTTCCTATTTTTGATATTGCCTTATGAAGTCAAACCACAAGAAGATGAATAAAATTAGCTCAGATAACTGGTTGATGCATGATATGCATTTAACACTACTTTGATGTAAGGCAAGCGCAGGATAGGAGGATGGAATATATACAAAAAAGATAGCGCTTCATATTCACACGCATTTATAGGAGGATGGAATATGTATGAAAAAATAGTAAGCGGAAGGCATTTCAACAAAATTAGAAGAAATGAAATCTAGGCACCATATGAACATGCAACCAATATCACTCTATCGTGTAAAAAGTGTCTCATCATAAGTGCCATTTCAAGAAATTAGAAGCAAGACAAGCTAGAAGACAATGCAAGATGCAACCTACATCACAGTCCCAAGTTAAATGTGTCTTATGGGTAAGTGATGTTGCAGGTATAAGTTGTAAGCTACGCAGATGTAATTCTACATAATTAGAAGCAATACAAACTTGACATCATACAGAAAACACAACCACGTATAACAGTTCCAAGTAAGAGCAAGCACCTGTGATGGTGGAGTAGGGGAGATGTGCTCATCATATACACATATGTTCTAGAAACAGGAACACGTGTCATATTCACAGACATTATGTGTAAAGTAAGCAAATGCAATTAAAGTTAGAAGCAATACAAGCTAGACATCATACGCAACATGCAACCACATATAATAGTGTCAAGTTAGAGCAAGCACCTATGATGGTGGAGTAGGGGAGATGTGCTCATCATCTACACAGCTACGTTGACTGTCCAGCCTTGTGTTGTCTTGCTAATCTTCTTGGGAGGATGGCGGAGTAGAATCAGAGAGACCTCGTCTGAGTTGTTCAAGGACCACCATCATCCATCGCCGACTAATTTCCTTCAGCTGTAATGATTTTGCATTGTGAAGTCAAACCGATAAGAAAAGGAATAAAATTCGCCTTCGTAACTCATTCATGCATGATACCGATTTAACACTACTGGATGAAAGGCAAACACATGATGCGAGGATGGAATATGTATGAAAAACAGGATGGTGTGACATATGCACACCTATGATGTGGTAACTAAGGTAAGGCATTTCAACAAATTAGAAGAACTGCAAGCTAGACCCATATGAAAGATGCAACCAATATCACTGCCAAATTCAAACTGTATGATGCTTCAACAAATTAGAAGCAAGATATGCTAGAAATCATATGCAAGACCCAACCAATATCACAAAGGCGACTTAAAGGTGCCTTATCATAAGTGACGATGCGGATATGCAAGAATAGTAGTCTGATGTAGAAACAGAACACATGTCATATTCATAGGCATTATGTAAAGTAAGTGATGCAATTCAACAAAGTTAGAAGCAATACAAGCTAGACATCATACGCAACATGCAACCACATATAATAGTGCCAAGTTAGAGCAAGCACTGTGATGGTGGAGTAGGGAGATGTGCTCATCATCTACACAGCTACGTTGACTGCCTAGCCTTGCGTTGTCTTGCTAATCTTGTTGGGAGGATGGCGGAGTAGAATCTGTAGAGAACCTCCGCTTCAGCTTGTTTCGAAGGACCACCATCATCCAATGCCTTGCCAATTTCCTTCAGCTTTATTGATTTTGCATTGTGAGGTCATACCGACAAGAAAAAGGAATATCATTCGCTCTTCGTAACTCATTCATGCATGATAATGACCAACACTACTTCGATGAAAGGCAAAGTCATGATACGAGGATGGAATATGTACGAAAAATGGACGGCTTGACATATTCACACCTATGATGTGGTAACTAAGGTAAGGCACTTCAACAAATTAGAAACACCGCAAGACACCATATGGAAGGTGCAATCAATATCACTCGCCAAGTTAAAATTGTCTCATTATAGGTATGCTCATCAAACTAGAAGCAATACATGCTAGAAATCATATTCAAGACGCAAACCAATATCACACTGCCAACTTAAAGGTGTCCCATCATAAGTGACTGAGGATACACAAGAAGAGTAGTTTCATGTAAGAACATGGTGTGATAGACATATATAGTATGTACCAAAACAGGAAAGCGTGTCATATTCACATGTATCATGTGTAAGCTAAGCAGATGCAGCTTTACACTAATTAGGAGCAATATGAGCTAGACACCATATGCAACATGCAACCAGATATCACACTGCCAAGTTAGAGCAAGCACCTTGGATGGTGGAGTAGGGAGCGAGACTTGACCATGTAATGCACTATCAAGACAAGGAGAATCGCACATATGCTCGCTTACGTTGTTGTCAGAGGACCACCATCATCGCCTTCCTTACGCTTTTCCTTCCTTTTCTTGATTTTGCCTTGTCAAGTCAAACCCACAAGAAAAAGGAATAAAATTTGCTCTTCGAACTTATTGATGCATGATACCGATTTAACACTACTTTCATGTAAGGCAGCCGCATGATAGGAGGATGGAATATGTATGAAAAACAGGACGGCGTGACATATTGACATGTATGATGTATAAAGTGTAAACTAAGCACAAGGTGCTTGAACTTGTTAGAATCGATCCAAGCTAGAAACCATATGAAAGATGAAACCAATATCACTCGCCAAATTAAAAGGGTGCCCTAACAAATGTATTTGACCAAATTAGAAGCAATACATGGCAACATGCTAGAAATAATATGCAATATGCAATCTAATAAAGGTGACTCATCATAAGTGATTGATGCAGGATACGTAAGAGAGATAGTTTCATGTAAGAACAAGGTTAACACATAGATGTAGTGTGTACCAAAAATAGGAAGGCATGTCATATTCATGTATAGTGTAAACTAAGTAGATGCAATTTATCCTAATTAGAAGCATTACAAGCTAGACAATCAGATGCAACATGCAACCACATATCACATCATGGTGTTAGAGCAAGCACCTGTGATGGTGGTGTAGGGAAGTGCTGTCTTGAGGCAGAGCAACGCTCAATATCTTCATTTAGGCTTGCTGTTTCTTGAGAATCATGTGGAGAGGATGAAATTGCATTCTTTATAAGAGTATTAAGGCCTCATATTAACTCCACGACGTGATCTGTCTCATCATAAGCGATAGACGATGATACACAAGAACAAGAGTTTGATGTAAGAACATGGTGTGATAGGCAGATGTAGTATGTACCAAAAACAAGAAGGCGTGTCATATTCAAATGTATAATGTGTAAGCTAAGGAGATGCAATTTAACAAATTAGGAGCATTGATGAGGGATACACAAGAAAAGTAGTTTGATGTAAGAACATGGTTAATAGAAAGACGTAGTATGTACCAAAAATAGGAAGGCATGTTGCTACCTCTTGAGCACTGCGTTGGATTTCCCCGAAGAGGAGAGGATGATGCAGCAAAGTAGCATAAGTATTTCCCTTAGTTTTTGAGAACCAAGGTATCAATCCAGTAGGAGGCCACGCACAAGTCCCTCGACTCGCAGACAAAACGATAGCTACTCGCAACCAACGCGATTAGGGTTTGTCAATCCCTTCGTCACTTACGAGAGTTTGTAACATCCCAAATTTCCTATTTGGAATGTTTTACAATTATAGCTAAGCATCCTATGCATCCTGTCTGAATTTGAATGCCATTTGAAGTTTCAGAGCAATTTGAGTTTTGAATTTGAATTTCAAACTTTGGCATGTGGAAACAATTCAAAAACTAAGCCCGATAAATACTTGATCAAAAGTATGAGAGGAGCAAACATGACACTCCAAAAATATCAGAGGAAACAATGCCAAAAGATTTGGATTCAAATCAGAAATTTATTTGAATTTGAAAAAATAGATTTTTATGAAGTTTGGATTTTGCCTTTGGAAAATGTTCAAATGAAAGGGAATATTCCCTCGATCATTTTGGTATATATATACCCTATATAAATTATTTATAGTTTGGGTTTTATTTTTGTTTTAGTTTTATATTAAAAATAAAAAAAGAAAACCCCTAAGGCGCCAGCCTAGGCCACCCAGGCCCAGCCAAGCCGCCATAGCCTCTCAGACTAGGCCCAAATGAGCCGGCCCAACTGGCAGCCTCAAGGCCACCAGCCAGCCACCAACACCGATCCCTCGCCTCACCCGAAAGGGCTAGGCTCGCCACCCGACCCCTCGCTCTCTCTCCCTCTCGCCGACTCGTGGACCCTCTTCCCTCTTCTTCCCTCGCCCGCCCACGAGCTCGCACTGAGATCCACTGATCCCGGCGATCCGGATCCCCGACCGCCCGATGCCCTTGGCGAGCCCCCGACCCCGCTATAAAAGCCGAGGCGCCTGCACCCCATTCCCCGAGAGCTCGCCAGACTCCCTCTTCCTCCCGCTTCCACGCCGCCCAGAGTCCCTAACCTCCTCACGCCATTGTTGCCGCTGCCGAGCCCCGTCCACCCCGACTTCTAACACCACCGAATCCACCCCTGACCTCAGGCGATCTCCCGACGAGTCGCTGAGCTCGCTGACGCCTGGACGCTTCGACGCACTTGCGCATGCTGTCGCCGAGTCCGTAAGTCACTGCAATCCTCTCGTCTGATCTCAATCGAGGCCCTAGATTAGAAGCCCAGAGGTAGGTTTTATTAATAAAACCGTCGGTTCCACGCATTTATTTTTAGTTTAGGTTTTTATTTTAGGCCGGTTCTTTTAGTTTAAACCCTAGAGCCTGCTTAGCCTATCTAACATGACAGTTGTATAGGCCCATTAGGCCTTTTTTTCTTTTTATTTTGATTTTCTGTTTTAATTTAATAGTTTCAGTTTTCAAAAATGTATATCTTTTATTCTGTTTAATATTTTTGAGTGATTTTTTTGTTGGATTGCAAATTTTATGTAGTTTCTGTAAAATATATATTTAGCTATGTTAAAAATAATTAAAAATGCTTTAATATTGTTTTAGTCAGAATAGTAAATCTGCTATAACTTTAGTTAGAAAAATTATTTTTGCATGATTCTTTTGTCACCACTTTATTTTGACATTGCCAAACCTAGAAATTAACTTTGGTATTTTAGGATTAATAAATAATTAGTTTTAGACAGAATCCTATTAATCCTAATTAATTAACTAGTTCTGTTTTCCTAATTAATTAATTAGTAAATTAATTTATTTTTAACTTGTGATTAGTTATTCTAGGTTAGTTTCTTCATTCTAGTAGATGAACTTTTATTTATAATTAATAAAAGTTTTAAATTATTTTCTTAATGGAAATTGGATTTAGCCTAAAATGAGTTTTATAATAGCTTTTAATTAATTCTTTTTGCTCCTAGTTGCTTAGTGAAACCTTTTCGTTAAGTTAACCCAAAACCATGATTAGGTTATATTAAGGAATTTTTGCTATATAAAAACTATTTTAGTTATTGTTTGGAGTAGGGAAAACTTTGAATTGGTTTCTTTGAGTTTTTCTTTTGGATTTGGTTTTGATTGTTTTGTTGTGCTATGTTAATATTGTTATCTTGTGTGACCCTCTTGCTTTATGCTTATTGTGTTATTGTTTGTCTCGGTAGAGTTTCCTGAGTGCGCTTGGCTACTACGACTCTTTAGCTTACGAGGATCATCAGCAAGGCAAGTTTTGATCATGTTATTTCTATACCTATGTTTTTGTGCATTAGTAGTTGTCACCACCCCACCATGCATGCAGTGAAATCTTGAAGTCATTAAACTTGAGTAGTATCATGGTAGGATGAACCAATCCCCTGTTACCATGACCCCGGACGAGTAGTTATTTTGCTATGCTCAGAGACGGATTTGGGATGAGTGAAATTCATAAGCAAGATGTGAGAGTCAATGATGATGACATGACCCATGAACTACAATGATCAAGATGGACTTTGAAAATCACTCATCGGGTGGAGGACGGTTGACGCCCCTCACCCGAAGGGCTAGGCCTCGGCCACCCGACCCCCTCGCCCCTCTCTCCCTCTCGCTGACTCGTGGGACCCCCACCTCTTCTTCCTCCCCACGCCACGAGCTCGCTGAGATCCACCGGATCCCAAGGATCCGGATCCCCGACCGCCCGATGCCCTTCCAAGCCACCCGACCCCGGCTATAAAAGCCAGAGGCGCCGCACCCCATTCCCCCCCCCCCCCCGAGAGCTCGCCGCACCCCCTCTTCCTCCGCTCCACGTCGCCGTGGTCCCGAACCCTCCCGCCGCCATTGTTGCCGCCGTCGAGCCCTGGTCCACCCGACTCCCCAACACCACCGAACCACCCCGTCCTCGTCGCATCTCCCGACGAGTCGCCGGAGCTCGCCGGCCTTGGACGCCTCGACCTTTTCGCCGCCCGCCCGCTGCCGTCAGTCCGTAAGTCACCAACAATCCCGTCCGATCTCAATCGAAGGCCTAGATTAGAAGCCCGAAGAAATAGGTTTTATTAATAAAACCGGTCGGTTCCACGCAGTTTATTTTTAGTTTAGGTTTTTATTTTAGGCCCGGTTCTTTTAGTTTAAACCCTAGAGCCCGTTTAGCCTATCTAACGCACAGGGCACAGTATAGGCCCATTAGGCCTTTTTTCTTTTATTTTGATTTTCTGTTTTAGCCGAATAGTTTCAGTTTTCAAAAATGTATATCTTTTATTCTGTTTAATATTTTTGAGTGATTCTTTTTTTGTTGGATTGCAAATTTTATGTAGTTTCTGTAAAATATATATTTAGCTATGTTAAAAATAATTAAAAATGCTTTAATATTGTTTTAGTCAGAATAGTAAATCTGCTATAACTTTAGTTAGAAAAATTATTTTGCATGATTCTTTTGTCACCACTTTATTTTGACATTGCCAAACCCTAGAAATTAACTTTGGTATTTTAGGATTAATAAATAATTAGTTTTAGACAGAATCCTATTAATCCTAATTAATTAACTAGTTCTGTTTTCCTAATTAATTAATTAGTAAATTAATTTATTTTTAACTTGTGATTAGTTATTCTAGGTTAGTTTCTGTCATTCTAGTAGATGAACTTTTATTTATAATTAATAAAAGTTTTAAATTATTTTCTTAATGGAAATTGGATTAGGCCTAAAATGAGTTTTATAATAGCTTTTTAATTAATTCTTTTTGCTCCTAGTTGCTTAGTGAAACCTTTTCTGTTAAGTTAACCTAAAACCATGATTAGGTCATATTAAGGAATTTTGCTATATAAAAACTATTTTAGTTATTGTTTGGAGTAGGGAAAAACTTTGAATTGGTTTCTTTGAGTTTTTCTTTTGGATTTGGTTTTGATTGTTTTGTTGTGCTATGTTAATATTGTTATCTTGTGTGATCCTCTTGCTTTATGCTTATTGTGTTATTGTTTGTCTCGGTAGAGTTTCCTGAGTCTTGTTGCTACTCTGACTCTTTAGCTTACGAGGATCATCAGCAAGGCAAGTTTTGATCATGTTATTTCAATACCTATGTTTTTGTGCATTAGTAGTTGTCACCACCCCACCATGCATGCAGTAGTGAAATCTTGAAGTCATTAAACTTGAGTAGTATCATGTGGTAGGATGAACCAATCCCTTGTTACCATGACCGGGACGTAGTAGTTATTTTGCTATGCTCGTGAGACGGGATTTGGGATGAGTGAAATTCATAAGCAAGATGTGAGTCAATGATGATGATGACCCCATGAACTACAATGATCAAGATGGACTTTGGAAAATCACTCTTTGGGTGGAGGGCGGTTGACGGGCACCTGGAGCACCCAGTGGTGGCGGGATGCATGGAGAAGCGCCATGACATCCTGCGGAGCTTCACCCAGCCACGAAGAGAAGGATGGATGCCCCATGACCGAAGCTTACTGTGCAGCCGCAAGCCATTATGGGCTCTGGCTGGGTTGACCCTAGTAGTGACGCTGGCTGGGCGGTACTACGAGAAGTAGATGAACGGTAGGATTGGATGGGTACGGCGGTGGCGGAAGAACTCTTTGGAAGACCTGTTTCATTCGTCCGTCTTCAAACACCATGAAGCGCGAAGACTTTAAAGGAGGGAATGATTCTTGTGGGAAAGTCGCAACCCTCTGCAGAGTTTAAAGATCTAATCGATTAGCCGTGTCCCGATTCACGGACATTTGAGCCTCCGGAACTTGGAAGTATTCGGATATCTCAACACTAAAACTAATGAATAAATTTGAGGGTTTATGACTTAATAATTTGGGAGCGAGATATTGGTTGGCGGAACCATCTCAATAACTACCATAATTGTAGTAATTTGCAAGCAAGTCCACTTGTAGTAGGATAAAATTTGCTTTTAAAAAAATGATGAAACTTAGAGCTCCACAGCCAAAATGCATATAGTGTTAGTAACTTTATTATTGTTATTCTTCATGACTTGCCACTTATTCCAAAAGCTGACCTACATGGCTGCAACGTATTATGTTGCGTAGATATATTCGATCGGAGTGAGGCTACGCTCCGCGCTTAGCGATTGCCCTTGGAGTCGGATGGACTCGCTTACCTTGACGCTTCCGCAGATATTTATAGTTTATTTCTCATGAGTTGGCCTTGAGCGAATTTATTCCCTTGTAATAAAGACTCTATATGAGAATCGTTTAATGATATTCAGGTGTGATTGAACTTTGATTACTTTATCGATGTCTTTGTGAGTACCGGCATGATCTTGGGATGGCATGCAGACCACGAGATTTGACCGATTTTGGGTCGGTCGCTCTGAGAGATGGTATCGAGCACACGCCGATCAGTGGATCGTAAACCCTAGGATCGGAAAGCCATAGCGAGACCATTTACTTTGAACCCTTTTCATTCTATAATTCTTCCTGTTCAATTCGACTCTTCTCCCCTTTGCAACATTCTAGATGGCCGCGAGTTCAACCCAGTTTGCTACGGAGTTCGCCAGCCCGATGAGGCGATGCCCTTTGGAAGAAAGCTGGTCCAGATGGTGAAGCAGCTGAAGATAGCTCTACCCTCGATCACCGGAAGCCCACTAATGCACTTCCGACGGACACCCGCTACTGAGATTGAGGTGCATATCCGGTGGAGAACCTTTGGAGGACACACGAGCCTATCAACTTTGAGTTCACGAGTTCAACTGGATCATCGGAAGGGGCGTGGCGATCTATCGAGCACTTGGACATCTCCGAGAGGAGTACAGGCCGAGCTCGATCACTCAGACCTCGCCATGGTTTCTCGCAGGGCAAGGAATGGAGATATCATCCGTACCATTGAGGACGATTCCACTCTCTCTTACATCCAGGACTTGGAGTGTGTTCTCAGGAAACGGGAGATTCAGACTCGCCGTAACTCGAAGACACACCGGAAGCTTTTGTTCCGCGAACTGGAACTGGAGGAGAAGGCACGCGCAGACTTCCTTGGCCATGAGGAAGAAATCACGGACTTCATGGAGATTCGTCGACGACCAAGATGAAGCTTGCGCGATAGAGGAAAAGATGGACTTGGGAGAGGACCTTTACCCGAGTGGAGATGAAGCACCCTCGTGAGCAATGATCAGGATTTGAAGGAGTACCACGAAGGAAACCCCAAGAGGAGGCGCCAGCGATGAAGACTTTTAGTCGACCACCATGTTATCTTTTACTTTTTCGTCGATCAGTTAGGCCGATGTTTTCCTTCGATTAGTCATGAGCTTTTGTAATCGAGTTTGAACCATGTTTGAGTGGAATGAATAAATGATTGGTGTGTTATGATTGTGCATTCATATGGGTAGTGTTATTTCTCATAGACCATTGTTCTATTCTAAATTTCTCATCCTCCAATACACGGATGCCTCAGAGACGTGACCTTTGGTTTCCGCGGAGCTCACCCAGCTGCTCCAGCAGCAGAATGCATCGATGCAGCTCCCGATTCGAATCGAACAACACCGCCAACAATCCACCGCCACCACCACCACCCACTGTGGACAACTTGACTCGATTTACGAGGTTGAATCCGCGGTGTTCTCTAGTAGCACCGAGCCGATTGTGGTGACGATTGGCTCCATAAGATTGGAAGGAGCTAGTCACCGTTGGATGCACCGATCTTTGAGAAGGTGCGCTTTGCAGCGCATCAACTGGATGGACCTGCAGCTTCTTGGTGGGAGAATTACACCGCCACTTTTCCCATGGGTGGCATCACTTGGGATCAATTCCAGCAGGCCTTCGACTTGCTCATGTCTCACTGGAGCCATGAGTGCGAAGAAGCGTGAGTTCCGCAACTTACGCCAGGGAACCGTCTTGTGGCACGATGCGTGGATGAATCAACAAGCTCGCTCGCTATGCCCACGATGATGTGGCCACAGATGCCGCCAAGCGGAGAAGTTCCTTGAGGACTCAATGATGAACTGAGCATGCAGCTTATTGTGGCTACTTTCAACAACTACCGGGAGCTGGTAGACAAGGCCATCATTCGGAAGGCAAGCAGCAGCAGATAGAAAGCATAGCGGAAGTACAGCCTGGGAAGCACAACTCAGAACTCAGCGAAGCCCGCTATGCACCGTACTCAGGAGGGCACACCCATCATAACCATGGAGGAAATGGGAACAACCGCAGCCAGGACAACAAGTCAGGCCATGGCAATGGCAATGGCAATGGAAATGGTAATGGCAATCAGCACCGTTCTGCCCCGGCTCCGAAGGATCTGAGCCACATCACCTGCTTCAAGTGCGGAAGAGAGGGCACTCGCCACCGACTGCCCGGAGGCCAGCGGAGAGGCAGGGAATGGCAATGGAGGCTCAGCGAAGAAGCCCAATCCTTTCCCTCGTGCTCAAGTGAACCATATCGACGTGGAGGACGTCTATGATCAGCCAGACACTGTGGTTGGTAAGTTTTTATTGAATTCACGTTCAGTTTTGGTTCTCTTTGATTCTGGTGCAACGCATTCATTCATATCAAGGGTAGTTGTGGAAAAGTACGGATTACGCACTAGAACCCTTAGAAGCCCCCTTCGCGTCAGTTCCGCGGGAGGAGAAATGATGGCAGGTTTAAGCTGTCCTGCAACCCTCAACATCGGGAACCACAAATTTCCCGTGGAACTCATAGTGTTGGAAACTCAGACCTTGGATGTAATCCTAGGCATGGATTGGTTGTCAAAGTATGAAGGAAACATTGACTGTGCCCGCAAGTCTATTCTGCTCACCACCCCGGAGCAGAAGAGGATCAAGTATGTAGCCAGCACAGCCGGATGAAGAATCAGTGCATTCCCTCACGGGAGTTGTTCAGAGGAAGTGCCGAGGTGCAAGAATTTCCGATGTGTTCCGGAGGAATTACGTGAATGCCACCGACGGGGACATTGAATTTCTGATCGAGTTATTGCGGCACAGCCCCAATATCCAAGAGACCTTATCGGATGCCACCGAATGAGTTGAAAGAGATCAAGGATCAAATAAATGAGTTATTGGAGAAAGGATATATTCGTCCAAGCTCATCACCTTGGGGAGCCCAGTTCTTTTGGTAGAGAAGAAGGATGGAAGCTTGAGGATGGATGTGGATTATCGTGCATTGAACTAAGTAACCATCAAGAACAAGTACCCTCTGCCGATGATCAATGACTTGTTTGATCAGCTTGTTGGAGCCAAGGTATTCTCTAAGATCGATCTTGATCGTGGTATCACCGATTGAAAATTCGTGAAAAGGATATACCCAAAACAGCATTCACTACCAGGTATGGTTTATATGAGTATACCGTCATGTCATTTGGATTGACTAATGCTCCTGCATACTTCATGAATTTGATGAACAAGGTGTTCATGGAGTATTTGGACAAGTTTGTCGTGGTGTTCATCGATGATATATTGATTTTCTCCAAGAGCGAGGAAGAGCATAAGGAACATTTGCGTCTAGTTCTGGAGAAACTTCGAGAACATCAGCTGTATGCCAAATTCAGCAAATGTGAATTTTGGTTGAAGGAAGTTGGATTCCTCGGACATGTTATTTCAGGAGAAGGAATAGCGATTGATCCCGCCAAGGTTGAATCGATCACCGATTGGCGTCACCCACCTCGATCAAGGAGATCCGCAGTTTTCTCGGACTCGCAGGATATTATCGGAGGTTCATTGAGAACTTCTCGAAGATTGCCAAGCCCATGACTGAGCTGTTGAAGAAGGAAGCCAAGTATGTTTGGACCGAGGAATGTGAAGCCGCTTTTCAGGAATTGAAGAAACGGTTGGTCACAGCCCAAAGTTGATATTGCGGACATACATAAGGAATACCAGGTTTATTGTGGCGCTTCTCGTCAAGGACTCGGAGGAGTATTGATGCAGGAAGGTAAGGTTGTAGCTTATGCCTCCGCACAGCTACGGCCTCATGAGATGAATTATGCCACGCATGATTTGGAGTTAGCAATAGTAGTGCACGCACTCAAGACACAGGAGACATTTCCTCATTGGAAATCGTTGTGATGTCTACACGGATCACAAGAGCTTGAAATATATTTTCACGCAGAAGGAATTGAACCTCGAGCGGAGGAGATGGCTAGAGTTGATAAAGGACTACGACATGAGATTGCATTACCACCCGGTAAAGCTAATGTTGTAGCAGATGCTTTGAGCCGTAAGAGTTATGTGAATACTCTTACCGCAGGAGGATTACCCGAGAGTTGGTCGATGACCTCGAGATCTCCGATCGAGATAGTTCGAAAGGATTTGTTGCAACTCGAAGTACAGTCCACCTTGACCGAAAGGATTCGTGAAGCCCGTAAGTCGGACAAGGAAATCGATGAGATAAAGCAAAAGATGGAGGAAGGAAAAGCTAATGGATTCCGTAAGGATGAACATGGAACTATATGGTTTGAGGATCGTATTTATGTGCCCAATGATCCCGAGCTCAGAAGCTAATTCTTCAGAGGCTCATGATTCACCGTACTCGATTCACCCGGCAACACCAAGATGTACCGGATTTGAAGCAAAGTTTCGGTGGACCGGTATGAAGAAGGACATTGCCGAGTACGTAGCGATATCGATGTTTGCCAACGTAAAGGCAGAACATCGAAGCCAGCAGGTTACTTCAACCTTTGCCGATTCCCGATTGGAAATGGGAGAAACTTGGTATGGATTTCATCACAGGATTACCCAGACCCGTTCAGGTTATGATTCTATCTGGGTAGTGGTTGATCGTTTGACTAAGGTAGCTCACTTCATTCCGTGAAGACTACCTATACCAGTGCCAAGTTGGCCAAGATATACATGACCAGGATCGTATGTCTGCATGGAGTTCCGAGGAAAATCGTGTCGATAGAGGAACGCAGTTTACCTCAAAGTTTTGGAAGCAATTGCATGAAACTTTGGGTGCGAGGCTGGAATTCAAGATGCTTTTCATCCGCAGATGATGGACAGACCGAGAGAGTCAATCAGATTCGGAAGACATGTTGAGAGCTTGTGTGCTAGACTATGGGTCTAGCTGGGATGATAATTTGCCGTGACGCAGAGTTCTCATACAACAACAGTTATCAATCCAGTTTGAAGATGGCCCTTCAAGCTCTATACGGAAGGAGGTGCGAACACCATTGTTTGTGGGATAGTGTTGAGATCGATCACTTTTCGGTTCCGACCTTATCAAGGATTCCGAAGAGAAAGTCAAGCTGATTCGAGACAGGCTCAAGATAGCACAGTCGAGACAGAAGAGTTATGCCGACAGTAAGCGCAAGGAAGTGACTTACGAAGTGGGAGACCGAGCATATCTTCGTGTGTCTCCACTTCGTGGAATCAAGAGGTTTGGAGTCAAGGGAAAGTTAGCACCCCGATTCATTGGCCCCTACAAAATCCTCGAACGTCATGGAGAAGTTGCATACAAGTTGGAATTGCCGGAAGGATTGTCCGGAGTTCATGATGTCTTCCACGTTTCTCAGTTGAAGAAGTGTCATGCCGACATGGCCGATGTTCCGTTGAGAGACACAGTGCCCCTAGAGGCCATACAACTTGACAGTGATCTGACTTACAAGGAGAAACCCGTCCGTATTCTTGAGACTGCAAGCAGAGTCACCCGCAGCAAAGTCATCAAATTTTGCAAGGTGCTGTGGAGTCACCACACCGAGGAAGAAGCCACATGGGAACGCGAAGAAGATCTTCGTCGAGACCATCCGCACCTATTTGCTAGCCAACCCGAATCTCGAGGGCGAGATTCATCTTAAGGTGGGTAGGTTTGTAACATCCCAAATTTCCTATTTGGAATGTTTTACAATAATAGCTAAGCATCCTATGCATCCTGTTTGAATTTGAATGCCATTTGAAGTTTGAGCAATTTGAGTTTTGAATTTGAATTTCAAACTTTGGCATGTGGGAAACAATTCAAAAACTAAGCCCGATAAATACTTGATCAAAAGTATGAGAGGAGCAAACATGACACTCCAAAAATATCAGAGGAAACAATGCCAAAAGATTTGGATTCAAATCTGAAATTTATTTGAATTTGAAAAAATAGATTTTATGAAGTTTGGATTTTGCCTTTGGAAAAATGTTCAAATGAAAGGAATATTCCCTGATCATTTTGGTATATATATACCCTATATAAATTATTTATAGTTTGGGTTTTATTTTTGTTTTAGTTTTATTTAAAAAATAATAAAAAAAAACCCCTCGGCCATTTAGGCCACCCAGCCCAGCCAGTATACCACAGCCCACAGCCTGGCCCAACTGAGCCTAACTGGCAGCCCAAAGCCACCAGACCAGCCCAGCCAGCCCCGCATCCCCTCGCCCCTCACCCGAAAGGGCTAGGCCTCGGCCACCCGACCCCCTCGCCCCTCTCTCCCTCTCGCTGACTCGTGGGACCCCCCCCTCTTCTTCCCCCTCGCCCACGCCACGAGCTCGCCGGAGATCCACCGGATCCCGAAGGATCCGGGATCCCCCGACCGCCCCCGATGCCCTTCCGGCCACCCCGACCCCGGCTATAAAAGCCGAGGCGCCGCACCCCATCCCCTCCCCGAGAGCTCGCCAGCACCCCTCTTCCTCCCGCTCCACGTCGCGAGTCCCGAACCTCCCGCCGCCATTGTTGCCGCCGTCGAGCCCTGGTCCACCCCGACTCCCCCAACACCACCAACCACCCCCGTCCTCGTCGCATCTCCCGACGAGTCGCTGAGAGCTCGCCGACGCCTGACGCTCTCGATTCGCCGCCCGCCGCCGCCCCGTCGCCGAGTCCGTAAGTCACCGCAATCCCCGTCCGATCTCAATCGAGCGGCCTAGATTAGAAGCCCCAAGGGGTAGGTTTTATTAATAAAACCGGTCGGTTCCACGGGTTTATTTTAGTTTAGGTTTTATTTTAGGCCGGTTCTTTTAGTTTAAACCCTAGAGCCCGTTTAGCCTATCTAACGCACGAGGCAAGATAGGTCCATTAGGCCTTTTTCTTTTTATTTTGATTTTCTGTTTTAGCGAATAGTTTCAGTTTTCAAAATGTATATCTTTTATTCTGTTTAATATTTTGAGTGATTCTTTTTTGTTGGATTGCAAATTTTATGTAGTTTCTGTAAAATATATATTTAGCTATGTTAAAATAATTAAAATGCTTTAATATTGTTTTAGTCAGAATAGTAAATCTGCTATAACTTTAGTTAGAAAAATTATTTTTGCATGATTCTTTTGTCACCACTTTATTTTGACATTGCCACACCCTAGAAATTAACTTTGGTATTTTAGGATTAATAAATAATTAGTTTTAGACAGAATCCTATTAATCCTAATTAATTAACTAGTTCCTGTTTTCCTAATTAATTAATTAGTAAATTAATTTATTTTTAACTTGTGATTAGTTATTCTAGGTTAGTTTCTGTCATTCTAGTAGATGAACTTTTATTTATAATTAATAAAAGTTTTAAATTATTTTCTTAATGGAAATTGGATTAGGCCTAAAATGAGTTTTATAATAGCTTTTTAATTAATTCTTTTTGCTCCTAGTTGCTTAGTGAAACCTTTTCTGTTAAGTTAACCCAAAACCATGATTAGGTCATATTAAGGAATTTTTGCTATATAAAAACTATTTTAGTTATTGTTTGGAGTAGGGAAAAACTTTGAATTGGTTTCTTTGAGTTTTTCTTTTGGATTTGGTTTTGATTGTTTTGTTGTGCTATGTTAATATTGTTATCTTGTGTGATCCTCTTGCTTTATGCTTATTGTGTTATTGTTTGTCTCGGTAGAGTTTCCGGAGTGCGAAGCTGGCTACTACGACTCTTTAGCTTACGAGGATCATCAGCAAGGCAAGTTTTGATCATGTTATTTCAATACCTATGTTTTTTTGCATTAGTAGTTGTCACCACCCCACCATGCATGCAGTAGTGAAACCTTGAAGTCATTAAACTTGAGTAGTATCATGTGGTAGGATGAACCAATCCCCTTGTTACCATGACCCCGGGACGTAGTAGTTATTTTGCTATGCTCGTAGACGGGATTTGGGACGAGTGAAATTCATAAGCAAGATGTGAGAGTCAATGATGATGATGACCCCATGAACTACAATGATCAAGATGGACTTTGGAAAATCACTCTGGGTGGAGGACGGTTGACGGGCACCTGGAGCACCCAGGTGGCTTGGATGCATGGAGAAGCGCCATGACATCCTGCGGAAAGCTTCACCCAGCCACGAAGAGAAGGATGGATGCCCCATGACCGAAGCTTACATGCAGCCGCAAGCCATTATGGGCTCTGGCTGGGTTGACCCTAGTAGTGACGCTGGCTGGGCGGTACTACGAGAAGTAGACGAACGGTAGGATTGGATGGGTACGGCGGTGGCGGAAGAACTCTTTGGAAGACCTGTTTCATTCGTCCGTCTTCAAACACCATGAAGTGCTAAGACTTTAAAGGAGGGAATGATTCTTGCGGGAAAGTCGCAACCCTCTGCAGAGTTTAAAGATCTAATCGATTAGCCGTGTCCCCGGTTACGGACATTTGAGCCGCCGGAACTTGGAAGTATTCGGATATCTCAACACTAAAACTAATGAATAAATTTGAGGGGTTTATGACTTAATAATTTGGGAACGAGATATTGGTTGGCGGAACCATCTCAATAACTACCCATAATTGTAGTAATTTGCAAGCAAGTCCACTGTAGTAGGATAAAATTTGCTTTTCGCAAAAAAATGATGAAACTTAGAGCTCCACAGCCAAAAATGCATATAGTGTTAGTAACTTTATTATTGTTATGTCTTCATGACTTGCCAGCTTATTCCAAAAGCTGACCTACATGGCTGCAACGTATTATGTTGCGTAGATATATTCGATCGAGGAGTGAGGCTACGCTCGCGCTTGGCGATTGCCCTTGGAGTCGGATGGACTCGCTTACCTTCGACGCTCAAGCAGTATTTATAGTTTATTTCTCATGAGTTGGCCTTGAGCGAATTTATTCCTTGTAATAAAGACTCTATATGAGAATCGTTTAATGATATTCAGGTGTGATTGACCTTTGATTACTTTATCAATGTAATCGTGAGTACCAAAGATGATCTTGGGATGGTATGCACACGTAGATTTGACCGATTTTGGGTCAGGTCGCTACAGAGTGAGATCTGATAGAGATGATAAATAGTATTTTTGGTATTTTTGGTATATAGATGCAAAGTAAAAAGGAAAAGGCAAAGTAAAAACAAAGCAAGTAATAAAGTGATTGAGATTAATATGATGAGAATAGACCCGGGGGCCATAGGTTTCACTAGTGGCTTCTCTCAAGAGCATAAGTATTCTACGGTGGGTGAACAAATTACTGTTGAGCAATTGACAGAATTGAGCATAGTTATTAGTATATCTAGGTATGATCATGTATATAGGCATCACGTCCGAGATAAGTAGATCGAAACGATTCTGCATCTACTACTATTACTCCACTCATCGACCGCTATCCAGCATGCATCTAGAGTATTAAGTTAAAAACAGAGTAATGCCTTAAGCAAGATGACATGATGTAGAGGAATAAATTCATGCAATATGATAAGTACCCCATCTTGTTGTCCTCGATGGCAACAATACAATACGTGCCTTGCAACCCTTTCTGTCACTGGGTAAGGGCACTGCAAGATTGAACCCAAAGCTAAACACTTCTCCCATTGCAAGAACTACCAATCTAGTTGGCCAAACCAAACGGATAATTCGAAGAGACTTGCAAATATAACCAATCATACATAAAGGAATTCAGAGAAGATTCAAATATTATTCATAGATAATCTGGATCATAAACCCACAATTCATCGGTCTCGACAAACACACCGCAAAAAGAAGATTACATCGAATAGATCTCCACGAGAGAGGGGGAGAACATTGTATTGAGATCCAGAAAGAGAGAAGAATCCGTCTAGCTACTAGCTATGGACCCGAAGGTCTGAAGTAAACTACTCATACTTCATCGGAGGGGCTATGGTGTTGATGTAGGAGCCCTCCATGGTGGATGCCTCCTCCGGCGGAGCTCTGAAACAGGCCCCAAGATGGGATCTCGTGGATACAGGAAGTTGCGGCGGTGGAATTAGGTTTTTGGCTCCTGTTCTGATCGTTTGGGGGTACGTAGGTATATATAGGAGGAAGGAGTACATCGGTGGAGCAACAGGGGGCCCACGAGGCAGGGGGCGCGCCCCCCACCCTCGTGACCGCCTCTGTTACTTCTTGGAGTAGGGTCCAAGTCTCCTGGATCACGTTCGGTAAGAAAATCACGTTTCCGAAGGTTTCATTCCGTTTGGACTCCGCTGGATATTTCGTTTCTTAGAAACACTGAAATAGGCAAAAAACAACAATTCTGGGCTGGGCCTCCGGTTAATAGGTTAGTCCCAAAATAATATAAAAGTGGAAAATAAAGCCCAATATAGTCCAAAACAGTAGGTAAAGTAGCATGGAGCAATCAAAATTATAGATACGTTGGAGACGTATCGCATCCCCTAAGCTTAATTCCTGCTCGTCCTCGAGTAGGTAAATGATAAAAGAGAATTTTTGATGCGGAGTGATACTTTGGCATAATTTCAATGTAAATCTTCTTAATTGTGGTATGAATATTCAGATCCGAAAGATTCAAGACAAAAGTTCATATTGACATAAAAATAATAATACTTCAAGCATACTAACTAAGCAATTATGTCTTCTCAAAATAACATGGACAAAGAAAGTTATCCCTACAAAATCATATAGTCTGGCTATGCTCCATCTTCCCCGCACAAAATATTTAAATCATGCACAACCCCGATGACAAGCCAAGCAATTGTTCCATACTTTAACATTTTCAAAACTTTTTCAATCTTCACGCAATACATGAGCGTGAGCCATGGATATAGCACTATATGTGGAATAGAATGGTGGTTGTGGAGAAGACAAAAAGAGGGAAGATAGTCTCACATCAACTAGGCGTATCAGCGGGCTATGAAGATGCCCATCAATAGATATCAATGTGAGTGAGTAGGGATTGCCATGCAACGGATACACTAGAGCTATAAGTATATCAAAGCTCAACAAAAGAAACTAAGTGGGTGTGCATCCAACTCGCTTTCTCACGAAGACCTAGGGCATTTGAGGAAGCCCATCATTGGAATATACAAGCCAAGTTCTATAATGAAAAATTCCCACTAGTATATGAAAGTGACAAAATGAGAGACTCTCTATCATGAAGATCTTGGTGCTACTTTGAAGCACAAGTGTGGTAAAAGGATAGTAGCATTGTCACTTATCTCTTTTTCTCTCATTTTTTTCTTTGGGCCTTTTCTCTTTTTTATGGCCTCTTTTTTCTCTCTTTTTTTCTTTTTTATTTTTCGTCCGGAGTCTCATCCCGACTTGTGGGGGAATCATGGTCTCCATCATCCTTTCCTCACTAGGACAATGCTCTAATAATGATGATCATCACACTTTTATTTTTCTTACAACTCAACAATTACAACTCGATACTTAGAACAAAGTATGACTCTATATGAATGCCTCCGGCGGTGTACCGGGATATGCAATGATTCATGAGTGACATGTATGAAAGAATTATGAAAGGTGGCTTAGCCACAAATACGATGTCAACTACATGATCATGCTAGCAATATGACAATGATGGAGCGTGTCATAATAAACGGAACGGTGGAAAGTTGCATGGCAATATATCTTGCAATGGCTATGGAAATGCCATGATAGGTAGGTATGGTGGCTGTTTTGAGGAAGATATATGGTGGGTGTATGATACCGGCGAAAAGTGCGCGGTATTAGAGAGGCTAGCAATTGTGGAAGGATGGGAAAAAGTGCTTATAATCCATGGACTCAACATTAGTCATAAAGAACTCATATACTTATTGCAAAAATCTAGAAGTTATCAAAGCAAAGTATTACGCGCATGCTCCTAGGGGGATAGTGTTGGGGAACGTTGCAGAAAATTAAAATTTTTCCTACGGTTTCACCAAGATCCATCTATGAGTTCTACCATGCAACGAGTAACGAGAGAGAGTTTGCATCTACATACCACTTGTAGATCGAATACGGAAGCGTTCTTGAGAGTGGTGATGACGAAGACGTTCCCAACGTGATTCCGATCACCGACGACCAAAGTACTGAAAGGACAGCACCTCCGTGTTCAACACACGTATGGGACGATGGCGTCTCCTCCGTCTTGATCCAGCAAGAGAGAAGGAGAGGTTGAAGAAGACAATCCCAATGGCAGCACGACGGCGTGGTGCAGCTGGTACTGTAGTTCTCCCAGCAGGCTTCGCCAAGCTCACAGAGAGAAGAGAGGTGTTGGGAGGGGAGGGGCTGCGCCTACAACTGTGTTGGCAGCCCTCCCCCCCACCCCTCTATTTATAGGAGGAGAGGGTCAAGGGGGGCCGGCCCTCTAGGGCAAACCCTAGGGGCGGCGGCCAAGGAGGAGGGAGGAGGGTGGCTTGCCCCCAAGCTGAGGCGCGCCTTTAGGCTTTCCTCCTCCCCAAACCCTAGGCGCATGGGCCTAGGTGGGAGGCGCACCCAGCCCACCAGGGGCTGGTTCCCTCCCACTTAGCCCATGTGGCCCCCGAGAGGTGGCCCCTCCCGGTGGACCTCCGAACCCTCCGGTGGCCCGGTACTTTACCGTATACCACCAAACTTCCCGAGTCCGCTTAACCACTTTCCATATATAAATCTTTACCTCCGGACCATTCCGAACTCCTCGTGACGTCCGGGATCTCATCCGGACTCAACAACATTCGTAATCACATACTTGTCTTCCTATTAACCCTAGCGCCACCGAACCTTAAGTGTGTAGACCCTACGGGTTCGGGAGACATGCGCATATGACCGAGACTACCTCAAGTCAATAACCAACAGCGGGATCTGGATACCCATGTTGGCTCCCACATGCTCCTCGATGTTGTCATCGGATGAACCACGATGTCAAGGGTTCAAGCAACCCGTATTCTATTCCCTTTGTCGACGGTATGTTACTTGCCCGAGACTCGATCGTCGGTATCCCAATACCTCGTTAGTCTCGTTACCGGCAAGTCACTTTACTCGTACCGCAATGCATGATCCCGTGACCAGACACTTGGTCACTTTGAGCTCATTATGATGATGCATTACCGAGTGGGCCCAGTGATACCTCTCCGTCATACGGAGTGACAAATCCAGCCTTGATCCGTGTCAACCCAATGGTCACTTTCGGAGATACCTGTAGTGCACCTTTATAGTCACCCGATTACGTTGTGACGCTTGATACACCCAAAGCACTCCTACGGTATCCGGAATTGCACGATCTCATGGTCTAAGGAAGAGATACTTGACATTGGAAAAGCTCTAGCAAAACGAACTACACGATCTTGTGCTATGCTTAGGATTGGGTCTTGTCCATCACGTCATTCTCCTAATGACGTGATCCCGTTGTCAATGACATCCGATGTCCATAGTCGAAACCATGACTATCTGTTGACCAACGAGCTAGTCAACTAGAGGCTTACTAGGGACGTATTGTAGTCTATGTATTCACACGTATTACGATTTCCGGACAATACAGCTTATAGCATGAATAAAAGACAATTATCATGAACAAGGAAATATAATAATAATGCTTTTATTATTGCCTCTAGGGCATATTTCCAACAGTCTCCCACTTGCACTAGAGTCAATAATCTAGTTTACATTGTGATGAATCGAACACCCATAGAGTTCGGTGTTGATCATGTTTTGCCCATGAAGAGGTTTAGTCAACGGATCTGCGACATTCAGATCCGTATGCACTTTACAAATTTCTATGTCTCCATTCTGAACATTTTCACGGATGGAGTTGAAGCGACGCTTGATGTGCCTGGTCTTCTTGTGAAACCTGGGCTCCTTGGCAAGGGCAATAGCTCCAGTGTTGTCACAGAAGAGTTTGATCGGCCCCGACGCATTGGGTATGACTCCTAGGTCGGTGATGAACTCCTTCACCCAAATTGCTTCATGCGCTGCCTCCGAGGCTGCCATGTACTCCGCTTCACATGTAGATCCCGCCACGACGCTCTGCTTGCAGCTGCACCAGCTTACTGCTCCACCATTCAACATACACACGTATCCGGTTTGTGACTTAGAGTCATCTAGATCAGTGTCGAAGCTAGCGTCGACGTAACCCGCTTCTGACGAGCTCTTCGTCACCTCCATAAACGAAAACATGTCCTTTGTCCTTTTCGGTACTTCAGGATATTCTTGACCGCTGTCCAGTGTTCCTTGCGGGATTACTTTGGTACCTTCCTACCAAACTTACGGCAAGGTTAACATCAGGTCCGGTACACAAGATGGCATACATAATAGATCCTATGGCTGAGGCATAGGGATGACACTCATCTCTTCTTTATCTTTTGCCGTGGTCGGGCATTGAGCTGAGCTCAATCTCACACCTTGCAAAACAGGCAAGAACCCTTCTTGGACTGATCCATTTTGAACTTCTTCAAAATCTTATCAAGGTATGTGCTTTGTGAAAGACCTATGAGGCGCCTCGATCTATCTCTATAGATCTTGATGCCTAATATATAAGCAGCTTCTCCAAGGTCCTTCATTGAAAAACACTTATTCAAGTAGGCCTTAATGTTGTCCAAGAATTCTATATCATTTCCCATCAAGTATGTCATCTACATATAATATGAGAAATGCTCTGAGCTCCCACTCACTTTCTTGTAAACGCAGGCTTCTCCATAAGTCTCATATAACCCAAACGCTTTGATCATCTCATCAAAGCGAATGTTCCAACTCGAGATGCTTGCACCAGCCCATAAATGGATCGCTGGAGCTTGCATACTTTGTTAGCGTTGTTAGGATCGACAAAACCCTCGGCTGTATCATATACAGCTCTTCCTTAAGATAGCCGTTAAGGAACGCTGTTTTGACGTCCATCTGCCATATCTCATAATCATAGTATGCGGCAATTGCTAACATGATTCGGACGGACTTAAGCTTCGCTACGGAGAGAAAGTCTCATCGTAGTCAATCCCTTGAACTTGCCGATAACCCTTAGCGACAAGTCGAGCTTTATAGATGGTGACATTACCATCCGCGTCCGTCTTCTTCTTAAAGATCCATTTGTTTTCTATCGCCGCCGATCATCGGCAAGTCACCAAAGTCCACACTTTGTTTTCATACATGGATTCTATCTCGGACTTCATGGCTTCTAGCCATTTGTTGGAATCTGGGCCGCCATCGCTTCTTCATAGTTCAAGGTTCATTGTTGTCTAACAACATGATTTCCAAGACAGGGTTGCCGTACCACTCAGTGCGGAACGTGTCCTAGTGGACCTCGAAGTTCAAGAGCAACTTGATCCGAAGTACCTTGATCATCATCATGAATTTCCTCTTCGCTTGGTGTAGGCATCACAGAACATTTTCCGAGCTGCACTACTATCCTGTTCAAGAGGTAGTACTTCATCGAGTTCTACTTTCCTCCCACTTACTTCTTTCGAGAGAAACTCTTTTCTAGAAAGATTCCGTTCTTGGCAACAAAGATCTTGCCCTCGGATCTTAAGTAGAAGGTATACCCTACGGTTTCCTTAGGGTATCCTATGAAGACGATTTTTCCGACTTGGGTTCGAGCTTTTCAGGTTGAAGTTTCTTGACATAAGCATCGCATCCCCAAACTTTTAGAAACGACACTTAGGTTTCTTCCCAAACCATAATTCATACGGTGTCGCCTCAACGGACTTAGACGGTGCCCTATTTAAAGTGAATGTAGCTGTCTCTAGAGCGTATCCCCAAAATGATAGCGGTAAATCAGTAAGAGACATCATAGACCGCACCATATCCAATAGAGTGCGATTACGACGTTCGGACACACCATTACGCTGAGGTGTTCCAGGCGGTGTTAGTTGTGAAACGATTCCACATTTTCTTAAGTGTGTACCAAATTCGTGACTTAAATATTCTCCTCCACGATCCGATCGTAAGAATTTTATCTTTCGGTCACGTTGATTCTCTACTTCATTCTGAAATTCCTTGAACTTTTCAAAGGTCTCAGACTTGTGTTTCATCAAGTAGACATACCCATATCTACTCAAGTCATCTGTGAGAGTGAGAACATAACGATATCCTCCGCGAGCCTCAACGCTCATTGGACCGCACACATCGGTATGTATGATTTCCAATAAGTTGGTTGCTCGCCCATTGTTCCGAGAATGGAGTCTTGGTCATTTTGCCCATGAGGCATGGTTCGCATGTGTCAAATGATTCATAATCAAGAGACTCCAAAAGTCCATCAGCATGGAGCTTCTTCATGCGCTTGACACCAATGTGACCAAGGCGGCGAGTGCCACAAGTATGTGGGACTATCGTTATCAACTTTACATCTTTTGGTATTCACGCTATGAACATGTGTAATACTACGCCGAGATTCATTAAGAATAAACCATTGACCATCGGAGCATGACCATAAAACATATCTCTCATATAAATAGAACAACCATTATTCTCGGATTTAAATGAGTAGCCATCTCGCATTAAACGAGATCCGATACAATATTCATGCTCAAACTTGGCACCAAATAACAATTATTAAGGTTCATAACTAATCCCGTGGGTAAATGAAGAGGTAGCGTGCGACGGCGATCACATCGACTGAACCATTCCCGACGCGCATCGTCACTTCGTCCCTTCGCCATCCTCCGCTTATTCCGCAGCTCCCGCCGTGAGTTACAAATATGAGCAACGGCACCGGTATCAAATACCGGGAGTTACTACGATTCGGTAAGGTACACATCAATTACATGTATATCAAATATACCTTTGGTGTTGCGGCCTTCTTATCCGCTAAGTATTTGGGGCAGTTCCGCTTCAAAGGACCCTTCCCTTGCAATAAAAGCACTCGGTCTCGTGCTTGGGTCCATTCTTTGACTTCTTCCGGCAACTTGCTTACAGGCGCGCAATCTCCTTGCCATCCTTCTTGAAGTTCTTCTTGCCCTTGCCCTTCTTAAACTTAGTGGTCTTATTGACCATCAACACTTGATGTTCTTTCTTGATTTCAACCTCGGTGACTTCAGATAGAGAACACTTCAGAATGGTCTTCACCATTCCCTGCATGTTGTAATTCATCACAAAGCTCTTGTAGCTTGGTGGGAGCGATCGAGGATTCTCAATGACCGCCTCATCGTGGAGGTTAATATTCAGTTGGGTCATACGGTTGTGCAACCCGGACATCTTGAGAATGTGTTCACCGACGTAACTGTTTTCCTCCATCTTACAACTATAGAACTTGTCGGAGATGTCATATCTCTCGACCCGCGTGAGTTGGAAAACAAGTTTCAGCTCCTCGAACATCTCATATGCTCCGTGGTGCTCAAAACGCTTTTGGAGCCCGGTTCTAAGCTGTAAAGCATGCCGCACCGAACGAGGGAGTAATCATCAAGACGAGACTGCCAAGCATTCATAATGTCTTGGTTCTCTCGACGGAGCTTCACCTAGCGGTCCTTCTAGGACGATTGTTTCTGGCAGCTATGAGGATGATCTCGTGTTCGGACCCAGTCCGTATAGTTGCTGCCGTCATCTTTCAACTTGGTTTTCTAGGAACGTTGAAGTTCAAGTTGACATGAGCGTTGGCCATTTGATCTACAAGACATATAATTCAAAAGTTTTAGACTAAGTTCATGATAATTAAGTTCATCTAATCAAATTATTAATGAACTCCCACTCAGATTAGACATCCCTCTAGTCATCTAAGTGATACACGATCCGAGTCGACTAGGCCGTGTCCGATCATCACGTGAGACGGACTAGTCATCGTCGGTGAACATTCTCATGTTGATCGTATCTTCCATACGACTCGTGTTCGACCTTTCGGTCTCCGTGTTCCGAGGCCATGTCTGTACATGCTAGGCTCGTCAAGTTTAACCCTAAGTGTTTTGCGTGTGTAAATCTGTCTTACACCCGTTGTATGTGAACGTAAGAATCCATCACACCCGATCATCACGTGGTGCTTAGAAGCTTACGAACTGTAGCAACGGTGCACGTTAGGGAGAACACTTCTTGAAATTGTTCTAAGGGATCATCTTATTTACTACCGTCGTTCTAAGTAAACAAGATGTATAAGCATAATAAACATCACATGCAATTATATAGTAGTGACATGATATGGCCAATATCATAAAACTCCATTGATCTCCATCTTCGGGGCTCCATGATCATCTTGTCACCGGCATGGCACCATGATCTCCATCATCGTGCCTCCATGAAGTTGTCACGCCAACGACTACTTCTACTACTATGGCTAACGCGTTTAGCAATGAAGTAAAGTAAGTTACATGGCGTTCTTCAATGACACACAGGTCATACAAAATAAAGACAACTCCTATGGCTCCTGCCGGTTGTCATACTCATCGACATGCAAGTCGTGATTCCTATTACAAGAACATGATCTCATACATCACAATATATCATCATTCATCACAACTTGGCCATATCACGTCACATGACAATTGCTGCAAAAAAAAAGTTAGATGTCCTCTAATTGTTGTTGCATCTTTTACGTGGCTGCAATTGGGTTCTAGCAAGAACGTTTTCTTACCTACGAATAACCACAAAGTGATCTTGTCAACTTCTATTTACCCTTCATAAGGACCCTGTTCATCGAATCCGCTCCCACTAAAGTAGGAGAGACAGACACCCGCCAGCCACCTTATGCAACTAGTGCATGTTAGTCGGTGGAACCGGTCTCACGTAAGAGTACGTGTAAGGTTGGTCCGGGCCGCTTCATCCCACAATACCGCGGAAGCAAGAAACAACTGTTGGGGAACGTTGCAGAAAATTAAAATTTTTCCTACGGTTTCACCAAGATCCATCTATGAGTTCTACCATGCAACGAGTAACGAGAGAGAGTTTGCATCTACATACCACTTGTAGATCGAATACGGAAGCGTTCTTGAGAGTGGTGATGACGAAGACGTTCCCAACGTGATTCCGATCACCGATGACCAAAGTACTGAAAGGACAGCACCTCCGTGTTCAACACACGTACGGACGATGGCGTCTCCTCCGTCTTGATCCAGCAAGAGAGAAGGAGAGGTTGAAGAAGACAATCCCAATGGCAGCACGACGGCGTGGTGCAGCTGGTACGGTAGTTCTCCGGCAGGGCTTCGCCAAGCTCGCGTAGAGAAAGAGAGGTGTTGGGAGGGGAGGGGCTGCGCCTACAACTGTGTTGGCAGCCCTCCCCCCCACCCCTCTATTTATAGGAGGAGAGGGTCAAGGGGGGCCGGCCCTCTAGGGCAAACCCTAGGGGGGGCGGCGGCCAAGGGAGGAGGGGAGGAGGGTGGCTTGCCCCCAAGCTGGGGCGCCCCTTTAGGTTTCCTCCTCCCCAAACCCTAGGCGCATGGGCCTGGGTGGGGGCGCACCCAGCCCACCAGGGGCTGGTTCCCTCTCCACTTAGCCCATGTGGCCCCCGGAGAGGTGGCCCTCCCGGTGGACCTCCGGAACCCTCCCGGTGGCCCCAGTACTTTACCGTATACCACCAAACTTCCCGAGTCCGCTTAACCACTTTCCATATATAAATCTTTACCTCCGGACCATTCCGAACTCCTCGTGACGTCCGGGATCTCATCCGGACTCAACAACATTCGGTAATCACATACTTGTCTTCCTATTAACCCTAGCGCCACCGAACCTTATGTGTAGACCCTACGGGTTCGGGAGACATGCGATATGACCGAGACTACCTCAAGTCAATAACCAACAGCGGGATCTGGATACCCATGTTGGCTCCCACATGCTCCTCGATGTTGTCATCGGATGAACCACGATGTCAAGGGTTCAAGCAACCCCGTATTCTATTCCCTTTGTCAGACGGTATGTTACTTGCCCGAGACTCGATCGTCGGTATCCCAATACCTCGTTAGTCTCGTTATCGGCAAGTCACTTTACTCGCATCCGAATGCATGATCCCGTGACCGGACACTTGGTCACTTTGAGCTCATTATGATGATGCATTACCGAGTGGGCCCATGATACCTCTCCGTCATACGGAGTGACAAATCCCATCTTGATCCGTGTCAACCCAATGGTCACTTTCGAGATACCTGTAGTGCACCTTTATAGTCACCCGATTACGTTGTGACGTTTGATACACCCAAAGCACTCCTACGGTATCCGGAATTGCACGATCTCATGGTCTAAGGAAGAGATACTTGACATTGGAAAAGCTCTAGCAAAACGAACTACACGATCTTGTGCTATGCTTAGGATTGGGTCTTGTCCATCACGCCATTCTCCTAATGACGTGATCCCGTTATCAATGACATCCGATGTCCATAGTCGAAAACCATGACTATCTGTTGACCAACGAGCTAGTCAACTAGAGGCTTACTAGGGACGATTGTAGTCTATGTATTCACACGTGTATTACGATTTCCGGACAATACAGTTATAGCATGAATAAAAGACAATTATCATGAACAAGGAAATATAATAATAATGCTTTTATTATTGCCTCTAGGGCATATTTCCAACAGATAGATTGGTAGGAAAAGACCATCGCTCTTCCCCGACCGCCACTCATAAGGAAGACAATCAATAAATAAATCATGCTCCGAGTTCATCACATAACGGTTCACCATACGTGCATGCTACGGGAATCACAAACTTCAACACAAGTATTCTTTAAATTCACAACTACTCAACTAGCATGACTCTAATATCACCATCTTCATATCTCAAAACAATTATCAAGCATCAAACTTATCTTAGTATTCAACGCACTCAAAAGAAAGTTTCACATATCTTGAATACCAAGTACATTAACATTAAGCAAATTACCATGCTATTAACGACTCTCAAAATAATCTAAGTGAAGCATGAGAGATCAATAGTTTCTTTAAAACAAATCCACCACCGTGCTCTAAAAGATCTAAGTGAAGCACTAGAGCAAAAATTATCATGCTCAAAAGATATAAGTGAAGCACTATGAGCAAAACTATCAAGCTCAAAAGATATAAGTGAAGCACATAGAGTATTCTATCAAATTTCAATTTATGTATGGCTCTCTCAAAAGGTGTGTACAGCAAGGATGATTGTGGTAAACTAACAAGCAAATACACAAATAATACAAGACTCTCCAAGCAAAACACATATCATGTGGTGAATAAAAATATAGCTCCAAGTAAATTACCGATGGAAGTAGACGAAAGAGGGGATGCCTTCCGTGGCATCCCCAAGCTTTGAATTTTTGGTGTCCTTGGATTATCTTGGGGGTGCCATGGGCATCCCCAAGCTTGGGCTCTTTCCACTCCTTGTTCCATAATCCATCAAAAGAATTTACCCAAAACTTGAAAACTTCACAACACAAAACTCAATAAAAATCTCGTGAGCTCCGTTAGAGAAAGAAAACAAAAGACTACTTTAAGGTACTGTAATGAACTCATTATTTATTTATATTGGTGTTAAACCTACTGTATTCCAACTTCTCTGTGGATTATAAACTATTTTACTAGCCATAGAATCATCAAAATAAGCAAACAACACACGCAAAACAGAATATGTCAAAAACAGAACAGTCTGTAGTAGTCTGTAACTAACGCAAACTTCTGGAACTCCAAAACATCTACCAAAATTAGATAACCTAGACAATTTGTTTATTGATCAACATAAATTGGAATCAGTATTTTATCACTTTCTGGTGATTTTTAATAATTCGGGCACTGAGCGGAAAGTTTCTGGAAATTACAGCAAGATCAAATAACTATCATCCAAGAAGATCCAATAGGTCTAGCTTGGCACACACACTAATTAAAACATAAAACCACATCTAAACAGAGTCTAGATGGATTATTTATTCCTAAACAGAAGAAAAAACAAAAAACTAAAAATAAAATTGGGTTGCCTCCCAACAAGCGCTATCGTTTAACGCCCCTAGCTAGGCATAAAAGCAAGGATAGATCTAGGTATTGCCATCTTTGGTAGGCAATTCTTCAATGAGGAATCTACCTTCTTTAGAATTTTCTTTATTTCTAGTAATTATAAAAATTTTAGGCAAAAGATCGAAAAATTCATTCATAGCAAATGGTTCCTTAATGATGTCAAAAAGATTGGGATGAACACTTATAGATTTAAGATCAGCAGTTTCCTTACTAGATGATTCACCCTTATTCTTAGGAACATAAATAAGCTTTGTATTTTTAGTAGACGAACTTGGAGTGTTTTGAACGTAAGAAAAAGCGGTTCCCAAGTTGGTAATGATACCCTCAAGTTTATCGATTCTTGTCGAATCTAGATTTATTTTCTCATTAACTATGGGTTCTTTTTCTTTAATATTTTTCAAAGTCATTCCTACCTTAGATCCACATTGGGTAATTTGATTGTGGATCTTTTTATCAAGATTTTCAATCGATTCAATGGTAGCAACTTTATTCTCAATAATTTCAAGTCTTTGCATAACATGCTCCAAAGTTAACATAGTTCCATTAACCAAAAAAGGTGGTGAGCCAAATAAATCTGTTAAAGCATTATAAGAATCAAAAGTGTGGCTACCCAAGAAATTCCCTCCGGTAATGGTATTAAGGATATATCTATACCAAGGATTAGCACATACATAAAAAATTACGAAGAAGAACTGAAGTAGATTGCTTCCTGGTAGATCTATTTTGAGCATTGCAAATTCTATACCAAGCATCTTTTAGATTTTCTCCCTCCCTTTGCTTAAAATTTAGAACTTCATTCTCGGGAGATAACGGAGAAGATATGAGACTAGACATAACGACAAGCAAGCGAACTAACACACGAGCAAACAAGTGGACGGGGAAAAGGCAACGGGTAAAAGAGGAGAAGATTGGGAAAGAGAGGGCGAATAAAACGACAAGGGTGAAGTGGGGGAGAGGAAAACGAGAGGCAAATGGCAAATAATGTAATGTGAGAGATAGGGATTGTGATGGGTACTTGGTATGTTGACTTTTGCGTAGACTCCCCGGCAACGGCGCCAGAAATTCTTCTTGCTACCTCTTGAGAACTGCGTTGGATTTCCCCGAAGAGGAGAGGATGATGCAGCAAAGTAGCATAAGTATTTCCCTCAGTTTTTGAGAACCAAGGTATCAACAAAGTAGGAGGCCACACACAAGTCCCTCGTACCTGCACAAAATGATAGCTACTCGCAACCAACGCGATTAGGGGTTGTCAATCCCTTCACGGTCACTTGCGAGAGTGAGATCTGATAGAGATGATAAATAGTATTTTTGGTATTTTTGGTATATAGATGCAAAGTAAAAAGTAAAAGGCAAAGTAAAAACAAAGCAAGTAATAAAGTGATTGAGATTGATATGATGAGAATATATCCGGGGGCAATAGGTTTCACTAGTGGCTTCTCTCAAGAGCATAAGTATTCTATGGTGGGTGAACAAATTACTGTTGAGCAATTGACAAAATTGAGCATAGTTATGAGTATATCTAGTTATGATCATGTATATAGGCATCACGTCCGAGACAAGTACATCGAAACGATTCTGCATCTACTACTATTACTCCACTCATCGACCGCTATCCAGCATGCATCTAGAGTATTAAGTTAAAAACAGAGTAACGCCTTAAGCAAGATGACATGATGTAGAGGAATAAATTCATGCAATATTATAAATACCCCATCTTGTTATCCTCTATGGCAACAATACAATACGTGCCTTGCAACCCTTTCTGTCACTGGGTAAGGACACCGCAAGATTGAACCCAAAGCTAAACACTTCTCCCATTGTAAAAACTACCAATCTAGTTGGCCAAACCAAACGGATAATTCGAAGAGACTTGCAAAGATAACCAATCATACATAAAAGAATTCAGAGAAGATTCAAATATTATTCATAGATAATCTGGATCATAAACCCACAATTCATCGGTCTCAACAAACACACCGCAAAAAGAAGATTACATCGAATAGATCTCCACGAGAGAGGGGGAGAACATTGTATTGAGATCCAGAAAGAGAGAAGAAGCCATCTAGCTACTAGCTATGGAACCGAAGGTCTGAAGTAAACTACTCACACTTCATCGGCGGGGCTATGGTGTTGATGTAGAAGCCCTCAATGGTGGATGCTCCCTCCGGGGGCGCCTAGGGGCGCCCCCACCCTCGTGACCGCCTCACATTTTCTTGGAGTAGGGTCCAAGTCTCCTGGATCACGTTCGGTGAGAAAATCACGTTTTGGAAGTTTCATTCCGTTTGGACTCCGTTTGATATTCCGTTTCTTCGAAACACCGAAATAGGCAAAAAAAACAACAATTCTGGGCTGGGCCTCCGGTTAATAGGTTAGTCCCAAAAATAATATAAAAGTGGAAAATAAAGCCCAATATAGTCCAAAACAGCAGATAAAGTAGCATGGAGCAATAAAAAATTATAGATATGTTGGAGACGTATCACATGTCATATTCACAGGTATAATGTGTTAACTAAGCAGATGCAATTTACTCTAATTAGAAGCATTACAAGGTAGACACCATATGCAACATGCAACCACATATCACACTACCAAGTAAGAGCAAGCACTGCGATGGTGGTGTGGGGAATTATGTGATCAACTAGAGAGCTACGTTGACTATCTTCATTTAGCCTTGTTGTTTCTTGAGAATCATGTGGGAGGATGACACTGCACTCTTTAAACGAGTAGGGCGCCTCACAAGAACTCCACCCGGGTGACTGTCTCATCATAAGTGATTGATGAGGGATACAAAAGAGCATTAGTTTGATGTATGAACATGGTTAATAGACATATGTAGTATGTATCAAAACAAGAAGGCATGTCATTATCAAAGGTATAATGTGTAAAGTAAGCAGATGCAATTTAACCAAATTGGAAGCAATACAAGCTAGACACCATATGCAACATGCAACCACATTTGACAACGCAGTTAAAGCAAGCACCAGGATGGTTGTGTGTGGCAATTGAGATCATCAACTGCAGAGCTACGCCATCGTCTCCAACTCACGACACTACACCCATTAGAGCGCTGAAACGCTTAGTGCTTATCTTCAATTACACCGAGCGACTTCTGTCTTTTCTTTTCTGCATTCATCAACACTGCGTCAGAGTCTGAAATACTCATGCATAAAAGAACAATAGTGTGAGTATGGGTGAAGTGTGTGCACAATTAGTACAGTGTAAAGGTAGCAGATAGCAGGTTGATGAGAAATAAATGACGGGAGACATATGATAGCTCTACAACATGCATGGCACACTCAATTACCATAGGATTCTATGAAAATAACAGTCGACTGAAAGAAAATAGGTCAGTCCGTTTTTTCTGCACCGTCCGATGTACAAAGAACGGGTAGATCGCCTTCATCTACCTCCAGCCATTCAGTGTTGACGATGTTCCTCGAAACGCCAGCGACCACCGGCCCAGTATTCCTCCCCTGCCTGCGCCCTCCCCTCGACCTCACCGCACCGCCGTGCTTGGAACCTCCCCCCGGCCATCCATTCAAGCCCCGCCGACTTCCATATCGGGCGCAAGCATCTCCTGCACCCCACACCCCTATGATAGACACCGATGCGCCGCTTCCCCGAGGAACAGATGGACTAGGTGCTCCGCGCGCCTAAGCGGGTGCTGCTTCTTTTAATTGCGGTTCGATCGACCTGAATTGAAATCCAGTAGGCTACTGACCTCTAGCAAAGGTGAAATAGTAAAAGGGAGGAAACCTTGTGCATTTAGTATCACGAAGAAGATGCAGTAAGAAGCGCTCAACTAGTTTCTTTCGTGGGATGAATACCGGTGTGAGCGGAGATGTAAGATTTGCACGAATAAGGGAAGAGGAGTACCTCTTTCTGCTGGCAGTGCTGTTTCCTCCTTCTATTTTTCTGACGATCTTGTTGTTTGCCGGAAACCAGAAGTTGTGGAGGATGGTGCAGCCTTGGACGAACCCATGGCCAAGTTGTTGAGTGTGGTGCGGTGGCCGTCTGTCGGCGGCGGGGAAGCAGATCCGAGGCGGCGAACGATGGCGTAGCGGGAACAGCTCCGGTGCGGTGGACGGTTGCGACAATGGAGCCGCAGCAGTGAGGCGCAGGACGGCGTGGTCAGAGTGGTTCTGGTATGGCGCACGTTGGTGTCGGTGTCGTGGAGGCAGCTCTGCCTCGGCTTCAACTGCTAAGTCCTTGAGGGTGTTGCGGTTGCGGTTGCGTTGGACGACGACGTTGGGGTACCGGCTCCGGCGTGATGGATGAGGAGGCGGTGGATTGGCCGCTATGGGGTGGAGGACGGAGGAGGCTGGGGGTTTCGCGGCTAGTGGAGAGGGCATTTTCGCACCCACGGAGTATGAATGGGGAAACGGAGGGAGGCGGGGAACTAAGGGGGAACAATGTTTCGGTTTGAGACACGCTTGTTTGAAATTTGGGGAAAGTTACAAACTTTGCCCCCATCTAAAATTTCGGACATATTGCGGGTTGGGGGTAGGATAGTCATGTGAGGTGTCCCGAATGAGGGCGGGATAGATTTCGGTCGAGCGCATGGGTGTTTAGGCGCCCACGGCGTATGAATGCTTCTCGGAGGCGGTTGAGACTGGCGTCTTGGTGAAGTTACAAACCTACCCCGGTTTAGACCTTTGGACATCGGGCTGATAGGCTACACGGGCCAGAGTCAGGACAGTAATTTCCTACCACCAAAACATTAGTCTCGCGCGGTTTCGGGTGACCAGAGGCCTATTTGGCGCTTGCTCAATATTTGGGAGCGAAGCATTAACTTTTTCGTTCTCTTGAATTGAACTTTCAGGATTTGTCAAACTTCACAAATCTTTACTCTTGAAAATCTTAAAGCTACGATTATTTTGGAATGGAGGGTACATTTTAATATACATTGTACACGAGTATATATTAAAAATATGCAACTTACCTCAGTTCATGCATGGTTCCGGTATAATCTCCTTGGTTGCAAAAAAGTTAGATATGCGTATGAATATATATAGCATGTTCAAACTCACAACAAAGATTGATGCCCCTTTACATCTGATTTACAAATGCCATTATCTCGGGTTCAAATAGATGAATGCACTTCCTATGAATTCGAATCTTCGAAACCGCCTTTATGTTGAATTCGACATGTAATTTATTTCGTAGCTAGCAATTTGGAATGTATCCATGCAAGTGACAAATGTATAAAGTGCTTCACACTAACAACATGGAGTGCACTAATTAATGTTTATATATGAATTGCAAAAGCATCCATTGCCTGTATTTCAAACCGCTCTCACTCTATGGATCGATAACATGAAATAAACACATGCACATGCTAGAATTCAATAGAGTATGGGTGTCTGATAGACCGATTTTCGTCCATACGCAATTTTGCAAAATTCACGATCTCATCCAAAAATAATAATGCCATTTATATTTTAATTTAATGCGTAGAACCGCCTTTTACACGTAGATGCACTATGCCTCGCCCCGTTCTCATAAACACGTTATATATCTCTCTATCTAACGCATAAGTGCATACACTTTATATGCATCGGCATTTCTCTTTCACACATGCTCACAATCTTTCTTAGGGTGTCGGGGTGTCTCACGCACATGCTCTCTCTGTTTCTCTCTCTCTTTCTGACTACTATGTACCACTCTTTTCACTAATCTCAGTTGGAAAACACTATTTCTCTCACATGCATATATACACATGCACGGTCTCTACTAGCCCTCTATGCGCACATATACGCGCCTCGTGTCTCCCTTGACGCACATTATCTTTAGGCCTCTCTCGCACACATTGCCCCCCGACACACCTCACTAATAGTAGTTGGCAGATATGATTTCATCATATCATTCGGTATGATATCCTGGCTGTTAGGCTGGATGGTAATACGAGGCAAAGTTTTACCCTAGTTCGGATCGACCCTTGCGCTTGAAGAAAGAGCCTACTCTGGTATCTGTATATTAGTGATAGGGGTGTGTACAAAGTACACGTGAATACCGGCATTGTGCGTGTGTGTATACTATCGACGAACTAGCCCCCAAGCTTGTATAACATACTAAGGGCCTAGGGTTACAAATCATATATAGTCGGCTTATCACCAGTGGGGATAGAGTCCTCCATGACTCTGGTAGCTTCGTGTTGTACGCCGAGTCCTCCACATGGGTCTCAGATAACACGCCTCGGTCCAACCTATATGTGGCGCAGGATGGAACCGACCCATGAGTCTTCATGTTGACCCACCACAACTAGAAATGATGTGCCCACCACACCACACACGCAATCGGCCACTAAGAAAATAAGCATATACAATAGTACAACGGTATCTAGCTCACGATACGTCTCCATATTTTGTTGATGACACTGACGGACTTTGCATTTGAGCGTGCTCCGTGTTTTGTTGATGACACTTATGGTCCTTGTATTTGAAGCGAAAGCACGATATGGTCACTGGACTTCAGAATAAGCTCATCACGGTCACCACATACATTTTGTCGTGCTAACCAACATGTGGTTGGATGGTTAGAGGACAGTGGTTTCTCGAGCCCACCAAGGTTAAAGTCCCGGTGCTCTCATTTATCTTGTGTTAATTTCAGTATTTTCTGGCGATGTACGTTCAGTGGGAGGAGACGTTCCACTCGACTACGAGGCACCTATGGTGACTTAGTAAAATCTCAAGATCATGTAGATGAAAAATTCAGTCGACTGACGTGTAGCCTCACCCCGCACGTACACATGCACGCACACAAGACACACACGCATGTAGGCGTGCAACACTGACACGTACACATAACGCACACACGCACGCATGCTAGCGTGCAACACTGACACGTACACATGCACTCACGAACACACGCACGTACGCGCCCATGCATGCAACACTGAAATGCACCCTTGCACGCACGCAACACTCACACGCCTGCATGCACACAGCACACGACGCAAGACACACGCTCAACCTATACGTGCATGCACCCTTTGTTAAGGACATGGATTGTTACGGTATTAATCAATCTTATCGTGATAAGCGAACATTCATGTTTGCATCGGTCTTTATGAATCACAACGATCGAACGGGCTATCAACATAGTAGGCTTAACTACATCAAAAGATGACGCCACACTCAATGAACAATCATCGGTTTATGAAATGCCCGCTTCGACCGCCTGGCCCACCAAAGGTTCCTCTCTGTGCGCTGCTGCGTTGGGTCATCGACATGCAGGCCATGCACCCAAAGAGCCCACACGTCGGTGGAAGAATGGTGCGGTGTCATAGGTCGAGTCGAGGGCGCCACTCGCACGCCCGCTAAACACGCCTGCGTGCGCATTCAAACGCCCATGAAACCCGCCCGTGTGGAAGCCGAGAAACCCACTCTGGACACACGTCAGTTCATGACCGGGCCGGTGTTAAACGCAATGCCGGCCGAGCTCCTCCCATCCGCCGTCTATTTAATCTCCTATTTAAACGAGGCCAAACGCCAGCCAAGAATCACACACCTCCGCCGCTCCCCTATCTCCTCCACCATTTTTTCCACTCTTACAATGGCTTACGAAGAGTAGTTATTCCGCATCCAAGCCAGCTGGGTTGCCCACCGGATACGAGCTATGCAGCTCGCTGATCCACCTCCCTCCCCTCGCCCGACGGAGCCAGTTGCCGCCCCAAGCCGGCGCGCGGTTCAGCAACTCGCCGCTCCAGGCCAGCTCGACGAGGAGCGGCGCACGGGCGTCGTTGCTGCCGTCCACGCCGCCGCCTCGTACCGCGTCTCCCGTTTCTGTGGCCGAGACTCCCATGCCGGCGGCCGTGCCATGCAAGCAGCGACAGAAGCCGGGTGCGCGGAGAGCGACGAGTCGGTGGCCAGCGCCTCCGCGTCCGCCGCCATCATCGAGGAGAAGTAGAACACGGGAGGCCGCCGCCGCTTGGGTCCCATGAAGGCCACCGCGGAGGCGACGCCGGCGTACACAACAGGTGTCTTGCCGGATCCTTTTGTTGCGAGGACCTTCGTCGACCCCGCATGGGCTCCACGGAAGAGGGGAATGTTAGGATGAACTCGAGCCGGTGCCGGCCATGGCGAAGTAGTGGCTGGTGATGAACTCGAACCGGTGTCGGCCACCATCATCTTCGGCACCAGCCAATGATATCAGTTGGGCAGTGGGGAAGCGAGCCGTCCTTTGCGCTGAAGCATATACCTCCGGGGCTCCCGGCAGTCCGGTGATCATGCTGTCGGACATGAGGAACAAAAATCGATCGGCGGGCGACCATTTAGGCCAAGTATTATATACTTGTGCTGTCCAGAACTAGCACCGCGTAGTTCATTTGAATGTAATGAAATCCGTCATGTTTGTGTGAAAATCCGGTATTTTATATGATTTCTGTCGTTGTTTATATGAAATATCAGTTTGTCTATGTGTTTGTGTGAATTTCGTCCGGTTGGTTGAGTTGCTGTCATAATGTGTGCGGCTACGGTTGGATGGCGTAATTTGCGGGTCGCCGGTCAGTCTGTGGGCGGCTCGGGCAGCGCTAGGGACAAAAACACAGCTCAGGCGAGCTTGTCTCCAACATGCTACCGGAGGATGCATGACAGATGAGCACCCGAGCCATTCCTCGTTCATCGGTGGCAAAGGCACCAGTGGACAAAAGGGTCGCAAATATTTTGGCTACCCCGGGCAAGATCCAAACAGCCCCTTCCAACAGATTCAAATCCCTCGTTCACCGTGGAATTTTTCCATGTGTTGTTTTCATGGACTAGCAGATGCCCGTGCGTTGCACGGAACATCAAGATGCACTTTTTTTACAAACTCCCGCATGCATGCAAGGGATAATTAATGTCCTGCTTTGCCAGTACCACGAGGCAAACACCATTAATATTGCATCGATTAGTGTTAGTGGCCTTGTATATCTGCAAATTGTAATTTTGATAGTGGCCCTTGTATATAAAAATGGACGGAGAAATATGAGAGATAAGGTGAGGAGGAGGGGGCGTGGTGCCGTGGTGGTGACTGGTGGTCGGATCAAGGAGGCATAGGGATGGACGGCGATTATGTCTAGGTTTGTATCTCTCTCACACATACCCACGTAGGTGGGGGACGTGCACGAAGAGAAGAGGTGCACACACGGCGCACGTACTCCCGTCTCTTTCCCAACCACACATGCGCGGGTACACGGTGGAGCTCATTTCTGTGCGAAAAAGGCAGCCCACGTGGTAATTTGGCACGTGTACTGGTTGTCCACTTGGTGGAGGGAGGATCGTCTACCACGGGTGAACAAACAAATTGCGACTTGACGCGTTATGTTAAATTGAAAAAGAGGCAAACCATGTGGGGCCTACCTTAGAGGCAAGGCTCTATACACTGGAGTACTTTTGATGTGTCCCGTCAACTTGCAGAACAAGGAGAAACTTGCTTAGTATGCCGTTTCCCCCACCCACTGGCGCGGTGGCTCGCAGGATGAGGTGAAAGCTTACTACTACTGTACGCCTTTACGCCCGCTCCCTCGCCCACACGCACGGTGGCTCGCAGGACGAGGAGAAAATTTTACTACTCCCTCTGTTTACTCCTCGTCCCTACTACGTACTTTGGTTAGTACTCCCTCTATTTACTTATACAAGGCCACAATAAAAAAATACATTTTGCATCTATACAAGGCCACAAATAGTAATCGAGACAAAAGTTACTACTCCCTCCTTTCCAGTTTATGGCTCAATGTCAAAATCTCTCCAACCAAGGTAGACGGTGAGTGGTCGAATTAATTTCGTAGTTTGCACAGTACGCTCGTTTTTCTCAAGAAGTTATGTTTACCGAGGCATTAATTAGAATGAATGCATGAATGACTGAGGGAGTCCTGGATTAGGGGGTATCCGGACAGTCGGACTGTGTACAATGTCCGGACTATTGAAGCGTGAAGATGCGAGACTCAAGACTTCGTCCCGTGTCCGGATGGGACTTTCCTTGGCGTGGAAGGCAAGCTTGGTGATCCGGATATTATATTCCCTTCCTGGTAACCGACTCCATGTAAACCCTAGCCCTCTCCGGTGTCTATATAAACCGGAGAGGTCGGTCCTTAGAAGGCCGATCACAATTACAATCATACCATCATAGGCTAGCTCTTAGGGTTTAGCCTCTATGATCTCGTGGTAGATCTACTCTTGTACTACCCATATCATCAATATTAATCAAGCAGGAAGTAGGGTTTTACCTCCATCGAGAGGGCCCGAACCTAGGTAAACATCTGTGTCCCTTGCTTCCTGTTACCATCAGCCTTGACGCACAGATCGGGACCCCCTACCCGAGATCCGCTGGTTTTGACACCGACATTGGTGCTTTCATTGAGAGTTCCTCTGTGTCGTCGCTATCAGGCTCGATGGCTCCTTCAATCATCATCAACGACACTGTCCAGGGTGAGACATTCCTCCCCGGACAGATCTTCGTGTTCGGCCACTTCGCACTGCGGGCCAACTCACTTGTCCATCTGGAGCAGATCGACAGCTACGCCCCTGGTCACCAGATGAGGTTCGGAAACCTGAACTACACGGCGGACATCTGCGGAGACTTGATCTTCGATGGATTGGGTCCTATGCCAGGAGCACCGGACAGCGACGACAAGCACGACTTAGACCTGCCGTCGGACGAAGCTCGGGGTATCACCCCCGTAGTATCCCCGGACCTAGATCCGGAGCAGGCTGTGCTGCCTAAGGACGGAGGGATGGATCCCGCCCCACAGGTCGCACACTCATCGGCGGTGGAGCCGAACACGGGTCTTACCTCTGCGGTGGCCTGTGACTCCGCACTCGGATTCAGATTCGGACGTTGGTTCCAAATTCGCACTCCGAGCCCGTCGGGCCAGGATGGGCTCCGTAATGGAGTTCACCGCTGCGGATATCTTCCAAAGACTCGCCCTTTGGCGACATGCTGGACTCATTAAAGTCTCTCTTTGTCGAGGCTCTTCGCCGAACTATGTCCGGCTCGAGTGGGAGGCAGGCGACGAAAGAATTCGTTGCCCACCCACCACCCACTTCATTGCGACGGTCGATGATTTAACCGAGGTACTGAACTTCAACTCCGAAGACATCGACGGTATGGACGATGATGCAGGAGAAGAACATGAACCACCACTCACTGGGCGGTGGACAGCCACCTCTTCTTATGATATATATATGGTGGACACTCCGAAGAAAACAAATGGCGATGAGGCAACGGAGGATAGAACCTCAGGAAAAAAAGCAAAGAATGGGCATCGTCGACGCCACTCCAAGCCCCGCCAGAGCAATACCAGCCCAGGAGACGAAAACTATCCGAATGGTGCCGAAGAAGTATACAACCCTGATCAGCCCGCCTTCGAGCAGGCCGAACGGGAGGATGAGCAGGTTAGCCTAGAAGAACAGGCGACAGACGAATACTCGGAGGAGGACAGCTACATGCCCCCCTTCGAAGACGAGATTAGCCTCGGCGACGACGAGTTCGGCGTGCCTGAGGATCCCGTAGAGTAGGAGCACTTCAAGCGTCGGCTTATAGCCACTACGAGGAGCCTGAAAAAGAAGCATCAACAACTCCAAGCTGATCAAGACCTGCTCACAGACAGATGGACTGAAGTCCTGGCAGCCGAGGAATACGGACTCGAGCACCATACGGCTGACCGGCCACCTCGTGGCCGGGATAAAATGGCATACCAGTCCACACACCAGCCAACACCCCCACGCCAACATACTACGGCCCGGGGCAACAAAACAGGGCAGCCAAGTTTGATCTACGGATCGCGGGGGTGCGCCTCGGCACGCGACGATGACCGTCACGCCGGATACACCTTCAACAAGTCCGGCCATGACAAATATAGCCACCCAAAGCAATTCGACCTGCATAGCCACATAGCCCGGCACAGAGGTGCCGCACACCCCCTTTGCTTCACTGACGAAGTAATGGATCATGAATTCCCAGAAGGGTTCAAACCCGTAAACATCGAATCATACGATGGCACAACAGACCCCGCAGTATGGGTCAAAGATTTTCTTCTCCACATTCACATGGCCCGCGGAGACGATCTACACGCCATCAAGTATCTTCACCCTTAAGCTCAAGGGACCAGCCCGACATTGGCTAAACAGCCTGCCAGCAAATTCCATTGGCAGTTGGGAAAACCTGGAAGACGCATTCCTCGACAACTTCCGTGGCACGATAAAGTCGACCACCTGACGCCGATGACTTGAGCCACATTACTCAACAGCCCGGAGAGTCAGCCAGGAAATTCTAGACTCGGTTCCTAACTAAAAAGAACCAAATAGTTGACTGTCCGGACGCCGAAGCCCTGGCGGCTTTTAAGCATAATATCTGTGACGAGTGGCTCGCTCGACACCTTGGCCAGGAAAAACCCAAGTCCATGGCAGCTCTCACAACACTAATGACCCGCTCTTGTGCGGGCGAGGACAGTTGGTTAGCTCGCAGCAGCACTACGCCACATTCTGGCAATTCAGATGGCCGCGACAATAACGGCAAGCCACGGCGTAACAGACATAAGCGATGGAACAACGGCGACAACGCTCAAGACACGGCAGATCAACGCCGGATTCGGGATCCAAGCCCGTCAGCGGAAGAAGCCGCTCAAAAGAAATAATCACGGACCGTCCGATCCTGACCGCATATCGAGCGCCGTGCAAATTCATGGCACCACGGACAAGCCAGCCAACCACATCAATAGAGATTGCTGGGTATTCAAACATGCCGGCAAGATAAACGCCGAAGACAAGGACAAGGGGCTGCACAGCGACGACGACGATGAGCCCCGACGTCCGAACACGGGGGACAGAAGAAATTCCCCCCCCCCCCCCAGGTGAAAACGGTCAACATGATCTACGCCACGCACATCCCCAAGCGGGAAAGGAAGCGGGCACTAAGGGACGTCTATGCGATGGAGCCCGTCGCCCCCAAATTCAACCCATAGTCAGCTTGTCCGATCACCTTTCATCATAAGGATCATCCTACTAGCATCCGTCATGGCGGCTCAGCCACATTGGTCTTAGACCCAATCATCGACGGATTCCACCTCACGCGAGTCCTTATGGACGGCGGCAGCAGCCTGAACCTGCTTTATCAGGACACAGTGCACAAAATGGGCATTGACCCTTCAAGGATCAAGCCCACTAAAACCACCTTTAAGGGTGTAATTCCTGGACTAGAGGCCCGCTATACGGGCTCTATAACACTGGAAGTGGTCTTCGGATCCCCGAACAACTTCCGGAGCGAAGAGTTAATCTTCGACATCGTCCCTTTCCGCAGTGGTTACCACACACTGCTCGGACGAACCGCATTCGCTAGATTCAATGCGGTACCACATTATGCACACCTCAAGCTCAAGATGCCAGGACCGCGCGGGGTCATCACTGTCAACGGAAATATGGACCGCTCCCTTCAAACAGAAGAGCATACAGTAGCCCTCACGGCAGAAGTACAATGCGGCCTACTCCGACAAACCAATCCGTGACAACTTCGAGCACGGTCAAGCGAGTCCGGAGCACCCCGCAACAGGATCATCAGGAACGCCAAGAGCGTTATTAGCAGTCCGACCTCCGCTCAAGCCCCTCCAAAGCAGCATTCGCGCCACGCGCACACAATTACGCACTCAAAATACCATGGGCATAGGTGGAGGCGATCAACGACTCACCAATAGTGCGGGTAACCGCCAAATACCTTCATACTCTTTCCTCTTACCTTCGGGACATCGCTTGGGGCAGCATCCTCAAAAGAGCCGAATTGCCGGACTTATATGGGAGAGACATCCAAGGAGGCAACAGACGTTGTGCACAGAAGGAAATACCCAGGTGGAATCTATTTACGATCATCATACCTGCTTTATCTATCTGAACACAGCCTGCCCCTGGATAGGACATGTTAAATAGTCCTATTTTATCTCTGCTTAACCCATCCATTGTAAACATACACTTAAACGTATTTTTCCTCAATGGGAGATTATATATAGCGTCAACTTATTATTCTTATTTGAGCATTTTTTCTTTTATAAATGTTCATTTGATATTGCATCCGTACACCTTGGTGCGGTCAGTTTGCCAGGGGCTTCTCATGGCGCCCTGTAATATGGCAAATAAAGTCTGAACACTTTAAATAAAGGCGGCACCCCTAACTTATAGCACTATATGCATCAGCTCGAATCATGTCTTGGGTCTACAGTTGGGATAGCCTGCCCTTGTTTTGGTGCCTTATGTTCCGTTATATTGGCTAAGGTAGCGCAGGAGAACTATCGCGATTGTGTCCTGTTCTTCCGGACGAGCACCTCAAGAGAGAAAGCCAAAACTGACTGGCATGATGTGGCGAGAGCTGGTCGCTGTTCGAGAGGTTTTATAATCCTTAAAGATTTTCCGCTTTAGGCGATAAATCGGCTTCGTCCGATCTAGGCATGTATAGCGCCTCGATTCGGCCTTCCGGATTCTAGGGGCTTCACCGAAATTTAAAATTGTAGACTTCTATGGCCAAGTGAAAGTTATAAAGCCGCATAATCCGATTGCCTTGTTCGATGCGCCGGACACCTCCTTAAGGGACCAAACATTTGGATAAAGAGTGTTCGGGTTTTCCACGAACACCCCAGTACTACTTACGTGGGGGAGGAAGCCAACGACTGGCCTACTTTCAGAATTTTATAAACAGCCACACAGAAGGTAATATTTTAAATAACAAAAGCGCTACATAGCACAAGTAACTTCGTCTTTAATTACAAACATGACAGAAGCGAATTCATTCCAAAATGGCATCCTTGGTACACTCATCGGCGACGAGACGAGCACCCTTCATCAGGCCATCGTAGTACATTTCGGGATGGCGATGCGCCTTGCCCTCCGGCGGCCCGTCCTTGACCAGCTTCTCCGCATCCAGCTTGCCCCAATGCACCTTGACGCGGGCAAAGGCTAGGCGGGCACCTTCGATGCAAACGGATCGCTTGATCACTTCAAGCCGCGGGCAGGCATCCACCATCCGCTTGATCAGGACAAAGTAGCTACTGGGCAGGAGCTCACCAGGCCACATCCTGACTATGAAGTCCTTCATAGGCAGTTCGTCCGCCCTGTGGAGTTCGATCAACTGCTTCAGTTGGTCGCTCAGAGGCATTGATGATCGGCCCCACATCTATCGGGACCGTAACAGCTTCTCCGCTGAGCTCCCTCCTGTGCACGGTAGAACGTCCGAGACGCTGCGTGGCAGATCTGCAAATGCCCTCGGAGAGCTCCGAATTGAGTAAGTAAAAGAAACGCCTCCACATGTTTGCTTTGCATAATGAATTTCTTACCGCTGCTATCTTTTGGCCTCCTGGATCTCCTGCTGTGCTTTCTCGGCTTCGGCCTTGGCATCTTTCAAATTTACAAGGGCCTTCGCAAGCTCGGCCTCTGATGACCCACAAGTATAGGGGATCTATCATAGTGCTTTCGATAAGTAAGAGTGTCGAACCCGACGAGGAGCAGAAGGAAATGATAAGCGGTTTTCAGCAAGGTATTCTCTGCAAGTACTGAAATAAGTGGTAACAGATAGTTTTGTGATAAGATAAATTGTAACGAGCAACAAGTAACAAGAGTAAATAAAGTGCAGCAAGGTGGCCCAATCCTTTTTGTAGCAAAGGACAAGCCTGGACAAACTCTTATAATAGGAAAAGCGCTCCCGAGGACACATGGGAATATCGTCAAGCCAGTTTTCATCACACAAATATGATTCGCGTTCGGTACTTTGATAATTTGATATGTGGGTGGACCGGTGCTTGGGTGCTGTTCTTACTTGAACAAGCATCCCACTTATGATTAACCTCTATTGCAAGCATCTGCAACTACAACAAAAGTATTAAGGTAAACCTAACCATAGCATGAAACATATGGATCCAAATCAGCCCTTACGAAGCAACGATAAACTAGGGTTTAAGCTTCATCACTCTAGCAACCCATCATCTACTTATTACTTCCCAATGCCTTCCTCTAGGCCCAAATAATGGTGAAGTGTTATGTAGTCGACGTTCACATAACACCACTAGAGGCTACACAACATACATCTCATCAAAATATCAAACGAATACCAAATTCACATGACTACTAATAGCAAGACTTCTCCCTTGTCCTCAGGAACAAACGTAACTACTCACAAGGCATATTCATGTTCATAATCAGAGGGGTAACAATATGCATAAAGGATCTAAACCTATGATCTTCCACCAAATAAACCAACTAGCATCAACTATAAGGAGTAATCAACACTACTAGCAAGCTACTAGCACCAATCCCGGACTTGGAGACAAGAATTGGATACAAGAGATGAACTAGGGTTTGGAGATGAGATGGTGCTGGTGAAGATGTTGATGGAGATTGCCCTCTCCCGATGAGAGGAGCGTTGGTGATGATGATGACGATGATTTCCCCCCTGAGGGAAGTGTCCCCTGCAAGACAGCTCTGCGGAGCCCTAGATTGGTTCCGCCAAGGTTCCGCCTCGTGGCGGCGGAGTCTCGTCCCGAAAGGTTGCTTAATGTTTTTTTTCTCATCGAAAGACTTCATATAGGAGAAGTTGGGTATCGGAGAGCCACCAGGGGGCCCACAACGTAGGGGCGCCTGGGGGCGCCCCACCCTCGTGAGCAGGGTGTGGGCCCCCTGGCCTTCATCTTTGGCGATGATTTTTCTTTATTTACTTTAAGACATTTTGTGGAGTTTCAGGACTTTTGGAGTTGCACAGAATAGGTCTCCAATATTTGCTCCTTATCCAGCCCATAATTCCAGCTGTCGGCATTCTCCCTCTTCATGTAAACCTTGTAAAATAAGAGAGAATAGCCATAAGTATTGTAGCATAATGTGAAATAACAGCCCATAATGCGATAAATATCGATATAAAAGCATGATGCAAAATGGACGTATCAACTCCCCCATGCTTAGACCTCGCTTGTCCTCAAGCGAAAAGCCGATAACAATAAATATGTCCTCATGTTTAGAGGTAGAGGCATCGATAAAAATAAAATACGGACATTAAGGCATCATGATTATTCTCATAACAACAACATATATAGATTTTGTCATATGATTACTTATGTTCAAGTGATGATCTTTTCGCAATGCAAAGGTATGAATCAGAAACCTTATTGGGCACCAACAAATTATAACCTCAGTCATTGAAGCAATTGCAATTTATCATAACATCAGAAAGAGTCTATGTAAGAGCTTAAAAGCAAGTCCACATACTCAACTATCATTTAGTCCTTCATAATTGCTAGCACTCACGCAATACTTGTGGTTACGGAGTTTTAATCGGACACAGAGAAAGATAGGGGCTTATAGTTTTGCCCCACAACCTTTTACCTCAAGGGTAATGCCAACAATAATAATTCATGCTCCCCTACATCCAGTTAGATATGTATATCATGTTCTTTCCAACATGCTGGGCTTGCCAAAGGGTAAAATGAAAAAGGAAAAGATCACCGTGACTCTTGCATAAGGTAGAGGATAATAATAAAAGATAGGCCCTTCGCAGAGGGAACTAGAGGTTGCCATGCGCTTTTAGGGTTGATGCACAAAATCTTAATGCAAAAGAACGTCACTTTATATTGCCCCTTGTATGTGGACCTTTATTATGCAGTCCGTCGCTTTTATTACTTCCAAAACAAGTTCGTACAAAGCTTATTTTCTCTGCACTAATAAGTCATGCATATTTAGAGAGCAATTTTTATTGCTTGCACCGATGACAACTTACTTGAAGGATCTTACTCAATCCATAGGTAGATATGGTGGACTTGTTGGGGAACGTAGTAATTTCAAAAATTTTCCTACGATCACGCAAGACCATGGTGATGGCATAGCAACGAGAGGGGAGAGTATCCGTCCACGCACTCTGAGACCGAAAGCGGAAGCGTTATAACAACGCTGTTGATGTAGTCGTGCGCCTTCACGATCCGACCGATCCAAGCACCGAACGTCGGCACCTCCGAGTTCTGCACACGCTCAGCTCGATGACGATCCCGGACTCGATCCAGCAAAGTGTCGGGATGAGTTCCACAAGACGACGGCGTGGTGACGATGATGATGCTCCACCGGCGCAGGCTTCGCCTAAGCTCCGCAACGGTATATTCGAGGTGTAGTTTGGTGGAAGGGGCACCGCACACGGCTAAGGAACGATCTCAATGATCAACTTGTGTGTCATGGGTGCCCCTGCCCTGTATATAAAGGAGCAAGGGAGGGAGGAGGCCGGCCCTATGTTTGGCGCGCCAGGGGAGTCCTACTCCCACCGGAGTAGGATTCCCCTTTCCTAGTCCAACTAGGAATCCTTCCATGTAGGGGAGGAAGGGAGAAGGAAGTGGAGGAGTAGGAAGGTGGCGGCCCCTTTCCCTAGTCCAATTCGGACTAGAGGGAGGGGGCGCAGCAGCCTTTTCCTCTTCCCACTAAAGCCCATCAAGGCCCATTACTTCTCCGTAACTACCCGGTACTCGAAAAATACCGAATCACTCGAACCTTTCCGAACTCGAATATAGTCGTCCAATATATCGATCTTTACGCCTCGACCATTTCGAGACTCCTCGTCATGTCCCCGATCTCATCCGGGACTCGAACTCCTTCGTACATCAAAACTCATAAACTCATAATATAACTGCCATCGAAACCTTAAGCGTGCGGACCCTACGGGTTCGAGAACTATGTAGACATGACCTAGAACCATTCTCGGTCAATAACCAATAGCGGAACCTGGATGCCCATATTGGTTCCTACATATTCTACGAAGATCTTTATCGGTCAAACCGCATAACAACATACTTTGTTCCCTTTGTCATCGGTATGTTACTTGCCCGAGATTCGATCGTCGGTATCCAATACCTAGTTCAATCTCGTTACTGGCAAGTCTCTTTACTCGTTCCGTAATACATCATCTCGCAACTAACTCATTAGTTGCAATGCTTGCAAGGCTTAAGTGATGTGCATTACCGAGAGGGCCCAGAGATACCTCTCCGACAATCGGAGTGACAAATCCTAATCTCGAAATACGCCAACCCAACATCTGCCTTTGGAGACACCTGTAGTACTCCTTTATAATCACCCGATTACGCCAGACGCTTGGTAGTACCCAAAGTGTTCTTCCGTAAACGGAGTTGCATAATCTCATAGTCATAGGAACATGTATAAGTCATGAAGGAAGCAATAGCAACATACTAAACGATCGTGTGCTAAGCTTAACGGAATGGGTCATGTCAATCAGATCATTCAACTAATGATGTGACCTTGTTAATCAAATAACAACTCCTTGTTCATGGTTAGGAAACATAACCATCTTTGATTAACAAGCTAGTCAAGTAGAGGCATACTAGTGACATACTGTTTGTCTATATATTCACACATGTATTATGTTTCCGGTTAATACAATTCTAGCATGAATAATAAACATTTATCATGATATAAGGAAATAAATAATAACTTTATTATTGCCTCTAGGGCATATTTCCTTCAGTCTCCCACTTGCACTAGAGTCAATAATCTAGATCACATCACCATGTGATTAACATCGATAGTTCACATCATCATGTGATTAACACCCATAATTCACATCGCCATGTGACCAAGACCCAAAGGGTTTACTAGATTCAGTAATCTAGTTCACATCGCTATGTGATTAACACCCAAAGAGTACTAAGGTGTGATCATGTTTTGCTTTGTGAGAGAATCTTAGTCAACGGGTCTGCCACATTCAGATCCGTATGTATTTTGCAAATCTCTATGTCAACAATGCTCGCACGGAGCTACTCTAGCTAATTGCTCCCACTATCAATATGTATCTAGATCGAGACTTAAAGTCATCCAGATCGGTGTCAAAACTTGCATCGACGTAACCCTTTACGACGAACCTTTTATCACTTCCATAATCGAGAAACATATCCTTATTCCATTAAGGATAATTTTGACCGCTGTCCATGATCTATTCCTAGATCACTATTGTACTCCCTTGCCAAACTCAGTGGTAGGGTATGCAATAGATCTGGTACACAGCATGACATACTTTATAGAACCTATGGCTGATGCATAGGGAATGACTTTTCATTCTCTTTCTATCTTCTGCCGTGGTCGGGTTTTGAGTCTTACTCAATCTCACACCTTGTAACACAGGCAAGAACTCTTTCTTTGACTGTTCCATTTTGAACTACTTCAAAATCTTGTCAAGGTATGTATTCATTGAAAAACTTATCAAGCGCCTTGATCTATCTCTATAGATCTTGATGCTCAATATGTAAGCAGCTTCACCGAGGTCTTTCTTTGAAAAACTCCTTTCAAACACTCCTTTATGCTTTGCGAATAATTCTACATTATTTCCGATCAACAATATGTCATTCACATATACTTATCGAAAGGCTGTAGTGCTCCCACTCACTTTCTTGTAAATACAGGCTTCACCGTAAGTCTCAGATAACACTATATGCTTTGATCAACTTATCAAAGCGTGTATTCCAACTCCGAGATGCTTGCACCAGTCCATAGATGGATCATTGGAGCTTGCACATTTTGTTAGCTCCTTTAGGATTGACAAAAACTTCTGGTTGCATCATATACAACTCTTCTTTAATAAATCCATTAAAGAATGTAGTTTTGATATCCATTTGCCAGATTTCATAAAATGTGGCAATTGCTAACATGATTCGGACAGACTTTAAGAATCGCTACAGTTGAGAAAATCTCATTGTAGTCAACACCTTGAACTTGTCGAAAACCTTTTGCGACAAGTCGAGCTTTGTAGATAGTAACACTACTATCATTGTCCGTCTTCCTCTTTAAGATCCATTTATTTAACATGGCTTGCTGATCATCGAGCAAGTCAATCAAAGTCCATACTTTGTTCTCATACATGGATCCTATCTCAGATTTCATGGTCTCAAGCCATTTCGCGAATCTGGGCTCATCATCGCTTCCTCATAGTTCGTAGGTTCATCATGGTCTAGTAACATGACTTCTAGAATAAGATTACCGTACCACTCTGGTGCAGATCTTACTCTGGAAGACCTCGAGGTTTTAGTAGCAACTTGATCTGAAGTTTCATGATCATCATCATTAACTTCCTCACTAATTGGTGTAGGAATCACTGGAACTGATTCCTGTGATGAACTACTTTCCAATAAGGGAGAAGGTACAATTACCTCATCAAGTTCTACTTTCCTCCCACTCACTTTCTCTCGAGAGAAACTTCTTCTCTAGAAAGGATCCATCTTAGCAAAAAACTTGCCTTCGGATCTGTGATAGAAGGTGTACCCAACATTTTCTTTTTGGGTATTCTATGAAGACGCACTTCTCCGATTTGGGTTCGAGCTTATCAGGTTGAAGCTTTTTCACATAAGCATCGCAGCCCCAAACTTTCAGAAACGACAACTTTGGTTTCTTGCCAAACCACAGTTCATAAGGCGTCGTCTCAACGGATTTAGATGGTTGCCCTATTAAACGTGAATGCAGCTGTCTCTAATGCATAACCCCAAGACGATAGTGGTAAATCGGTAAGATACATCATAGATCGCACCATATCATAATAAAGTACGGTTCTGACGTTCGACACACCATAACGCTGTGGTGTTCCGGTGGCGTGAGCTGTGAAACTATTCCACATTGTTTTCATTGAAGACCAAACTCAGAACTCGAATATTCATCTCCACGATCAGATCGCGAAACTTTATTTTCTTGTTACGATGATTTTCCACTTCACTCTGAAATTCTTTGAACCTTTCAACTATTTCAGACTTATGTTTCATCAAGTAGATATACCCATATCTGCTCAAATCATCTTGTGAAGGTCGAAAATAACGATACTTGCCACGAGCATTAACACTCATTGGATTGCATACATCGGTATGTATTATTCCCAATAAGTCAGTAGCTTGTTCCATTGTTCCGAGAACGGAGTTTTAGTCATCTTGCCCAAAAGGCACGGTTCGCAAGCATCAAATGATTCATAATCAAGTGATTCCAAAAGTCCATCAAGATGGAGTTTTCTTCATGCGCTTTATACCAATATGACCTAAACGGCAAGGCCACAAATAAGTTGCACTATCTTTATTAACTTTGCATCTTTTGGTTTCAATATTATGAATATGGTATCACTATGATCGAGATCCAATGAACCATTTTCATTGGGTGTGTAACCATATAAGGTTTTATTCATGTAAACAGAACAACAATTTATTCTCTTACTTAAATGAATAACCGTATTGCAATAAACATGATCAAATCATATTTATGCTCAACACTAAATAACACTTATTTAGGTTCCACACTAATCCCGAAAGTATAGGGAGTGTGCGATGATGATCATATCAATCTTGGAACTACTTCCAACACTCATCGTCATTTCCCTTTCAACTAGTTTCTGTTCATTCTGCAACTCCCGTTTCGAGTTACTACTCTTAGCAACTGAACCAGTATCAAATACTGAGGGGTTGCTATGAACACTAGTAAAATACACATCAATAATCTGTATATCAAATATACCTTTGTTCACTTTGCCATCCTTCTTATCCGCCAAATACTTGGGGTAGTTCTGCTTCCAAAGGACCAGTTCCATTGCAGCAAAAGCACTTAGTCTCGTGCTTAGGTCTAGACTTGGGCTTCTTCACTCGAGCAGCAACTTGCTTGCCGTTTTCCTTGAAGTTCCCCTTCTTCCCTTTGCCCTTTTTCTTGAGACTAGTGGTCTCGTCAACCATCAACACTTGATGTTTTTCTTGATTTCTACCTTCGCCGATTTTAGCATCGCGAAGAGCTTGGGAATCTTTTTCGTCATCCCTTGCATACTATAGTTCATCACGAAGTTCTACTAACTTAGTGATGGTGACTAGAGAATTCTGTCAATCACTATCTTATCTGGAAGATTAACTCCCACTTGATTCAAGCGATTGAAGTACTCGCATAATCTGAGCACATGCTCACTAGTTGAGCGATTCTCCTCCATCTTTTAGCTATAGAACTTGTTGGAGACTTCATATCTCTCAACTCGGTATTTGCTTGAAATATTAGCTTCAATTCCTGGAACATCTCATATGGTCCATGACGCTCAAAACGCCTTTGAAGTCCCGATTCTAAGCTGTTAAGCATGGTGCACTAAACTATCAAGTAGTCATCATATTGAGCTGGCCAAACGCTCATAACGCCTCAGATCTGCTCATATTGAGCTAGCCAAACGCTCATAACGCCTGCATCTGCTCCTGCAATAGGTCTGTCTCCTAGCGTGCATTAAGGACATAATTCTTCAAGCAGCAATGAGGATAAACCTCAGATCACGGATCCAATCCGCATCATTGCTACTAACATCTTTCAATACAATTTTCTAGGAACACATATAAAAACATAGGGAAGCAACAACGCGAGCTATTGATCTACAACATAATTTGCAAAATACTACCAGACTAAGTTCATGATAAATTAAAGTTCAATTAATCATATTACTTAAGAACTCCCACTTAGAAAAATATCCTCCAATTCTCTAAGTGATTGCGTGATCCATATCAACTACACCATGACCGATCATCACGTGTGATGGAGTAGTTTCAATGGTGAACATCAATATGTTGATCATATCTACTATATGATTCACGCCGACCTTCGGTCTCCGTGTTCCGAGGTCATATCTTATATGCATAGCTCGTCAAGTATAACCTGAGTATTCTGCGTGTGCAACTGTTTTGCACCCGTTGTATTTGAACGTAGAGCCTATCACACCCGATCATCACGTGGTGTCTCAAAGACGAAGAACTTTCGCAACGGTGCATACTCGGGAGAACACTTCTTGATAATTTAGTAAGGGATCATCTTATAATGCTACCGTCAATCAAAGCAAAATAAGATGCATAAAGGATTAACATCACATGCAATCAATATAAGTGATATGATATGGCCATCATCATCTTGTGCTTGTGATCTCCATCTCCGAAGCACCGCCATGATCACCATCGCCACCGCGCGACACCTTGATCTCCATCGTAGCATCGTTGTCGCCTCGCCAACTATTGCTTCTACGACTATCGCTACCGCTTCATGATAAAGTAAAGCAATTACATGGCGCTTGCATTTCATACAATAAAGCGACAACCATATGGCTCCTGCCATTGCCGATAACTCGGTTACAAAACATGATCATCTCATACAATAAAATATAGCATCACGTCTTGACCATATCACATCACAACATGCCCTGCAAAAACAAGTTAGACGTCCTCTACTTTGTTGTTGCAAGTTTTACGTGGCTGCTACGGGCTGAGCAAGAACCGTTCTTACCTCGCATCAAAACCACAACGATATTTCGTCAAATAGACTCCGCTTTAACCTTCTCAAGGACCGGGCGAGCCACACTCGATTCAACTAAAGTGAGAGAGACAGACACCCGCCGGTCACCTTTAAGCAACGAGTGCTCGAGCGGTGAAACCAGTCTCGCGTAAGCGTCTGCGTAATGTCGGTCCGGGCCGCTTCATCTCACAATACCGCTGAACCAAAGTATGACATGCTGGTAGGCGGTATGACTTGTATCGCCCACAACTCACTTGTGTTCTACTCGTGCACATGACATCAACGCATAAAACCTGGCTCGGATGCCACTGTTGGGGAACGAGTAATTTCAAAAATTTTCCTACGATCACGCAAGACCATGGTGATGGCATAGCAACGAGAGGGAGAGTATCCGTCCACGCACCCTCGTGAGACCGAAAGCGGAAGCGTTATAACAACGCTGTTGATGTAGTCGACGCCTTCACGATCCGACCGATCCAAGCACCGAACGACGGCACCTCCGAGTTCTGCACACGCTCAGCTCGATGACGATCCCGGACTCGATCCAGCAAAGTGTCGGGATGAGTTCCACAAGACGACGGCGTGGTGGCGATGATGATGCTCCACCGGCGCAGGGCTTCGCCTAAGCTCCGCAACGGTATATTCGAGGTGTAGTTTGGTGGAAGGGGCACCGCACACGCTAAGGAACGATCTCAATGATCAACTTGTGTGTCATGGGGTGCCCCTGCCCTGTATATAAAGGAGCAAGGGAGGAGGAGGCCGGCCCTATGTTTGGCGCGCAAGGGGAGTCCTACTCCCACCGGGAGTAGGATTCCCCTTTCCTAGTCCAACTAGGAATCCTTCCATGTAGGGGAGGAAGGGAGAAGGAAGTGGAGGAGTAGGAAGGTGGCGGCCCCTTTTCCCTAGTCCACCCGGACTAGAGGGAGGGGGCGCAGCAGCCTTTTTCCTCTTCCCACTAAAGCCCATCAAGGCCCATTACTTCTCCCGTAACTACCCTACTCCTAAAAATACCGAATCACTCGGAACCTTTCCGAACTCCGAATATAGTCGTCCAATATATCGATCTTTACGCCTCGACCATTTCGAGACTCCTCGTCATGTCCCCGATCTCATCCGGGACTCGAACTCCTTCGGTACATCAAAACTCATAAACTCATAATATAACCGCCATCGAAACCTTAAGCGTGCGGACCCTACGGGTTCGAGAACTATGTAGACATGACCTAGAACCATTCTCGGTCAATAACCAATAGCGGAACCTGGATGCCCATATTGGTTCCTACATATTCTACTGAAGATCTTTATCGGTCAAACCGCATAACAACATACTTTGTTCCCTTTGTCATCGGTATGTTACTTGCCCGAGATTCGATCGTCGGTATCCAATACCTAGTTCAATCTCGTTACGGCAAGTCTCTTTACTCGTTCCGTAATACATCATCTCGCAACTAACTCATTAGTTGCAATGCTTGCAAGGCTTAAGTGATGTGCATTACCGAGAGGGCCCAGAGATACCTCTCCGACATTCGGAGTGACAAATCCTAATCTCGAATACGCCAACCCAACATCTGCCTTTGGAGACACCTGTAGTACTCCTTTATAATCACCCAGATTCGTTGTGACGTTTGGTAGTACCAAAGTGTTCTTCCGTAAACGGAGTTGCATAATCTCATAGTCATAGGAACATGTATAAGTCATGAAGGAAGCAATAGCAACATACTAAACGATCGTGTGCTAAGCTTAACGGAATGGGTCATGTCAATCAGATCATTCAACTAATGATGTGACCTTGTTAATCAAATAACAACTCCTTGTTCATGGTTAGGAAACATAACCATCTTTGATTAACAAGCTAGTCAAGTAGAGGCATACTAGTGACATACTGTTTGTCTATATATTCACACATGTATTATGTTTCCGGTTAATACAATTCTAGCATGAATAATAAACATTTATCATGATATAAGGAAATAAATAATAACTTTATTATTGCCTCTAGGGCATATTTCCTTCAGGACTCTCATGGCTAAACTGGTTTAAGGGTATTTGGAAGCACAAGTAGTATCTCTACTTGGTGCTGAGAATTTGGCTAGCATGAGGGCGAAAGGCAAGCTCAACATGTTAGAGGATCCATGACAACATACTTTATCTCAGATATAAGAAAACATAACTCATCACATTGTCTTCCTTGTCCAACATCAAATCTTTAGCATGTTGTATTTTTATGAGTGCTCCCAGTCATAAAAGATGTCAATGATAATATATCTATATGTGAAACCTCTCTTTCCTTATTACTTCCTATTAATTGCAACGATGACCAAAACTATATTTGCCAACTCCCAACAACTTTTAATCATCATACTCTTTCTATGTGAAGTCATCACTTTCAATAAGATCAATATGAACTCTTTGTTTCTTTTTATTCTTTTTTTTCTTTTCTTTTATTCACTCAAGATCATGGAAAAACAATCAAGCCCTTGACTCAACACTAATCTTTATTATATAGCTCACGGACTCGATTACATAGAGAGATCATAAAGCAAAACTCAAAACTAGATCATGCCATAAACTTTATTCTACTAGATCAAGATACTATTAATAGGATCGAACTAAGAAAAATGGTAAAGATAGGAGTTGTGATGGTGATACGATACCGGGGCACCTCCCCCAAGCTTGGCAGTTGCCAAGGGGAATGCCCATACCCATGTGATTATGTCTCCTTCTTTGTCAGTGAAGGTGGAGGTGTTGGATAGTCGCACATCGAGCGTAAGAGGTCCTCCAACTTGCGGATAATGCCCTTGAGTGCAACAATATGCTCCTTCAACAAAATATTTTCACTTGTGAGATACTTGTTTTGAATATGAGCTAACTCAATCATCTTGAAAGATTCGATTTTAGTTGGGGTGAGAAAGTTGTGATCAAGTTGGAGGGTGTCTTCTGCTGCCGGAGCTTGGTCCTCCGTGGCCTCCTTGATCCTTTCATCCTTGTTGATCTCCATGGGTTCTTCCCTCTTCAGCTCTATCTTCATTAGACAAGCATATTTGTCACCATTGTCGGAGGAGGGGGACGACATGATGCCTGGCCTTGACAACCCTGACAGAAAACAGCTCGAAACAAGAACAGAGGATAATCGCGTGATACGGGAGTCAAAACCTTCGGGAGAATATATAATGAATTTTTAACGACCAAAATACGTATCGTGCAAGAAAATGGAGTCCGGAGGGCACACGAGGTGCTCACGAGGTAGGGGGGCGCGCCAAGGGGGGGTAGGGCGCGCCTTCCACCCTCGTGAAGGCCTCGTGTCCTTGCCGGACTGCCACTTATTTTTCTATTTTTCTAAATATTCCAAAACGGAGAAATATTGCCTTAAAACTTGTTTTGGAGTCGGTTTACTTACCGTACCACATACCTATTCCTTTTCAGAGTCTGAAACAGTCTGGAAAGTGTCCCTTATGTATTCCTCCAGGGTTACGGTTTCAATAATATTGGTTTCAACATTTATGGGATTACCTGAGATATAATGTTTGATCCTTTGACCGTTTACCACCTTCGGATTTGCGCCCTCGAAGTTGTTGATTTTTATGGCACCGGAACGATAGACCTCCTCGATAATGTAGGGACCTTCCCATTTAGAGAGAAGTTTTCCTGCAAAAAATCTTAAACGAGAGTTGTATAGCAATACATAATCACCTACATTAAACTCACACTTTTGTATCCTTTTGTCATGCCATCTTTTAACTTTTTCTTTAAACAACTTGGCATTTTCATAAGCCTGGGTTCTCCATTCATCGAGTGAGCTAATATCAAATAACCTCTTCTCACCGGCAAGTTTGAAATCATAGTTGAGCTCTTTAATAGCCCAATATGCCTTATGTTCTAGTTCGAGAGGTAAGTGACATGCTTTTCCATAAACCATTTTATACGGAGACATACCCATAGGATTCTTATATGCAGTTCTATAGGCCCATAATGCATCATCAAGTTTCTTGGACCAATTTTTTCTAGACCTATTAACAGTCTTTTGCAAAATTAATTTGAGCTCTCTATTGCTCAATTCTACTTGACCACTAGACTGTGGGTGATATGGAGATGCAATTCTATGATTAACGTCATATTTAGCAAGAATTTTACGAAAAGCACCATAAATAAAATGTGAACCACCATCAGTCATTAAATATCTAGGGACTCCAAACCTCAGAAAAATAACTTCCTTAAGCATTTTAATAGAAGTGTTATGATCAGCACTACTAGTTGGAATAGCTTCTACCCACTTAGTAACGTAATCAACAGCAACTAAAATATGTGTATATCCATTAGAGGCAGGAAAAGGTCCCATATAATCAAAGCCCCAAACATCAAAGGGTTCAATTACAAGTGAATAATTCATAGGCATTTCTTGACCTCTACTAATATTACCAATTCTTTGACATTCATCGCAAGACAAAACAAACTTACGGGCATCCTTGAAGAGAGTAGGCCAATAAAAACCGGATTGCAATACCTTATGTGCTGTTCTATCTCCAGGGTGGTGTCCTCCATAAGCTTCGGAGTGATACTTGCATAGGATCTGTTCCTGTTCATGCTCAGGCACACAACGTCTAATAACACCATCTACTCCTTCTTTATAAAGATGTGGGTCATCCCAAAAGTAATGTCGCAAATCATAGAAAAACTTTTTCTTTTATTGGTATGTGAAGCTAGGTGGTATAAATTTAGCAACAATATAGTTAGCATAATCAGCATACCATGGAGTGCTACGAGAAGTGCTTATGACATTTAATTGTTCATCAGGAAAGCTATCATCAATAGGTAGTGGGTCATCAAGAACATTCTCTAACCTAGATAAGTTATCTGCAACGGGGTTCTGAGCTCCTTTTCTATCAACAATATGCAAATCAAATTCTTGTAGCAAGAGAACCCATCTAATAAGTCTAGGTTTAGCATCTTTCTTTTCCATAAGATATTTAATAGCAACATGATCAGTGTGAATAGTTACTTTAGAATCAACAATATAGGGTCTGAATTTATCACAAGCAAATACAACTGCTAAAAGTTCCTTTTCGGTAGTAGCATAATTTCTTTGAGCATTGTCTAGAGTCTTACTAGCATAATGGATAACATTTAATTTCTTATCAACTCTTTGCCCTAGAACAGCACCTACAGCATAATCACTAGCATCACACATAATTTCAAAGGGTAAATTCCAATCGGTGGTGAACAACAGGTGCGAGAGACTAATGCTTTCTTAAGTATTTCAAATGCTTCTACACAATCATCATCAAAGACAAATGGTACATCTTTTTGTAATAAATTAGTCAGAGGCCAAGAAATTTTTGAGAAGTCCTTAATGAACCTCCTATAAAATCCGGCGTGACCAAGGAAACTTCTTATACCTCTGATGTCCTTGGGACGTGGCATATTTTCAATAGCATCAACCTTAGCTTAATCAACTTCAATACCTCTTTAAGAAACTTTGTGCCCCAAGACAATACCTTCAGTAACCATAAAGTGGCACTTTTCCCAATTCAAGACAAGATTAGTTTCTTCACATCTCTGCAAAACTCAATTAAGATTGCTCAAGCAATCATCAAAAGAGGAACCATAGACGGAAAAATCGTCCATGAAGACCTCGCAATTTTTTTCACAAAAGTCAGAGAATATAGCCATCATGAATCTTTGAAAGGTAGCAGGTGCATTACATAAACCAAAAGGCATACCTCTATAAGCAAAAGTACCAAAAGGGCATGTAAAAGTAGTCTTTGATTGATCTTTAGCCAACACGGGTATTTGAGAGAAACCAGAATAACCATCTAGAAAGCAATAATGTGTATGTTTGCATAATCTTTCTAGCATTTGATCAATAAAAGGTAAGGGGTAATGATCTTTCTTAGTAGCTTTATTTAATTTGCGGAAATCAATTACCATCCTATAACCTGTGATAATTCTTTGCGGAATCAATTCATCTTTATCATTAGGGACAACAGTAATACCTCTCTTCTTAGGGACACAATGGACATGACTTACCCACTGACTATCAGCAACGGGATAAATTATACCTGCCTCCAGAAGCTTGAGTATTTCTTTTCTTACCACTTCTTTCATTTTAGGATTCAAACGTCGTTGAGGATCACGAACTGGTTTGGCATCCGCTTCCAAATTTATTTTATGTTGACATAGAGTGGGACTAATGCCCTTAAGATCATCAAGAGTATATCCAATAGCGCACGGTGCTTCTTGAGTTTTCAATAATCTTTCTTCTTCATGCTCAAAGGTTAGCACTAATAATAACAGGATATATTTTCTTTTCATCAAGATAAGCATATTTAAGATTATCAGCAACGGTTTAAGCTCAAACACGGATCACCCTTGGTTGGAGGAGGATCCCCTAGGATTTCAACCGGCAAATTGTGTTGCAGAATAGGTTCCTGTTTAAAGAATACTTCATCTATTTCCCTTCTTTCATTCATAAACATATCATTTTCATGGTCTAGCAAATAGTGTTCTGAAGGATCACTAGGAGGTACAGCAATAGAAGCAAGACCAATAATTTCATCCTTCCTAGGCAATTCTTCCTCACGATGTTGTTTACTAAATTTAGAGAAATTAAACTCATGAACCATATCATCCAAGCCAATAGTAACAACATTCTTTTTGCAATCTATCCTAGCATTAACAGTGTTCAAGAAGGGTCTACCAAATATAATTGGACAAAAGCTATCTTGTGGGGAACCAAGAACAAGAAAATCAGCAGGATATTTAGTTTTTCCACACAATACTTCAACATCTCTAACAATTCCCATTGCAGATATAGTATCTCTATTGGCAAGTTTAATTGTAACATCAATATCTTCTAACTCAGCAGGTGCAATTTCATGCATAATTTCTTTGTATAAGTCAATAGGTATAACACTAGCACTAGCACCCATATCACATAAGCCATGATAACAATGATCTCTTATTTTAACAGAAATAACAGGCACGCCTACCACAGGTCTATGTTTATCTTTAGCACAAGGTTTAGCAATTCTAGCAGTTTCACCACAGAATTGAATAACATGCCCATCAATATTATCAGACAAGAGATCTTTAACAATAGCAATATTAGGTTCTACTTTAACTTGCTCAGGAGGTGTATAAGTTCTAATATTGCTTTTACGAACAACAATTGAAGCTTTAGCATGATCCTTCATTCTAACAGGGAAAGGTGGTTTCTCAACATAAGAAGTAGGAACAATAGGATCATTATAATTTACAGTCTTTTCTTCAACTTTAATAGGTGCAACTACTTTTACTTCTATGGGAGGATGATATTTAAACCACTTCTCCTTGGGGAGATCAACATAGGTAGCAAAAGATTCACAGAAAGAAGCTACTATCTGAGAGTCAAGTCCATATTTAGTGCTAAACTTACGGAAAATATCGGTATCCATAAAAGATTTAACACAATCAAACTTAGGTGTCATACCTGACTCCTTACCTTCGTCGAGGTCCCAATCTTCAGAGTTGCGTTTAATTCTATCCAATAAATTCCATTTAAATTCAATAGTCTTCATCATAAAAGAGCCAAAGACAAGAAGTATCGAGCATGGTGCGATTGTTATCGAAAGCCGAGCATAAAATTCTGAAGAATTGTCACTCTTGAGAGCTCATGATTGGGGCATGAATATAACATTGATTTAAGCCTCCCCAAGCTTGAGCGATGCTTTCTCCTTCATGAGGCCAAAATTATATATATAATTGCGATCACGATGAACAAGATGCATAGGGTAATACTTTTGATGAAATTCCAATTTCAATCTTTTATAGTTCCATGATCTCGTATCATCACATAGCCTATACCATGTCAATGCGTCTCCCTTCAAAGATAAAGGGAAGACCTTCTTCTTAACAACATCATCGGGTATACCTGCAAGCTTAAATAGTCCACAAACTTCATCCACATAGAGTAAATGTTCATTAGGATGCTTTGTTCCATCTCCTGTAAAAGTATTAGCTAGCAGTTTTCCATCATACCCGAAGGAATTTCAAAAGGAGTTTCATTTTCAATAGGTTCAGTAGGTTGAGGAGAAACTCTTTGCTTCTTCGGACGGGTGAAGATACCCTAACAAGCCCCTTAGAGAATTACTTTCCATAGTAACAAGTGACAGAAAATTTCAGCACACTATATAAATTTTTCCTTACCAAATTCCACCTACCAAAGGCGCTACACTCCCCGGCAACGGCGCCAGAAAAGAGTCTTGATGACCCACAAGTATAGGGAATCTATCGTAGTCCTTTCGATAAGTAAGAGTGTCGAACCCAACGAGGAGCAGAAGGAAATGATAAGCGGTTTTCAGCAAGGTATTCTCTGCAAGTACTGAAATAAGTGGTAACAGATAGTTTTGTGATAAGATAAATTGTAACGAGCAACAAGTAACAAGAGTAAATAAACTGCAGCAAGGTGGCCCAATCCTTTTTGTAGCAAAGGACAAGCCTGGACAAACTCTTATAATAGCAAAAGCGCTCCCGAGGACACATGGGAATATCGTCAAGCCAGTTTTCATCACGCTCATATGATTCGTGTTCGGTACTTTGATAATTTGATATGTGGGTGGACCGGTGCTTTGGTGTTGTTCTTACTTGAAAAAGCATCCCACTTATTATTAACCTCTATTGCAAGCAACCACAACTACAACAAAAGTATTAAGGTAAACCTAACCATAGCATGAAACATATGGATCCAAATCAGCCCCTTACGAAGCAACGCATAAACTAGGGTTTAAGCTTCTGTCACTCTAGCAACCCATCATCTACTTATTACTTCCCAATGCCTTCCTCTAGGCCCAAATAATGGTGAAGTGTTATGTAGTCGACGTTCACATAAGACCACTAGAGGCTAGACAACATACATCTCATCAAAATATCGAACGAATACCAAATTCACATGACTACTAATCGCAAGACTTCTCCCTTGTCCTCAGGAACAAACGTAACTACTCACAAAGCATATTCATGTTCATAATTAGAGGGGTAATAATATGCATAAAGGATCTGAACATATGATCTTCCACCAAATAAACCAACTAGCATCAACTACAAGGAGTAATCAACACTACTACCAACCTACTAGCACCAATCCCGGACTTGGAGACAAGAATTGGATACAAGAGATGAACTAGGGTTTGGAGATGAGATGGTGCTGGTAAATATGTTGATGGAGATTGCCCTCTCCCGATGAGAGGAGCGTTGGTGATGACGATGACAATGATTTCCCCCTCCCGGAGGTAAGTGTCCCCGGCAGCACAGCTCTGCCGGAGCCCTAGATTGGTTCCGCCAAGGTTCCGCCTCGTGGCGGCGGAGTCTCGTCCTGAAAGGTTGCTTAATGTTTTTTCTCATCGAAAGACTTAATATAGGAGAAGATGGGCATCGAAGAGCCACCAGGAGGCCCATGAGGTAGGGGGCGCGCCCCAGGGGGGGGGGGGGCGCCCCCACCCTCGTGAGGAGGGTGTGGGCCCCCTGGCCTATATTTGGCGACGATTTTTATTTATTTATTTTAATATATTCCGTGGAGTTTCAGGACTTTTGGAGTTGCACAGAATAGGTCTCCAATATTTGCTCCTTTTCCAGCCCCGAATTCCAGCTGCCGGCATTCTCCCTCTTCATGTAAACCTTGTAAAATAAGAGAGAATAGCCATAAGTATTGTAGCATAATGTGAAATAACAGCCCATAATGCGATAAATATCGATATAAAAGCATGATGCAAAATGGACGTATCAGCCTCCTTCATCTTCAGATCATGCTCCACGGACTCGCACTTCTTGCCGAGGTCCTGGAGCTCTTGCTGTACCTCGCCCACTATAGCACTTTGCTTTTCGCGCTCCTTGCATTCCAAGGCCGCTTTGTTTTCGGCCTCGGACAGCGCTTTCTTCAGGAACGCCACTTCGGCGGTGGCCCCTGTTACACAGTCACGACACTTTGGCGTTAGACTGAACAATTTTATCTATCTTTACATACATAAGAGCGGAGAATCACTCACCTTTGCTCTCTTCGAGCCGCCTCTTCGTGAGGTCGATCTCTCCCTGCGCCTGCTCCAGGTCCCGCTTTAGATCGGCAACCTCGACTGTGCGGGCAGCAGCGGCAAGCAGCACGGCCTGCTTATTCACATAAACGCTTATTAGACTCCTGCGGATTGTAACTGACCCTCTGTTTGGCTTTTCTTTCCGAACACCAAACAGAGTATCAGGGGCTACTACCTATCGGGCGGTAATTTCACACATCTTTATTACTTACCTCGAAGCCCGTCAGGAGGCTTGTGCAGGCTTCGGTTAGTCCGCTTTTGGTGGACAGAACCTTTTGAATCACCGCACTAATAAGAGTACGGTGCTCTTCATCTATGGAAGCGCCTCGAAGCGCTTCCACCAGACTATCCGGCGCCGTTGACGCGATGGAAGTCCTCGGCATGGGCGGCTCGCCCTCCCTAATGAGGGGCTGCCCGCCTAAGTCCAGAACAGTCGAAGGTTCCGGAGCAGTGTTCGGTCGAGAGTCCGCCTTGTTGCGGCTCTCATCGACGCGATCCGCGGGAATCTTGAACCCCGCATGTCCGACAGCTGGAATTCCGCCTTGGGGCGTCTCCAGGGTCGCCTCCCCCTGCTCGAGGAACCTTCGGGACAACACCTCCGTGTCATCCGCGGGCTGAGGAGTGGTGGCCGTCGGGAGCGAATTCATCTCTGAAGCGCTCAGAGACCTGTCCGAAGACAACACCTCCGGATGAGCGCTGGCCGGATTGCATATATGTTCGGCGTTATTAAACAACTATGAAGTAAATCACGATAGAGGGCGGACACTTATGATCGCGCCAGGGGCTTCCCCCTGGGCAGCCACCCTTCCTCGCTATGAGCGGCCGTGGTGGATTAGTCTGGAAGGGACGTCTTTCCCTTCTTGGGCGTCCCGGCCCCCCACTCCGGGGCGACTTTCCTCTTTTTCTCCTCCCCAGTGCGGGGAAGTAGAGTTTCTTCTTGCTTCCCCCCGCCTCCGCGGGAGGAATCTGTTTTGTCGTCATCGGACGACGTGGGTATGACGGCCTTGCGTCGAGGGGCTCTCCCAGCCCCACGGCCCGTCTCCTCAGGCCTCTCATCCTTTCTGGATGGGGCGGCTTCTTCTTCTTCTTCCTCCTCCTCTTCGGGGGAGGAGTGCGCCTCGTCGTCTTTGGACGAGGCTTCCGGCACAACCTTACACCGGAGACCCTTCCTGGTTGCCGGGGCCTTCTTTTCGGCCTTCTTCTCCGGTGCCTTGTAGGGTGATACGTCTCCAACGTATCTATAATTTTTGATTGCTCCATGCTACTTTATCTACTGTTTTGGACTATATTGGGCTTTATTTTCCACTTTTATATTATTTTGGGACTAACCTATTAACCGGAGGCCCAGCCCGAATTGCTGTTTTTTACGCCTATTTGATGTTTGAAGAAACATAATATCAAACAGAGTCCAAACGGAATGAAACCTTCGAAACGTGATTTTCTCACGAGCGTGATCCGAGGACTTGGACCCTACTCCAAGGAACGAAGAGGCGGTCACGAGGGTGGGGCGCCCCCTAGGCGCGCCCCGCCTCGTGGGCCCCTGTTGCTTCATCGACGTACTCCTTCCTCCTATATATACCTACGTACCTCCAAACGATTAGAACAGGAGCCAAAAACCTAATTCCACCGCCGCAACTTCCTCGTATCCACGAGATCCCATCTTGGGGCCTGTTCAGCTCCGCGGGGGGCATCCACCACGGAGGGCTTCTACATCATCACCATAGCCCCTCCGATGAAGTGTGAGTAGTTTACTTCAGACCTTCGGGTCCATAGCTAGTAGCTAGATGGCTTCTTCTTTCTTTTTGGATCTCAATACAATGTTCTCCCCCTCTCTCGTGGAGATCTATTCGATGTAATCTTCTTTTTGTTGTGTGTTTGTTGAGACCGATGAATTGTGGGTTTATGATCCAGTTTATCTATGAATAATATTTGAATCTTCTCTGAATTCTTTTATGTATGATTGGTTATCTTTGCAAGTCTCTTCGAATTATCCGTTTGGTTTGGCCAACTAGATTGGTAGTTCTTGCAATGGGAGAAGCGCATTTGGGTTCAATCTTGCGGTGTCCTTACCCAGTGACATAAAGAGTTGCAAGGCACGTATTGTATTGTTGCCATCGAGGATAACAAGATGGGGTATTTATCATATTGCATGAATTTATTCCTCTACGTCATGTCATCTTGCTTAAGGCGTTACTCTGTTTTTAACTTAATACTCTAGATGCATGCTGGATAGCGGTCGATGAGTGGTGTAATAGTAGTAGATGCAGAATCGTTTCGGTCTACTTGTCTCGGACGTGATGCCTATATACATGATCATACCTAGATATACGCATAACTATGCTCAATTTTGTCAATTTCTCAACAGTAATTTGTTCACCCACCGTAGAATACTTATGCTCTTGAGAGAAGCCACTAGTGAAACCTATGGCCCCCGGGTCTATTCTCATCATATCAATCTCCATTACTTTAATACTTGCTTTGTTTTTACTTTGCCTTTTACTTTTCACTTTGCATCTCTATATCAAAAATACCAAAAATATTATTTATCATCTCTATCAGATCTCACTCTCGTAAGTGACCGTGAAGGGATTGACAACCCCTAATCGCGTTGGTTGCAAGGAGCTATTGTTTTTATGCAGGTACGAGGGACTTGTGCGTGGCCTCCTACTAGATTGATACCTTGGTTCTCAAAAACTGAGGGAAATACTTACGCTACTTTGCTGCATCATCCTCTCCTCTTCGGGGAAATCCAACGCAGTGCTCAAGAGGTAGCATAGGGCGCCGGGATCAGCATCTCTGTCAAGAGAGCATCAGCTGGATCTTCTGGCAACGGAGCCGGACAGTCAATCTTTTCCGCTATCTCCACATAGTCCTGATCAAATATACACAAATACTTAAGACTCCCCCATGAATGTATCGGGAAAAACCGAATCCGGCGGTAGTCCCAAAACTCACCGGACGTGGGGGCCACGCCGCATGAAGTCCTCGGTCCTCGGATGTGGGAGGAGGTACTTCGGAGGCCTTAAACAGCTCCTTCCATGCGTCTTTGTGCTTCATGCCATAGAGCCTCTGAAGTGTCTGGTGTTCGACCGGGATAAACTCCCATAGATTGAATGCCCGCCTTTGGCACGGCAGGATCCGGCGAACGAGCATGACCTGGATCATGTTGACAAGCTTAATGTTCTTGTCCTTCATGCTCTTGATGCAGGTTTGGAGTCCGGTCAGCTCTGTGGGTTCGCCCCAAGCCAGGCCCTTCCTTTCCCAGGAGGTGAGCCGCATGGGGGCTCCGGATCGGAACTCGGGGGCCGCCACCCAGCTGGCGCCGCGCGGCTCGGTGATGTAGAACCACCCCGATTGCCACCCTTTTACAGTCTCCACAAAGGAGCCGTCCAGCCAGGTGACGTTAGGCATCTTGCCCACCATGGCCCCTCCGCACTCCGCTTGCTGGCCATGTACAATCTTCGGCTTCACGCAGAAGATTTGTAGCCACAGGCCGAAGTGAGGCCGGATGCGGAGGAAAGCCTCGCATACGACGATGAACGTCGAGATGTTGAGGACGAAATTCGGGGCTAGATCATGGAAATCTAGCCCGTAGTAGAACATGAGCCTGCGGACGAAGGGGTGGAGTGGAAGCCCCAGTCCACGGACGAAGTGGGCGACGAACACGACCCTCTCGTGGGGTCCCGGGGTCGGAATGACCTGCCCAGCGTCCGGTAGCCGGTGTGCTATGTTTGCGGCCAAGTATCCGTCCGCCCGAAGATTTGCGATATGCTCCTCCTTGACGGTGGAAGCCACCCACTTGCCTCCTGCTCCGGACATGTTTAGCTGTTCGGAGAAGACTTGGGCTTGGGTGCTGGAGCTCGAGGGGGCAAGAGTGGGCAAAGGAGGAAGAAGGCGTGGGTAAAAATGAGGAAATCTTATCCCTTTATAGAGGCGACGAAAGCGGTGCGCCTCCCCACTTGCCTGTTGGGAATCGCTTGCTTCCCAAACGCTACGCTTGATGGCGTGGTGGGATTACCCATACCCGTATTGATGAGAATCTTGTGATAAGGGGACGCGATCTCTGCTTCGACAAGACGTGTCAAGGAAACCGCCTCGTAACATGCGCTGTAGCTGGTTGTGAGAAAATGGTTCGAATAATAATCCGACCGTAATAACAAGTCGCGCCATCGAAAAAAGTTGTCAGCAGATTGCATTTGTGAAATGTCATTCTCCCTACGGTGGCATATGAAGATCATCTCGCAGATCCGGACACGGTCTAAGTGTTCGATGATTACTTTGGAGTATTCGAAGAAGGAACCCTCCTTGCAATGCCGAAGACAATACTGCGTGCCGGACTCATCATCATTGAAGCCTGGTTCAGGGGCTACTGAGGGAGTCCTGGATTAGGGGGTATCCGGACAGCCGGACTGTGTACAACGTCCGGACTATTGAAGCGTGAAGATGCGAGACTCAAGATTTTTTACAATGTCCGGATGGGACTTTCCTTGGCGTGGAAGGCAAGCTTGGCGATCGGGATATTATATTCCCTTCCTTGTAACCAACTCCATGTAAACCCTAGCCCTCTCCGGTGTCTATATAAACCGGAGAGGTTGGTCCTTAGAAGGCCGATCACAATTACAATCATACCATCATAGGCTAGCTCTTAGGGTTTAGCCTCTACGATCTCGTGGTAGATCTACTCTTGTACTACCCATATCATCAATGTTAATCAAGCAGGAAGTAGGGTTTTACCTCCATCGAGAGGGCCCGAACCTGGGTAAACATCTGTGTCCCTTGCTTCCTGTTACCATCAGCCTTGACGCACAGATCGGGACCCCCTACCCGAGAACCGCCGGTTTTGACACCGACAATGACCACTAAATTTCCATGAACTTGTACATGCATCGGTTAGTTTCCTCTTGACACTGCTTGCGTCGGGTGATCTAACGCACCTCGAAATCCAACATGTAATGGTACTACTACTAGTATAGTAGAATTGAGACTTATCAAACGGAAAAACAAATGTTTGTTAGATGAGCCCTATAAGCCCTAGTGGGCACGTACTCCGTAAAAACAGATTTTTCCAAAACTAAGTCGCTCCCTTTCATGAATTCTGTAGTATACTCCTCCGTCGACGCTCCCTTTCATGAATTATGTTCTTCCTGTCGCCGACATGTGGGACATATAGCAACCGGGTCGACATGTCAAGCACCAAATAACAGTGCAGAACAGCAGGGGGGACGCACCCCACTCGTACCGGCCCAGTAGTAGTAATGAGCAATGAGACGTCAAATCACAATGCCGCACCTTCCCAAACGGACGAAGCAACCATTATTTCACACTTTGGTTCGACATCAGCTCAAACCACGTACTAGTATTGCTCCTGCCTCAAGAGGGACACGCGCATCGCCTTGGTACATCATGACACGTGGGACCGCATGACAGGCCATGCTCCCCCGCCGATCGCTCGGTAAAATCACCTCATTTTTACTATACTTCCTCCGTATTGGTTTACTACATGGCATGCACGTCGTTCTAGGTTGAGAATTTAACTGGCTATATATATATATGTGATGAACAGATCGCTAGCCTTTTAAAAATGTATACTTTTATACAGTAGTACTCCACTATCGATGGATTAGCCATGGAGCAAAATTGAAATTTTAAAAAGGTGGTACATATAGAGAGCTAAATGTCGCCAAATTATGCATATAGTACTATTAAAAAAGCTAGTACGTGCTTAATTGGGGTGCTCAATTCTATTAAAGAAATACTAGTACTAGTATGTACATACTGAAGAGTTAAAGTAACGAGAAGAAACATAACATAGTTCTGCTGGGGGCTCAACACAACACACCCCTCAAATTAAACCAAGCACACCTGAAATTAAAATCTCCAACTAATCCGGTAGACACTGCATTAGAAGTTTAGAACCACCATGAGCAACGACACTGCCACCTTACTCGGAGTCCTCATCCACGTCCTCGACTTCATCCTTGTCTCTCTTCCTGTTGGCCGATACTTCTTTGCTTGAACTGCCAACTTGGCTGTTGCTCTTCATCCAGCCCTTGTAGATATTGAAACAAAGCTAGCCATCCATTGCAACGTACTGGATGTGGTCTATATCTAGTACATTCCGCTGCAATGCATGACGATGAAACGTGTATGGATGTTTCTCCGGTTTACGAGCGAAGGATGAACCATGGCTCTGCCAGGTCAGCGTGAAGGTCGACGAGAGGGCACCAGCCGATTCTTACGGAGGTCGAAGGGTTGCCTACAACGAGGCCTATCCGACGCAGGACTTCTTTGTCGTTCTTAAAGTCTCTGATAATGAATTTGACTGTTTTGTCCTCGAGGAAGTTCTTAAAATCCACGGCACTCAACGTCGGCATGGCATATGTGGTAGACCAAGCAAGCGTTATGTACGCAAAACCTGGATAACGGCGGGCTTCTTCCTCTCTTCGTCCTTTAGATCCTTCTCTCGTCCCACGACTGTGGTGTACTCAACATCTAGCCCATCGACCCACTCATCATGTGAGTTTTGAACATGCGTCTGAAGCGAAAGGCATCCTTTCACCGTCGCGAAGTACGGGTGTAGATGACGTCGAACTCATCGCGGTGATGGTTCTAACCTTGTACTCACCGCCGATCGGGGAGATTTGGGACACCATGGATTTGGGAGGAGGGTTAGGATTAGTGGAACTGCCGTAATGTGAAGGGACGGGACGACTAGGAGCGAACTGCCGTAGTATTAAAGGACGTGCGGGGACGAGTAGGAGCGAACTGCCAGCGTGCGAACGGCAGGGTAGTGGCTTTTCATTCTCCCATGATACGGGCTTCTGAGAGCCCTTGGATCTGAGATCGAATGGTTGCATGGCGTGATTCTAGACCTATGGGTGAATATCCTATCCTGGAGGGTTATTCTGCAAATTTTCAGCAACTTAGCATGCGACCGTTTGATCTCAGATCCAAGGGCTGCCAGCAGCCCATATCATGGTCGCGCCTACCACGACCGTCGCGTCGCTCGCGCGGTCGCGCCCTTGGAGATTTAACACGGTGCATTAGGCTATCTGATGTTGGCATGTCATACATAGTCATCACTTAGTCACTCATACTACAACAAGGTTGGCTATAAGTGTATTTTTTACTCCTCTCTATCTCTTTCTTAGACTCCTCCGTCCCATAATATAAGAATGTTTTTGACACTAGTGTAGTGTCAAAACGTTCTTATATAATGGGACACAGGGAGTACTAGTATTTATTGCATTTGCCAAGGAGTGACCTCTTCCAATGAAATGGCGTTGCTAAGTTTGCTTCCTTTAATTAGCTATAGACTCAAAATTGTCTTTTCACCTAGGTACACGCGCTTAGCACCGTTTCTTCCTTGGGTCACCAAACTAGTCTATCTCTTCTTGATTAACTTGCCACATCAGACTTTATGCCTATGTGGCAAGCTTAAGCACCTGTAGGAGCAAGTAAGTACGATAGTGCGCTTTACATGGCATTTTTGGATATGTGGAGGAAAGAGAGGCAAGGAAAAAGTGGAGAAGTGGGCTCTCATGCAAGAGCCAGCCTCTACTACTACATGGTGGAGCATTGGGAGAGGCACCTGTATGGAGGTGGTCAGAATCGGGAGACTCACGGCCGGTCGTAGCGCCGCAGTTAAAATGATAATGGCAAGTCAAATCACGGGCGCCACCTGTCCAAAGAAGAACTTGTCATCAAATCACACAGCCCTACGTTTGCAGCAGACTACTCCCTCATCTTCTCGCGTCTCTGTCGAACCGACTAGGCGGAACTGCCCGCCTACCGCAGCAGAAAAGCCCGCCCTCTACTTTTAAATACAACTACTCCCTCCGTCTAGGTGAGTAAGTCATCTTCTGAAAACCAAATAATCCCAAAATACTAAGGCGCGGTGCATTAACTTCTACCTCGTTTCTTGTTTTTCACATATCAACCAATAAGAATCCAATGATATACTTTTTGTGACATAGTAACTCATATTTAGTTAGTCAAATGGATGACCTAGAACTACGTGCATGCCCTATAAACCGAGACGCCTACAAATAAAAAACCGAGACGGAGAGGGTAGTTCAGCACGTATCTTTTTAGATCAATATAGTTGGGATTCACCAAGGAGCAAAACCAAGTGGTAGGTTGCTCCTGTCGTGTTGGCATAACAACTCAAGCAGGGTCAGTCCGCTCACGAAATGGCGACACACTTAACAGGACCCCTTTGGCAGACATGTGGCTCATCCACCATCTTGTTCCACGTGCGATGCACCAAATAACAGTTAGGAGCAGTGATTGGAATTGGAGGCACCCCGGTCGTAGCGCCGCAGTAGTAGAAAATGAGAGATGAGGGGTCAAATCACAAAGCCCCACCTTTCCCGCATTAAGCTGGACGGACGAAGCAACCATCATTTCACTCTAGCGCGCAAGAGCATAACGAAAAGAGAAAACAATGATGCGTGCGGCAGCTACCTTGGGCACCCTAGGGTAGGGGTTTCCACTACATATCCTTTTTTTAAAGCGCCTCCATTACGGCGTGCGGCGGTAGGGTTTGTAGGAGTACTACGGCGTGCGGGGCCACGTCGTAGTAAACGGGTTCGAGTCGACGCCTTAAATATGTGTGGGCCGCTTAGTTTTACGGGAACAAGGCATCATTTTGGGTTCGGGGACCAGTGGAGATATAGCACGTACAAAAAATTGTGGACGTAGGTTTGACCGAAAGGCAATGATGCATGGGCCCATAATTTTAATATACCGGGGCCGCATGAAATTTGCTACTCTACTCAAAACTAGTAAGGTACACATGTATTGAACGCATGAGATTTCGAAACCAAATTATGAATAAATACACATTATAGCATGTAAAGCTTTGAGTCATATATGCATGATGTAGATGTTCGTTTAGTTCTTATAGTTCATCTCATTCAAAATCAATTAGATTTCTAAAAATGTTAAGATTCATGGGGTTGTGCATTGTAAATCATAAAGTAAAAAAAATAATCAATTATGATAAAGAAGATTCTAGAACAAAGGAGAAGTGCTTGTGTTTTGAGGTTTGTGCATTATGCTTAAGTTCAACCATGGAGTCTTCTAAATTGTACATGTGGTAGATCTGGTGGAATGTTGATGATATCCAACGACCAAGAGTGCTCGGATTTGCCCATCTACTGCCTTTGTCGGGTTAGCTTCATCCAGCGACCATCTTTCAAAGTTATTGGCACACTATATAGTTCTTGTGCCATAGTTGCATGTTTTGGAAAAAAGCTACTAGTGGGTTGTACTATCTATTTAGGAATAGAAGATGTATACATGGAAGTTGTAGGAAAGAGATGACATGGAGGATCTCAATTCCTATGAGTAGGGATTGGAAAAGAGATGTCATTTGGTTCACATCATAGGAACTTTTCTATTGAATCTAGAGATGACATGTATCTCAAGTCCTATGAGGAGGGATTAGTAAAGAGATGTAATTTGGTTCATATCATAGGAACTTTTCTATTGAATATACGCTAATGTTTATTTTCCTTTGAAATTAAGGGAGTATAGGAATCATTCATATGAACCAAGTGGCTCTAAAGCTATAGAAATGATATCATGTTTATTTCTTTTGAAATGTAGAGTATATGAATCTATTCCTATGAACCAATTGGCTCTAAAGGAAAAAAATCCTATAAAAATCATATCATATAGAGTTCCTATGATATTCCTCAACACTAAAGGATGGTTGAAATTGCTGCGGGTGATACGATGGTCTTTCTTTGTATACTTCTCACCCATCTTTATAGTTACCTCTCGAAGATGAATGAAATGATATATACAGGGTATTCTACATGTGCAATTTGGTACACTAAAACTCGGTAAAAGTTTGCGAGGTTCTAATTTTCAATAAAGCTATATGCACTGCATTTCGGAACAGAGGGAGCATACTGCAGTTGCTAACACTCACGTGGAAGATTTGTGTGTAGGAGGAGTGGCTGCTCTGTTAAATGACATGGCAAAACTGACACTGCCGGATGCCGATCTAACGGTTATTACGGCTTTCGTCAGGAAAAGGCTTGGGGCGAACGTTTGTCGGATAATGATTTACGGACACATGCATTGCATTGATACGTGCCCCCCTCTCTCTCACGCACACGCACCCTCACGAGTCACAACTCTCCCGAGTCCTCTCGCAGACTCGCACGTGGCACCCATCGTCTATCTGCAGGTGGACGTCACGCACATATGTGCTCTTCATACCCTACCCTCAGAACTTCCAAAAAAACAAAAGACGGCGCGCACATTTTATTTTAGCTCACACGCCACACACTTATATTATTACTCTTGCGGCGAACGTTCTTTGGGCATAGTATATATTGTACTCTCACGAAGAGAAGCGGTGCACGCACGCACTAGTTCTCTCACACCCACTCGCGGGTACACGTAGGAGCGCATTTTTTTGAAGCCGGTACAACAAAATCACTCCACTCTATATAAAAGCAGGAGCCTTAGCTCTTGCTTTACTAGGGTTCCTCTCGTTCACTCTCTCATGCTCTCCAGATCTAAGCAAGACATAGGTGGCCACACTCTCTCTCTCAGCTCACGACTGGTCACAAATCCGGCCGGACAACCTCGACCGGGGCAGGGGGTGTAGGTGCATCGTTCACGCTATCGTCGGCAGCGAGGGAGGAGACCAACGGCTGCCCGCGCGTCCCGATCAGCGGCCGTGCCGTTCTCTCCGAGAGAGCGCCGGCTCGGGAGGGCCTCCGACCCCTTCTTCCTCCATGCGGTATTGTGGCCAAGATGCGGCCTCCCGACGCCGTCTTTGCCACATGCCGACGACCCTCAGGTATATATTCCTTCGAAACCTGCCTTGCTCTACTGCCCCAACTCTTCCCCCTTCGTGTGGATCCTTTTCTACTTCCGTCCACTGTTCCAAAGCCACCTAGACTTCTACTCTTATTAGAAGTAAAGCTAGTTCATACAGTCAACTCAAAGCGTTGGTTCAAACAGGGAAGAAAGTGGGAAAGCTGTAGCATGAATCTAGGACATGGTTCTAAGAGGAAACGGGGAAAGTAGTAATATCTATCACTGTTTAAATAACCGTATTTCGTATTTTCGCAAACAGGGATGTCTGTCTCCATATCGTTTCGGGATGTCTATCTCCGTATCGTTTCTATCCGCGCAATCAAAAGCACACACCTTAGTTTTAGTACAACTGCGCAAAAATGAGATGGCTATCCCTCGTTGCCGTTGTCTAACCTCCCGTCTTCAAGGTATCCCTACATTGGTAGTAACTAAGGTAGAATGACCAACGCAATCTAAACGAAGCTGATTCATACGTTTTTCTTCCTGATTGCAGTGCAGGGACGAGCGAAAACAACTGCATCCTAGTCCGGAATGCACTTTCTACCAGTTCATCCATGGACCGAGGACTAGCTCGCACGGCTGCATGGCGTTTTTTTGGACAAGTGCGCGGACAAGAGGCATTGTGGTATGCTTATTTCTGCAAATAGCGGTGCTTAAATTTAGTGGAATGCACAAGAATTTCACCTGGTCGATTACCTTTGCATGGTTTAGTTCAGCATTCCAGCTGAGACCACAATTATAACTGGTTATTCTGGAATGAGAGAACCTAACCCTGGATGGTGGAAACAAGAAAAAACCAGAGTGAACTCCAGGAAATTTAAACCTGCCGGGAGGCCCTTTGCTCATAGAAGCCTTGCTTCTTTTTTCCTGATTTGTAAACCTTCTCACAACTTTGTCTTTTGCTGTGAACTAGTATATGTTCTTTATGTTCTATGAATCATTGAGATGTATAAAACTGCTTAACTTATGCTTTTCAAGATTTTTATGAAGACGAGTTTAATGTGAGTGTTCCACATGAAGGCTGGACTAGCGTTGAATGTTTGGAATTTATTACATTGTGGCATCAATTAACTGCATGAACCACTATAACAAGATACATAGTTGCTTATATGATTCACGGGCACACAAAAGTAGCAGCAATTCCCATAGACGGATTCAAACAGAGTACTAGCCCCAGAGGGGTCGATAACAGGCAAGGTTCGGATAATTAGACACAATCCAAACTTCTATTAAACACTAGCTGGGGCAACTATTTCATGCCTCGATCTAATTTGGGCTAGACACAAGACGAACCTTGCCATGAACATCATCGAGGACGTCCTGCAGCAGCTCAATCCTGTGAACCTTCATGAAGACAACCTTGTGGCCTTGCCACTGATAAACTTGTTTGTGGAGGCATGCCACGTCATCTTCCTGCGTAAGCTTGACAAGAACAGTATGCCTCATAAACGAAGGAGTAGCTTTGAACTTCTTGTGCTTCAGTACACCATGGACAACACGCCTGACAACAGTGAGGCTGGAATACACCTCTTCATTGGTATAACCGCAAATGGCTTCCAGGATACAACAGCCTAAGAACTCTGTTTTTCCAGTGCGTATATTCAGGTCGTCCGCCTCATAGCGAGTGACATGCACAACCACACAATCCTTGTCTGCATTAGGGCTCTAATTGAAACATAAACAAATTCTGAATTACTTTTCAATATAAGGAACACAAGTTATTTAAACCACTATGTATAGCATGCATCAAAGCTAATAAAATTTTGCATTATTAATCACCAGATACTTCCTTCTCTAAAAAAATACCACATACTTAGGAAAACCACAATCGAGATCGGCAAAGAAGGAAATCACCTTGGGTAGCTTAGCGGGGGACACATCCTCGAGGGGAAAGCTGCTCTGCAGTGCCACGGGGCTGTAACCTCAAGCAGGCGTTGACCATCTCAAGAGTGGCCGTGGCGCGATCTGGGTCGGCTCGGTGGTTGCCTCCATCTTCTTGGAGCTCTCTGTCTCGTGGGGATCAGCCTCCCGTGTCTGCTCCAATATCGGCAGATCTTTGCCTGGTTCTCCTTGGTCCATCATGAAACTGACGAATACTAGGAGACCACTGAAAGGAAAACACAATGGCAATGACAATGAAACAAAAAAGAGAGTGAGGATCGGTTACTGCTTTACAAAAGTTCTTTTTTTCTCTCGAACGAAAATATACCAACATCACGGATCCGCTTACCTTCCCTTCACTGGGAGAGAAGAACGATGGCGGATCGAGTGTTGCCTTTCTTGAAGACGGTGAGGAGAAGGGATTCAGCGAAAAGTGAAATGATGGTTGCTTCGTCCACAAACTTAGACTGCGGGGAGGTGGGGTTTTGTGATCTGACGGTCGTTCATCTTGCCAGGCCACTGACCGGGGTGACTCTCCTTTGCATATTGCCTTCTAATTTGGTGGATGGCATTTGGGCCCACGCGCTGCATGGCCCGCATGTCGGTGAACAAAAGTAGAACGACATTCAGTAGAGGGAGACGTTTGAATGACCTAGGAGGAGCCAGAAGCGGTAGAGTGTCTCCACTATACTAGTAGCAATTGTTTTTCTGGGTAGCTTTAGAGTGTCCCCACTGTACTAGTAGTAATTGTTTCTCTGGGCCCAAGACAAAACAGCCAATCCACACTAGTAAATAGTAAAATCAATTCAAAAGGCACTACCCACACCCAAAGACACCCCCCAAAACCTGGGTGCTCTTCTTCCTCCTCGCTCCCACCCACCTCACGTCAGCTCGCTCCACTCGTACCCCCAAATTCCTCACCTCACTCCTACAGAAAGCCCCAGCTCCCCTTCTTCTTTGCTCGCACTACAACTAGGCTCTTCATTCGTTACTCTACTCAAATCCGTGAGCGCGACGTGACGCCCTCGAGTAAAATGGGGTCGGCTGACCCCAGCGCCAAGAAGATGAGGCTCCCTTGACAGCGACGCTGTTGTAGATCCCGCACCGCAGCAGCTGGGAGAAGCGGCGACCCGCCCCACCGGATCCCAGAACCCGTAGAATCTCGGGTGGACTGCATCAGCGATCTCCCGGACGCCATCCTTGGGGAGATCATCTCGCTTCTCCCCACCAAGGATTGTGTAATGCCCCGGACACACCCGCCGGTGGTCGTTACTCCTGGCGGGATCTAGACTGGCCCCACAGATCAATACTAGTCTTTTCTGCGCACTTTGTCCTCACTGCGCGCACCGGGAGCAACTTCGGTCGGTCACCCATCCCGACACTACTCCAAGCTGAGCACGCTTAACTTTGGAGTTACGTCCAATGGGCTCCGGAAAAGAAGGAATTCCTTATTGATATGAGTAGTCTATCATCCCTAATAAGCCAGGCTATTACATACACCCCCACTCGGAGGAACCGACGTCCTCGTCGGGCCACAGGAACGTTCCCTCTTGGCACAAACGTCTGTGCTTCCAGTCCGGTACATGTGCCATGTCGGGTGCCACGACGGGTCACAAACGTCATGAACAACATGACCACGCACCTGTCCGCAACCATCCGTGTAACCGCGAGGGTCGGCTCTGATACCAACTTGTAACGCCCCGGACACACCCGCCGGTGGTCGTTACTCCTGGCGGGATCTAGACTGGCCCCACAGATCAATACTAGTCTTTTCTGCGCGACTTTGTCCTCACTCGTGCGCACTCCGGGAGCAACTTCGGTCGGTCACCCATCGACACTACTCCAAGCTGAGCACGCTTAACTTTGGAGTTCTGTCCGAATGGGCTCCCGGAAAAGAAGGAATTCCTTATTGATATGAGTAGTCTATCATCCCTAATAAGCCAGGCTATTACAGATTGCTACCGCACCCAAGTCCTCTCAATTCGGTGGCGCCCTCTATGGCGCACCGTGCCCCTTAATCTCGACTGTCGTCAGCTATCTCTCTTCAATGATTTCGAAATCCCCAGAGCCATCATCTCCTCCCACCAGGGCTCCATTCAAAGCCTCTGCATCCCGTCATGCTACCTGGGCAAGCATACCATGCCCTGCATGGTGGACGCCTGGCTGAAATCCCTTGAATTCACAGAACTACAGCTGCTTGAGTTCTACTATTCCCCTGGAAATCACATACCACATACCGAATGCCATGAATTTGTGCCGTCAGCACCGATGTCTATCTCGCGGTTTTCCTCCTCTCTCCACACCGCCACCTTTGCGCTATGCTATCTACCAGACAATCTGGTACTAAACCTTCGACTCCCATTTCTCAAGAAACTTTCACTTGTGCGGGTTCGTATATCGGAGGCCTCATTGCACAGCATCATCCACTCCAGTTGCCCTGCGCTGGAGTGCTTGGTTCTTGTTTTCATAGTTAGAATCGGTTGTCTCCAAATAAAGTTGCCTAACCTTGTAAGAATTGGAATTTCTTTTGACGGAAGGCAGCTCATCATCCAAGATGCCCCTTCACTTCAAAGGTTGATCCTTGATTCTAGTTATTCACCGTTGAAAATAACTGTCCTCTCTGCACCTAAACTGGAGACCTTGGGTGTAATACATGATCTCTGTGCTCATTTCAATATGGTGTTTGGCTCCACAGTTCTTCAGGTACTTTATATTATCATCTACACTTGTAACCATAAGCTGCATTTTAAATTTCTGCGCATAATTTATATATCATCTTGGAGTACACATTTTGTACTAATATTATGTTCTATGCTCAATGAAGAGTTTCTCCATGGATGGCCTATCAATGGTGCTGGATTTTGTCAAGATCTTATATATCCAAATGAATAGTTTTGATCTGAACAAGATTATTGGCTTGCTGCAATGCTTTCCATGTCTGGAGAAGTTGTATATAAAGGTGATAATTTCACGCACATTGGAAGCCCGCGTATAGTGTACTAGAATTAACCATTCAGCTGTTGCTCTTTCGACACTCTTCTTTTAGACCTTATCTGTTTTGAATCTTCATGTCTATTTAGGCAACAGGACGGGGTAAGAAAGTTATAACCAATCGGTGTATTCGTAAGCATCGGGATTTTACTTCTCATGAGATTCGATTGAAGACAATAACGCTAGAACGATATGTAGCCAACCGTGCAAACACAAGATTTGTCACATTCTTCCTGCTGAATGCGAGGTTACTATTGTCCATCAGGCTTAAGTTTATCAGCAGCATGGTTTTGACGGATGGGTATGTCGAAGAGCAAAAAAAGGAGTTTCAGGTGGGAAAAAGAGCTTCTGAACATGTCGGGCTTCTATTTACAATATATTGTGGTCATAATCCAGTAAATTTTACGACCCAGGATGTTCATTCTATGGACCTGACCGATCCATTTGACTATGACTACCGAAAATAGTGCTGGAGTTAGATGTTGTTACCCTTTTCAATCTGGGTTTTTTTGTAAACCTGATGAACAATCAACCCTCGTGCTTTTGTACAGTTTGTAAGCTGGAGTTAGATGTTCTTGCCCTTTTCAACTCGGCTCTGACTGTCATATTTTCTTTGAAACAAGGCAAATGGCTTGCCATTCGTTTAATTTAGAGTGAAATATTGTAACGAATCACAACCAAGGGAAATAACATCACTCACGCCGGCTGCTTGAGCTCACTGTGCATTACAGAAGCCAAGTGATTAGCCCCCACCAACACCCACAAACTTATTTCGAACTAGCACATCAAATGGGCTGTAAATTTTCATAGGAAAGGCTGCATGACCGTGACAGATTTGGATTCTGACATTTGGGACCCGCGAGGAAATAGCCTATCCAAGGTGGTGTCGACTTATTAGCCACTCAACAAACAATTCTGCCTACCAGCCGTTGGATTGGCATCCAACATCTGTCGTGTATCTTCTATCTCTTGTCTTCTTCTTCCTCCAGCCGCCCAAACCAAACCACCCCATTGGCTCTGCCTGCTCCTGCCTCCCATGGCTGGCTGCGCCTCCGCCGCCCTACCGTACGTACCCTCCAACGTTGTCCAGTCCTTCCCTCTATTCCCCCACACTTCCTGTTATTCTCCGGCGACGTCAGCCCCAACGCACACCCGTGCCCGAACCAATCAACCCTCGTACTCCCCTCCGCCTGCGACTAGACCGGCGCATCTTCAACGGCTCCTGTTCGTTCCGTCCGAGGCCTCGCCGTCGTCCTCCCCCTTGCGGCCTTGGTTCGCTCGCCGTGCACGGTGCGCCGCCCTCTTGCATTGTCAACGTCGTCAACAACCGAGAGGAACAAGGAGATGACTGTATGTGGAGAGGATGACAGTAGGGACCCACCAGCGTCATGGCAGTACGCAAGCAAGTGCCTCTATAGTACAAGCCCAAAAATAGGGTTCCTCCTAATGGTTGGACATCTGGGGCTCACGCCATTGTCAACATAGACAATAAACGAGAGAATTACACTCACGAGCGGTGACACGTGGACCCAAAAGTCGCGTAGTTTTTTTTGAGGAACAAGCAATTGTTATTTATACTAGTTTTAGGGACGGATCAAGGTAACAACGGGGCTATGTGGGGGCTGTGGCCCATCTAGCCAGGGTTTTATTTATGTTTACCACATCATGAGCCCAATTGTGTTTTTTTCTTGCTGAAAATGGCTAGCCCAGTTCTATTTTTTTGAAGAAATACCCAAACAAGGCCTACTTGCTTTATCGGCCCTGCTGGGCTGCAAATCTTTCAAGACGATGAGAGTTTCATTCGGTTTGCCCAGAAATGGCCTGTACTTTTTTAAAACACATCAAAACGGGAATTAGTTTCAATTTTTTCATTACAAGATCTTAAATTCCATTTATTTTTATCATGGACAATTATTTGGATTTTATATTTATATAAATTATTTTTCAAAATAGTTTGAATGTGAATCGATATTTCTGGATAAAAAACAGTTGACCGCACCGAAATATGCAAAATTTCGTATACTTTGTAACCGTGGCCACAATATGGGGTGTAATGCTAACAAAAAGAAGATGTGCTCCAAAAAACCTTAAGAATTAGCAAATGGGCTGTACATTATTAGAAATAATGGCAGATGGGTTGTATGCTATTTTCCACAGATTTGAGGCTGACTTGTGTGCCTACTACAGGTTGACGCGTATGCTTTCATAAAAAAAAGGTTGACGCACACGCAACGCCCTGTCAACTTAGTCAACACACGAGAGCAGTGACTATTGGATGTCCATCCAACGGCTGTCGTGCTTCTTCAATCTCTGCTCTTCATGCTCCAAATGCTCAAACAAGCGCCGCGGGACTGCTCGCTCCCTCCTCCATGGCGGCTATCTTGTTGCCACAAGAGCCTCACGGCCCCACCGTACTCCCATCGCTGGCTAGCCATCCCTCTACTCACCCACACATGCTGTTATTCTCCGGTGACGGCAAACGAACCAGTAAACCCTCGTACTCCTCCGTGTGGGAAACAACTGCCGAGTATTCCCTGGCTCCGTGTCGTTCCCTTCCTAGGCCCCGCCGTCGTCCACCGCCTGGTGCTCTCGGCGCGCCTGGTCAACGTGGTCAATGAACGACATCCATCGGAAGTGGATCAGACGTGGAGAGGCTGACAGCTGGGTCCACGGCCACACGCAAGGAAATGCCTCCTTATTACGCGCAAAATAATGATTCCTCCACCTGACAGCTAGAACCCACAGGAAGGGCCTCTGTATTTCACGAAAAAAGTCCCCCCCCGCTGACAGGTCGGACCCACCAGCTATATCTTCGCACGCAAGGAAGTGCCTCCTTATTACGCCCAAAAAAATGAATACCCCCAACTAGCTGGGACCCACCATATTTTTGGGCTGACTTGTGGGCCTACTAAGTTGATAGGGACGGAGGGCTTTGTCAACTTAGTCAATACTCCAGTGACCGTATGATGTCCATCCGACGACCATAGTGCTTCTTCAACCTCTGGTCTTCTTGCTCCAGCCGCCCAAAGCAGCGCCGGTCGTGCCGCCTCCTCCTGCCTCCCGTGGCGGCTGTGCTACCGCTTTGCTCCTGCCTCCTCCCGGCCCGGCTCGCGTCATCCCTTCCTAGGCCTCGCCGTCGTCCACCGCCGTGGTGCTCTCGGCGCGGCATGGTCAATGTGGTCAACGACCGACTTACATCGGAGAGTACTGTACGTGGAGAGGCTGACAGCTGGTTCCACGGCAGCCGCAAGGAAGTGCCTCCTTATTACGCGGAAAATAATTATTCCTCCACCTGACAGTGGGGACCCACCGGACGGGCCAACAGTATTTTGCAAAAAAAAATCGTTTCCCCCTGACTGCTGGGACCCACCGGACGGACCACCGTATTTTGCAAAAAAACGTTACCCCCGCTGTCAGCTCGGACCCACCGAAAGTACCTCCTTATTACGCACAAAAAAATGAATACTCCCCCGTCTAGCTGGGACCCACCTTGGTGGGAGGATGTCTTGTGGGCCTACTAAGTTGACGGGGACGAAGAGCTTTCTCAACTTAGTCAATATGAACGATTCTAGCTCCAGTGACCGTACGATGTACATCCAACGGCCGTAGTGCTTCTTCAACCTCTGGTCTTCTTGCTCTAGCCGCCCAAAGCAGCTTCGGTCGTGCCGCATGCTCCTGCCTCCCGTGGCCGGCTGTGCTGCCGCGGAGGCCTCACTGCCCCCTACTATTCCCACCGCTGGCCAGGCCCTGCGGCGACGGCAGCCTCACACCGTAGCCGAACCAGTGAACCCTCGTACTCCTCTCCGTGCGGGCTTCCACTGCCACGTCTTCCCCGGCTCCGCGTCATCCCCTTCCTAGGCCTCGTCGTCATCCACCGCCGTGGTGCTGTTCGCGCGGCGTGGTCAACGTGGTCAAGGAACGACTTCCATCGGAAGAGTACTATACGTGGAGAGGCTGACAGCTGGGTCCACGGCCACAACCCAGTTTTTTTGTGATTTGCCAAGTAAGTCGCTTTGTCGGGCCTGTTGGGCTGCAAATCTTTCAAGAGGAGGAGAGCTTTCATTCGGCTGGCCGAGAAAATGGCCCATCAGTAATGAGAAATGGGCTGTACATTTTTAAAACACATGAAAACCGGCAATTAGTTTCAAATATTTATTTTTCATTTCAAGATTTCAAATTACATTAATTTTTATGCGTGGAGAATTTGTTGGATTTTATATTGATATACATTTATTTTTAAAATTAGTTTGAATGTGAGTCAAAATTTTGGGATTAAAAACAGTTCGGACTGCAGCAAAATATGCAAAATTTAGTATAATTTTTTAACTGTGGCCACAATATGGGCTGTAATGCTAATAAAAATAATATGGGCTCCAAAAAAACCCTTAAGAATTAGCAAATGGGCTGTAAATTATTAGAAATAATGGCAGATGGGTTGTATGCTGTTTTCCACAGATTTGAGGCTTTCCTAAAAAAAAATAGGTTGACGACAAGCAAAGGATTGTTGGATGTCCATCCAACGGCCGTCGTCTTCTTCAATCTCTGCTCTTCCCGCCTCCAGACGCTCAAACAAGCGCCAAGGGACTTCCTGCTCCCTCCTCCCTCATGCCGGCTGTGCTGCCGCCACAGCCTCACCGCCCACCATACTCCCATCGCTAGCCGAGCCATCCCTCTACTCACCCACACCTGCTGTTATTCTCCGGCGACGGCAGACGAACCAAGAAACCCTCGTGCAACAGATTCTCCACGTGGGAAACAACTGCCGAGTCTTCCTGCCTCCTCCTGTCGTCCCCTTCCTAGGCCTCGCCGTCGTCCACCACCGTGGTGCTCTCGGTGCGGCGTGGTCAATGTGCTCAACGACCGACTTCCATCGGAAGAGTACTGTGCGTGGAGAGGCTGACAGCTGGGTCCACGGCCGCAACAAGGAAGTGCCTCCTTATTACGCGCAAAATAATTATTCCTCCACCTGATAGCGGGGAACCACCGGACGGGCCACCGTATTTCACGAAATAAACGTTTCCCCACTGACTGCTGGGACCCACCAGCTACACCTTCGCACGCAAGGAAGTGCGTCCGGGCAAAAAAAAAACGATTCACCCCTTGACTGCTGGGACCCATCAGCTACATCTTCACACGCAAGGAAGTGCGTCCGGGCAAAAAAATGATTCGCCCCCCCTGACTGCTGGGACCCACCAGCTACATCTTCACACGCAAGGAAGTGCCTGACAATCGGGACCCACCTGGTCGAAGCGTACGTAGCGTTGTCATTCTGGTCACGAACGTGTACGTACATATATACTAGTGGATGTAGAGGCTCGCACACGTCGTAGTAGAGGCGCGCACGTAGCATGTACACGTACGTACAGCGGCCAGGGTGCAAGAAAGAAAATACGGCAACGTATGTGTACATCCAGGCGGGGTCTCGAACGCCTACTCGCGCATACGTACGACGAGGGCTCGTGTACATGGCTTGGTCGGAACGGAGAAACAACGTCGTCGTCGTGTTCATGGAGGCGACGGAATGCGTCGTGTTCATGGGGAGGCAACGGAATGCATCGTGTTCATCGGGAGGCAACGAAACGCGTGGGAGCCAACCGGCTGGGTCGGAACGGAATGCGTGGTCGTGTTCATCGGGAGGGCTTGGACATAACAGGCGATGGAAACGAGGCCTGGCGTACCACAAAACGGAGGAAACAGACCTCCTACATTCGGAACGGGGTCCTGTTGATCGGGAGGGGTGTGGCGTACCGCAAAACAGAGGAAACGGACCTACTACGGTCGAAACAGGGGTCCTGTTGATCGGGAGGGTGTGGCATACCGCAAAACGGAGGAAACGGACCTCCTGCGGTCGAAACGGGGGTCCTGTTGATCGGGAGGGGTGTGGCGTACCGCAAAACGGATGAAACGGACCTCCTACGGTCGAAACGGGGGTCCTGTTCATCGGGAGGGGTGTGGCCTACCGCATAACGGGACTCCACGGGATACTGTTCATCTCCACCGTCGACCCCCTCCAGCCTCCATGGCCTACCGTCGACCTCGTCCAGCCTGCACGGGCTCCTGTTCATCCAGCCTCCACCGCGCTTCTCCACCGGCTCATCGCTCAACCACCCTCCACGGGCACCCCTCCACCGCCATCGTCCATCCAGCCCTCCACACCACGGGTCCTGTTCAACCACCCTCCACGGCCACCCTCCACCGCTCATCGCTCATCCAGCCCTCCACACCACGGGTCCTGTTCATCCGAGGCAACGCCGCCGCCACTGCTCATCCAAACCCCCGCAACGCCACTTGCTCATCCAATCGGCCGGATTCAGTTAGCAGCAGAGCGGCGAATCACTCCATCGAGTTCGATTAACAGCCATCGATCGATCGCTCGGGTTCGATGAACGCGTAGTGCAGTCAATCGCCGGGTTCGATTAGAGCCCAACGCCTCGCTTCGGGTTCGATTAGAGCCAACGCCTACGCGCGTGTAACGAGAAACGCGCATTGCTCGGCCCCCGACCTCCCACCGTAACCGGCAACTCCCCGAAATTTTCCTCCCCCTCGCTTCTACCACGGTTTTTTCCGTCATGGACAGCCAAAAGAATGTCATGCAGATGCGTCTCTGGCCCGCCCAGGACGAAAAGCCCATTTTCTGTCATGATTTTTTATCATAGAAGTAGGAGCCCACCACATCTATGATGATACAGGGTTTTGTCACAATTATTGTCATAGAAGTGTCATATGTATGACAGAATTTTTTTTCGTTCGGCCCAAAATGTCACGGACGTGTCTTTCTTTTGTAGTGTACATAGTATACTGGTTTTTGGAGTGGGAATTTGTGTCCCTCTTCCGCTCGTTCGATAACGAGCACAGTGCTCAACACCTGGTGAGTTGCAGATATGTACAGTAGGATAGGTTCGCCGATGTTAGGTGCGGCAAGGATTGGATTGTTTGCTAACAAAGTTTTTATTTCTTCCAACCCGGCTGTTTCCGCATCCGTCCACTCAAAGTGGTCGGTACGTCGGAGCAGGCGATAGAACGACAACACCTTCTCTTCCAATCTGGAGATAAAGCGGCTCAAGGCTGCCACGCACCCAGCTAGCTTTTGGACCTACTTTAGGTCTGTTGGTGTTGCCAATTGTGACAGGGCTCGGATTTTCTTTGATTCCTCTACTGGAAACAACGAACCCGAGCAGCTTTCCGACCGGAACGCTGAAAACTCATTTTTCTGGATTGAGCCGTATGTCATATGTTCGGAGGTTTTCGAATGTAAGGCGTAAGTCACCCACCAATGATTCGACATGTTTAGTTTTGATGACTACATCATCTACATATGCTTCCACCGTCTTGCCAATTTGTTTTTCCAGGCATGTTTGAATCATGCGTTCGTAAGTGGCGCTGGCGTTTTTGAGTCCGAAAGGCATAGTGTTGAAGCAGAAAGGCCCATACGGAGTAATGAATGCCATTGCGGCCTGATCGGATTCCTTCATTTTAATCTGATGGTATCCGGAGTATGCGTCGAGGAAACACAGTGAATCGTGTCCTGCAGTTGCATCAATGATTTGGTCAATGCGTGGTAGTGGGAAGGGGTCCTTGGGGCATGCCTTGTTGAGGTCTTTGAAATCGACACGAAGGTACCAGGATTTGTCCTTCTTTGGCACCATCACCAGGATTGCTAGCCAGTCCGGGTGTTTGATCTCTCTGATGAACCCGGCTTCAAGTAGTTTGGCTAGCTCCTCCCCCATAGCTTGCCGCTTGGTTCGGGAAATCACCACAGCATTTGCTTGACTGGCTTGAATCCCTTTATTATGTCGAGGCTATGTTCGACCAGTCTGCATGGGATTCCTGGCATATCCGAGGGATGCTAGGTGAAGATGTCCCAATTCTCGCGCAGGAATGCTCTTAGGGCGGCATCGACCGTTGGGTCCAGCTGTGCTCCAGTGGCTGCTGTTTTATTAGGATCCGTCGGGTGAACTTGAAATTTGACTATTTCGTCTGCTGGCTTGAAAGAAGTGGACTTGGGCCTCTTATCGAGGAATACATCATCTCTATCCATTATAGAATGCAGAGCGATGAGTTTCTCGGCCGCAAGGGCCTCGGATAATGCCTCAAGGGCCAAGGATGCGGTTTTGATTTCGGCGCGGAGTGCTAGGTCCGGATCACTGGTGATGGTGATAACTCTGTTGGGCCCGGGCATTTTGAGCTTCATGTACCCATAATGGGGTATGGCTTGAAAGCGTGTGAATGCGTCTCGCCCCAACATGGCGTGATATCCGCTGTTGAAAGGTGCCACATGGAAGATTAACTCTTCGGACCTATAGTTCTCCGGCGTGCCAAATTCCACATCAAGTTTAATTTTCCCCGAGCATCGCGCTTCTCGACTGGGGATAATGCCTCGAAAGATTTCATGATTTTCATATTTGGGTTTTCTCAAATTTTGAAAATAGGATCAGTTGGATTTATTTATTTATCTTCAAATATTTTTCCAATAAAAAAATTACGAGAGGGAATAATATGAATTTCCCAACATTTAGGAAAAATGAAGATTTAATAAATGAATCAAATTTTGGGTTTTTTCGAGGTTTATTTGCTTTAGGGAAAAAAATGAGTATTTTAAAAAAATATGCATTTTTGGCCCCGTATTAAAGTTCATCTTGTTCGACTCATTATTAGGAGTCGGGGAAAATTAATTTTTTTTAGTTTGGAGTTCGTTTAGATTTATTTTAATTCGTTTTCGTTTTTTTTTTAAAAACCGGCGCCCCGCCTGGGCCAAGGGCCCAGCCGGCCCAAGCGGCCGCCCAGCTTCCCCTCACACCACACAGCAGCCAGCCACACGCCACCCGGCCGAGTCCGAGGAGGACTCCTCCTCCTTCTTCTTACCCCTCCCCAAGCTACTCCCCTCTTTATATACCCCTCACCCCCTCTCCTCCCCAACCCGCGCCGCCGCCTCCCCAACACGCAGCCGCCGCCCACCGGAGCCCTGAGCCCCACCGCGACCTCGCGGAGGTAGCCACCGCGTCACCCCGGTCCGGTTTTGTTTTTAAAACCCGTCCGTTTTTCTTTTCGTTGTTCGGTTTTTTAAAACCCTAGATTGGTTTATTTCTTTTTGTCGGTTTAGTTAATGAGTGAACGTTCACCGATCCGTTCGTTCTAACGAACGCGTTCGCCGGTTAGTTTCTGTTAACAAACGTCCGTTCGTTTGACCGTTCGTCGTTTTTCTTTTAAATCGGATTTAATCCATTATTTTCCGATTTCGATTTCCGATCCAATCTTCGAATCAGTTTATTGTCTCGCTCGTTTATCGGAATCAGGTGATTCAAGCACCTGGAGTTTCGTTTCGAAACCGCCGTTCCGACTAATCCACTTAAACAAAGTTTTGCTACTGTAAAATTTGACCTAGTTTCAAGTTGCTAAAACCGAGTCGTTTTCTTTCGACGTTTGACTTTCGTTGCTTTATTTGATTCGATTCTTTTGCACCAGGGTTCTTTAGTTGAATTTTCTGGTTAGATCTTCTATCCGAGATTTCCCTGTGCATTAGATGAGTACTTATTGTATGCTTGTTGTTTGTCTGCGTTAGATCACCCGGAGTGCGCTGCTTGTTACTTCGAGTCTCTAGGTTTCGCGGATCGTCAGCAAGGCAAGTAACACTTGATCATACCTTTTCTACTACCCAGTTTTATGCATTAGCTCTATTCCTCAAACACTTGCATGTTAGGATCTAATTAAATTGTGGGATGGGAAGTAGATTGAGGTAGTACCTATTACCTGTTTTACTTATGAAACCTTGGGAGTTACTTCTACGTTTGCTTAGTATGCCATGCTATGCCAGTAGACGTGGATTGGGTGAGCGAATATCCATGACAGATGTGAGATTGTTGATTAATGGTTTATCTAAGGTGGCAACTTAAATACACATCCGGGTGGATTGAGGCACCTGGTTTCTATCAGACTTGCTGATTTCTTCGACCGCCACCCGTGCTCAAAGGGATCATAAGATTTATTCAAACTAGAAACTTCCGTGCAGCCACAAGCCATTATGGGCTCGCATAGCTGAGTAAGTTGTGCGAACTCTTCTGGGTAGGCTAGCTGATGTAGGGGATGTAGGTTGGTACGGTCTACCCACATGTAAGGTGCTAGCGCTTCGAAAGATCTGTGTCTCGGTCATCCGTCTCTCAAACACCATGTAGTGCGAGAACCAAATGGAGGCGATCGAGTCTTGTGGGGAAAAGTGCGCAAACCTCTGCAGAGTGTATAAACTAATCATGATTAGCCGTGTCCCCGGTTATGGACGTCTTGAGTATCTAGTACTTGAATATCATGTGAATCTCATCATGTTACTTCTAATTAATGTTATTGGGTTTCTAATGAGTACTTTTAATTGGGATTGAGGATGCTGTCAACCATTCTCAATGTTTAACAACAACCATGATAGTTAAACAAAATTATTCCTTTGCAAGAGGGAAAAATTAGCTTTATGCAAAATCAGAATCAGTAGAGCTTTTCCACCAGCCATATATGCATGTAGTATAGGCTTATTCCTTCATTTCTCTCTATGTGTTACATTGCCAGCATATTCCATGTGTGACCCATTTTCGGCTGCAACTTTCATGTTGCGAGACTTTTCGCACGACAGTAAGGTGTTAGGTCGTGGTTCTATACTCAGTGATGCCGATGGAGTTGATGGACTCACTTATCTTCCAAGCCTTCCGCTGTTATTGTTATTAGATGGCCTTAAGCCATATTTAATGTAATAAGTCCACTTTGGACAACGCTGTAATGAGTGTGTGATTGCTACTCTGCTATAAATCCTTCGAAGTACTGTGTGGTGTCAGCATTACTGATCCAGGGATGACACTGAGCACAGAGACTTGATCCATTCGGGTCTGGTCGCTATAGAGATGGTATCAGAGCACACGTTGACTGTAGGACACGACCACTAAGTTAAAGCCATAGATCACTACTCTCTTCCCATTTTCTAACTCCTCATCTTTTCTACTCTTTTAGGATGAAGGACGCCAAGATCAAGTACGCCCATCCAGATGAAGGCACACCTTTTGGATTTCACTTGAAGGAAGTCACCAAGTACCTGAACATTGGACTACCAAGTTTCACCGGGACTTTCAACGCCACTCTGCCTGAAGAGGAGCGCTGGAAGATTCAAGCTCACATTCCGGGAAGGACATTCGCCCCAATCACCAAGCCTATAGATAGTGTTTTCAGTGCACCAACTTGGAGTCTGGGAAAGAGCATGGCAGCTCATATCACCATGGGATCATTGGAGAAGTTTATCAAGAAGACCTCAAGGACACTATCTACCAGATTTGCGGACGCCGAGATGAACAATGGGAGATAGTCAGCACCAAGAAGGATAGATCCATTGCAGCTTTCATCCAGAGTTAAACCAGCACATTCGGCGCCAGAGAACCAGATGTGCAATGATATGTTAGAGTTGAAGAATGCAAAGGAAGGATCATCGAACTTGAAGAAGAACTAAAGTCTACACGCAAGGACTACATGGACGAGATCGTAGCTCTAGCAAGACACAATAACGATCTTAAGTACGAGATTGAAGAACTCAAGAAGAAGTTGGCGCTCAAGAATGAAGACAAGTACGTCGGCTGCCCAAGCAACTACATCATCATCGACGACACCGATTCGGATCCAAGTGAACCCGACTTTGAAGACGAAGCTGGAGCAGACATCATGGAGTCTTCCACCGGTTCAAATTAGTAGATGACCCCCACATATTAGTAGTATTACCTCCATGTAAACATTATAGTACACACACTTTTGCGGTAGTTAGATCGTTGTAAGCCCTTTGTTTGAATTGAATGAAGTGATTTTGTGTGCATTTGCTCATATACATTGGGTAGTGTTTCTCTTTAGACCCCACTCTATTCTTAATTTCTCGTCTTTTCTAAACCCATCAGATGCCTCCGAGACGCGACCCCGGGTTTGTTTTCCCACCAGAGATCACCCAGTTGATTCAGCAGCAGAACACTTTGATTCAAACATTGGTACAGAACCAAGGCAACAACAACAACAATCCACCACCTCCACCACCTGCGGATCACTTGACTCGTTTCCTTAGGCTGAATCCGCCGGTGTATTCCTGTAGTACCGAGCCGATTGTAGCAGATGATTGGCTCCGCAAGATAGGAAGGGAGTTGACCACTGCAGGATGCACAGATGGAGAAAAAGTGAAGTTTGCTGCACACCAACTTGAAGGACCAGCAGCAGCATGGTGGGAAAATTTTACAGCCACTTACCACAGAGACACCGCCACATGGGATCGGTTTCACAAGCTTTCCGACTGCCCATGTTTCAGCAGGAGCTATGGCCATGAAGAAGCGTGAGTTTCGCAACTTACGCCAAGGAGGAAGGACTGTTGGCGAAGATGTGGATGATTTTAGTAAGTTAGCACGTTATGCCCCGGATGACGTTACTACGGATCTGCTAAGCAGGAGAAGTTTCGAAGGACTGAATGATGAGTTCAGATGCGCTTGATGGTAGCAAGTTTCAATAACTACCAGGAGTTGGTAGACCGTGCCTCATGATTGAAGGAAAGCAGCAGCAAATTGAGAACCGCAAGAGGAAGTATGGGCAGGGAAAGTATAACTCTGGAGCCCAGCAGAAGCCCCGTCATACCCCTAAGCAGGGAGTTCAGTTTCAGCATACCCATGGAGGAGGTAATTCGCACAACCATAAGGGCACCAAGAATGGGAACGGGAATGGAGGAAGCAACGGACAAAACCGCACCAACCCGTCAACACCATCCAAGGTAGACCTGAGTCACATCACTTGCTTTAAGTGCCGCAAGACGGGCATTATGCAAATGACTGTCCGTAAGGCGAATGGAAATGGCAATGGAAGCTCGAAAGAAGCCAAACCCTTTCAACAGGGGATGTGAACCACATTGATGTGGAGGAGGTTGAAGATCAGCCCGATGCAAGAATCGCTAAGTTTTTGGTTAAGTCATTTATCGCAGTTGTTCTTTTCGACATTGGTGCATCGCATTCATACATATCAAGGGATTTGTGGATAAGTACAAATTACCGACCCAAGCCCTTAGGTCACCCATGCTAGTAACCTCACCCGAGCAGAATACATGGCTAGTAAATGGTGTGATCGATCGCCATTAAGGATTGGACACTATGTTTTCCCCTCGGACCTAATAGTTACGGAATCCCAAGGATTGGATGTGATATTAGGAATGGATTGGTTATCAAGTATGGAGGAACATAGATTGCACCACTAAGTCAATTTTGCTCACCACACCGAAGGAAGAAGGATCAAGTACGATCACGACACGAGCCGAGGAGAGCGCAAGTAAATTGCTTATCAGGAGTTGTGCAGGAAGAAGTACCAGTGGTGAAGGATTTCTCTGATGTATTTCTGGAAGAGTTGCCAGGAATGCCACCGGTTAGAGACATTGAGTTTTTGATTGAACTTTTGCCAGGAACAGGTCCAATATCAAAGCAACCATACAGGATGCCCACACAGGATTTGGCGGAAATCAAGAAGCAGATTAAGGAACTATTGGATAAAGGTTTTATACGCCCAAGTTCTTCACCTTGGGGATCACCCGTACTGTTAGTGGAGAAGAAGGATGGATCGTTAAGGATGGTTGTTGATTATCGTGGATTGAATGAAGTAACAATCAAGAACAAGTACCCACTACCAATGATAAATGATCTGTTTGATCGTTTGCAAGGAGCTAAAGTGTTTTCCAAGATCGACTTGCGATCAGGGTACCATCAGTTGAAGATTCGGGAGCAGGACATACCTAAGACAGCGTTTACCACGAGATATGGACTGTATGAGTATACCGTTATGTCATTTGGACTAACTAACGAACCAGCCTATTTCATGAACCTGATGAACAAAGTGTTTATGGAGTTTTTGGATAAGTTCGTCGTGGTGTTCATTGATGATATTTTGATTTTCTCGAAGAATGAAGAGGAACATAAGGAACATTTGCGATTGGTTTTGGAGAAACTAAGGGAACACCAGTTATATGCCAAGTTCAGCAAGTGTGAGTTTTGGCTAAAGGAAGTTGGATTTCTTGGACATGTTATGTCCGGAGAAGGAATAGCAGTTGACCCCACAAAGGTTGAGACCGTAACCAAATGGGAAGCACCAACGATAGTTGGAGAGATTCGGAGTTTCCTTGGACTCGCAGGATACTACCGAAGATTCATTGAGAATTTCTCAAGGATTGCAAAGCCTATGACAGAATTGTTGAAGAAGGATACCAAATTCATATGGACTGAGGACTGCGAGGCAAGTTTTCAGGAGTTGAAGAAAAGGTTGGTTACCTCACAGTGTTAATATTGCCGGATCAGACCAAGGAGTATGAGGTGTATTGCGACGCTTCACGTCGAGGACTTGGAGCAGTGCTTATGCAGGAAGGAAGAGTTGTTTCGTATGCTTCACGACAGCTTAAGCCTCATGAGTTGAATTATGCCACACATGATTTGGAATTAGCAGCCGTTGTGCATGCATTGAAGACATGGAGACATTTTCTCATTGGAAATCATTGTGAGGTGTACACGGATCACAAGAGTTTGAAGTACATCTTCACACAGAAGGAATTAAATCTCGACGAGAGGAGATGGTTAGAGCTTATCAAGGATTATGATATGAGATTGCATTATCACCCCGGAAAGGCTAACGTTGTAGCAGACGCATTGAGCCGTAAGAGCCACGTCAATACCCCAATGATGGGAGGAATACCCAATGAGTTAGCCGAGGACCTTCGAGAGCTATGTTTGGAAATAGTTACGAGAGGCTATGTAGCAGCATTGGAGATTCAGTCTACATCGATGGACAAAATCAGAGAAGCCCAAAAGGCGATAAGGAAGTTGCCTCTATAAAGGAGAAAATGAGCAAAGGAAAAGCTAAAGGATTTCGTGAGGATGAGCACGATACCCTATGGTTTGAGGACCGTGTTTATGTGCCAAGTAACCCGGAGATCAGGAAGTTGATTTTGCAAGAAGCCCATGATTCACCCTATTCGATTCACCCAGGAAATACCAAGATGTATTTGGATTTGAAGAATACTTTCTGGTGGACCGGAATGAAGAAGGATATTGCGGAGTATGTAGCAGTTTGTGATGTATGTCGAGAGTAAAGCGAACATCGAAGCCAGCAGGATTGTTACAACCATTGCCGATACCCGAATGGAAGTGGGATAAACTAGGCATGGATTTCATCACAGGTTTGCCAAAGACTCGTTTAGGATATGACTCAATTTGGGTTATAGTCGACCGCTTGACGAAGGTAGCTCATTTCATTCTAGTCAAGACTACCTATAGCAGTGCTAAGTTGGCAAAAATATACATGACCAGAATTGTGTGCTTACACGGAGTTCCGAGGAGTATCGTATCAGATAGAGGAACCCAATTTACCTCAAAGTTTTGGAACCAGTTGCACGAAACATTGGGAACCAGGTTGAATTGATCTGACAGCTTTCCACCCACGCACCGATGGATGACCGAGAGAGTCAATCAGATTTTGGAGGATATGTTTGAGAGCTTGTGCACTAGATTATGGATCTAGTTGGGATGATAATTTGCCGTATGCAGAATTTTCTTATAACAACAGTTACCAAACCAGCTTGAAGATGGCACCTTCGAGGCTCAGATGGAAGGAGATGCAGGATACCATTGTCATGGGACTAAACCGAGATCGCCGCTTGTTTGGACCAGATTTGATTAAGGAGTCTGAGCGAAGGTTGTTGATTCGAGATAGGCTCAAGGTAGCCCAGTCCGCATGTAAGAGCTATGCGGATTCAAAGCGCAAAGCGATTGAATATGAAGTTGGAGATAGAGTATATCTTAGAGTATCCCCGCTTCAAGGAGTTAAGTGTTTTGGAGTTAAAGGAAAATTAGCACCACGTTTCGTTGGACCGTATAAGATTTTGCAACGCATGGGAGAAGTTGCTTATAAGCTGGAATTGCCAGAGGGACTGTCAGGAGTTCATGATGTATTCCATGTTTCTCAGCTGAAGAAATGTCACTCCGAGATAGCAGAGATACCGCTAAGAGATACAGTGCCACTGGAAGCAATTCAGTTGAAGGATGACTTAACATATGAGGAAAAACCAGTCAAGATCCTCGATTATGCCAGCAGAGTTACTCGCAGCAAGGTTATCAAGTTTTGCAAGGTTCAGTGGAGCCACCACATCAAGATGAAGCCACAGGGAAAGAGAGGAAGATTTGCTCAAGGACCACCTCACCTATTTTCTAGCCAACCCGAATCTCGAGGGCTAGATTCATTTTAAGGGGGGTAGGTTTGTAACATCCCAAATTTTTAATTTGGAATGTTATACATTAAGTCATCATGCATATCATATTTTCTTGCATTTTTCCGATCCTAGAAAATTTCACGCAACTCAAGGACCCTCGGAGAGAGAGTTGGAGATTTCATGATTTTCATATTTGGGTTTTCTCAAATTTTGAAAATAGGATCAGTTGGATTTATTTATTTATCTTCAAATATTTTTCCAATAAAAAAATTATGAGAGGGAATAATATGACTTTCCCAACATTTAGGAAAAATGAAGATTTAATAAATGAATCAAATTTTGGGTTTTTTCGAGGTTTATTTGCTTTAGGGAAAAAATGAGTATTTTAAAAAAATATGCATTTTTGGCCCCGTATTAAAGTTCATCTTGTTCGATTCATTTTTAGGAGTCGGGGAAAATTAATTTTTTTTAGTTTGGAGTTCGTTTAGATTTATTTTAATTCGTTTTCGTTTAAAAAAAACCGCGTCCCTTTGGGCCAAGGGCCCACTGCCCAAGCCATGCCCACCGCCCTCCCTCATCACGCCACACACACAAGAAGCCTTATGCCGCCAAGGCCGAGTCCGAGGAGGACTCCTCCTCCTCCTTGCTTGCCCCCTCCCCAAGCTACTCCCCTCTTTATATACCCTCACCCCCTCTCCTCCCCAACCCGCGCCACCGCCGCCCCTAAACCCGCCCCGCGCCGCCGCCCTTGTGCCGCCGTCGCCGACCCGCCGCCGCCGCCCTTGCGCCCGCCGTCGCCGACCCGCCGCCGCCATACGACACCGCCGCCGCGCCACCGAGCCTCGAGCCCCGCCGGCGACCTCGCGGAGGTAGCCACAGCGTCACCCCGGTCGGTTTTGTTTTTAAAACCGTCCGGTTTTCTTTCGTTGTTCGGTTTTTAAACCCTAGATTGGTTTATTTCTTTTTCTCGGTTTAGTTAATTAGTGAACGTTCACCGATCCGTTCGTTCTAACGAACGCGTTCGCCGGTTAGTTTCTGTTAACAAACGTCCGTTCGTTTGACCGTTCGTCGTTTTTCTTTTAAATCGGATTTAATCCGTTATTTTCCGATTTCGATTTCCGATCCAATCTTCGAATCAGATTATTGTCTCGCTCGTTTATCGGAATCAGGTGATTCAAGCGCCTGGAGTTTCGTTTCGAAACCGCCGTTCCGACTAATCCACTTAAACAAAGTTTTGCTACTGTAAAATTTGACCTAGTTTCAAGTTGCTAAAACCGAGTCGTTTTCTTTCGACGTTTGACTTTCGTTGCTTTATTTGATTCGATTCTTTTGCACCAGGGTTCTTAAGTTGAATTTTCTGGTTAGATCTTCTATCCGAGATTTCCCTGTGCATTAGATGAGTACTTATTGTATGCTTGTTGTTTGTCTGCGTTAGATCACCCGGAGTGCGCTGCTTGTTACTTCGAGTCTCTAGGCTTCACGGATCGTCAGCAAGGCAAGTAACACTTGATCATACCTTTTCTACTACCCAGTTTTATGCATTAGCTCTATTCCTCAAACACTTGCATGTTAGGATCTAATTAAATTGTGGGATGGGAAGTAGATTGAGGTAGTACCTATTACCTGTTTTACTTATGAAACCTTGGGAGTTACTTCTACGTTTGCTTAGTATGCCATGCTATGCCAGTAGACGTGGATTGGGTGAGCGAATATCCATGACAGATGTGAGATTGTTGATTAATGGTTTATCTAAGGTGGCAACTTAAATACACATCTGGGTGGATTGAGGCACCTGGTTTCTATCAGGACTTGCCTGTATTTCTTCGGACCGCCACCCAGGATCAAAGGGATCATAAGATTTATTCAAACTAGAAACTTCCGTGTGCAGCCACAAGCCATTATGGGCTCTGGCATAGCTGAGTAAGTTGTGCGAACTCTTACGGGTAGGCTAGCTGATGTAGGGGATGTAGGTTGGTACGGTCTACCCACATGTAAGGTGCTAGCGCTTCTGAAAACTGTGTCTCGGTCATCCGTCTCTCAAACACCATGTAGTGCGAGAACCAAACGGAGGCGATCGAGTCTTGTGGGGAAAAGTGCGCAAACCTCTGCAGAGTGTATAAACTAATCATGATTAGCCGTGTCCCCGGTTATGGACGTCTTGAGTATCTAGTACTTGAATATCATGTGAATCTCATCATGTTACTTCTAATTAATGTTATTGGGTTTCTAATGAGTACTTTTAATTGGGATTGAGGATGCTGTCAACCATTCTCAATGTTTAACAACCACCATGATAGTTAAACAAAATTATTCCTTTGCAGTAGGGAAAATTAGCTTTATGCAAAATCAGTAATCAGAGAGCTTTTCCACCAGCCATATATGCATGTAGTATAGGCTTATTCCTTCATTTCTCTCTATGTGTTACATTGCCAGCATATTCCATGTGTTGACCTGTTTTGGGCTGCAACTTTCATGTTGCGAGACTTTTCGAACGACAGTAAGGTGTTAGGTCGTGGTTCTATACTCGATGATGCCGATGGAGTTGATGGACTCACTTATCTTCCAAGCCTTCGCTGTTATCGTTATTAGATGGCCTTAAGCCATATTTAATGTAATAAGTCCCTTTGGACAACGCTGTAATGAGTGTGTGATTGCTACTCGCTATAAATCCTTCAAGCTTGTGTGGTGTCAAGATTCTCGATCCAGGATGACACTGAGCACAGAGACTTGATCCATTCGGGTCTGGTCGCTACATGCCATGGTTGGGTTTCAGGACCTTAACGATCTTTAGTAGTTGCGGATGCTTGCTAGGGGTCCAATCATAAGTGCATATGATCCAAGTAGAGAAAGTATGTTAGCTCATGCCTCTCCCTCATGTAAAATTGCAAGAATGACTATCGGTACTTGTTATCGATTGCCTAGGGACAAATGACTTTCTTGTTGACAAAAGCTATCTACTTTTATTACCTTGCAATTTATTTGTAGTTTTATTATTGCAAAGTACTCGTAGTTTTATCCTTGCAAAATAGTTTCATACTTGTTTCCGGTAAAGCAAACGTCAAGTGTGCGTAGAGTTGTATCGGTGGTCTTTAGAACTTGAGGGAGTATTTGGTCTGCCTTTAGCTCCTCGTTGGGTTCGACACTCTTATTTATCGAAGAAGGCTAAAAACGGTCCCCTATACTTGTGGGTTATCAAGGGGGTGCCACACAACCCACGACAATCTCTTAGCCGTGTGTGGCGCCCCTCTCCACAGTTTCATCCTCCGTCCAGTTTTTCCGCAGTTCACGGCAAAGCCCTGCAGGAACAAGTTCACCACCACCGTCATGCTGACGGAACTCAACTACTACTTCGCCTGTCTTGCTGGATCAAGAAGGCGAGGACGTCATCGAGCTGAACGTGTGCTGAACGCGGAGGTGTCATACGTTCGGTACTTTATTGGTTGGATCACGAAGGTGTTCAACTACATCGACCGCGTTGATAAATGCTTCTGCTTAACGGTCTACGAGGGTATGTAGACACACTCTCCCCTCTCGTAGCTATGCATCTCCATGGATAGATCTTATGTGTGCGTAGAATTTTTTGTTTGTTTTCCATGCAACGTTCCCCAACACCTTCCTTGTTCGATATTTATGCACGCAGGTACACTATTATGCCCGATGACATTTATGTCTACTGGGGTCTGACACAACGCCCACCACCTGAGCCAGCACCGGTACCTTAGCCACATTTGGAGCATATGCATCAGTGGGAGCCACAAGAGCTTTCAACCAGTGGAACCCTCGGCCCAGGGAAGGCCTACCTTGATCTGTGGCCATAGACCAACTTAGGCCAAAAGCCTAAGCTAGAGGGAGTACGTATTTCTCATCGACATTACATTCATGCCTCACACATTCATTCCAGTTGTTAGTGTTCATCCTTTTTCATTGTATAATCCATGTTAGTTTTATTTTGCTTTCTTCTTGTGTGTTTAAACTTTTTTGCGAAAACCAAAAATATTTCTCGCTTCTTTTTAGTTTTCTTTCCGTTTTATTCGCTTAGTAGTTTGTAATATTAAAAGAAAACCCAAAAATATTTCTCGTTCTTCTTTTGCTTGTTGGGAGATTTCCCGTGTAGATAGTTTTTCTCACTTTCGTTCTTCTTTCATTCTGCTTCTTCAGAAAAACAGAAACTCCAAAAATATTTCAGCGTGTTTCTTTGAAATTCTTTTATTTTCTTTGGGTTGTAAGGAGAAGACCACGATGAAAATGTTGAGTGGATCTCATATGCATTACTATTGATCTAACAAAGAGCTCATATTACCTTGTCTTCTCCGAATAATTGTTTGCAGATTCCAACTTAGTCCATGGCACGTGCACTCTTATTATTATTCACATTGTTCAGTCGTGCAAGTGAAAGGAAATAATGTCGAAATTTGATGAATTAATTGAGGTGAAGAAAATTTCGTATGAACTCAACCTATTTTGTTTTGTAAATATGATTAGCTCATCGTTCTTGATTCAGCTTATTATGAATGAACATGTTTGCAATGACAATTAGAGAGCATAGTTACTTATGCCATGCTTAATTAGCTAGGAGTGAATAATGGTTTGTCTTGAGTATCAACATGCATTTAAAATGGTTGTGATGTAGCATGATAGGATGGTATGCTCTTTTGAATGATTGAAGTGGCTTGACTTGGCACATGTTCAAGCATGTAGTTGAATAAAAACCAACAAAGTCTCCACGGGATTTATGTTCATGGTGTTTTATATCCTACATGCTCGTATTCAATGTTGATTAATCTCAATGCAAGGTTATGACCATTGTCACTCTCTGGTTGGTCGGTCCTCAATTTATTTGCTAGCCTTCACTTGTACTAAGTGGGAATACTGCTTGTGCATCCACTTCGCTAAACCCAAAGTTGTCCCATATGAGTACATGATACATCTCCAACGTATCTATAATTTTTTTATTATTCCATGCTACTATATTATCTGTTTTGGATGTTTTCTATGCATTGATATGCTATTATATGATTTTTGGGAATAACCTACTAACCTAGAGCCCAATGCCAGTTTCTCTTTTTCCTTGTTTTAGAGTTTTGCAGAAAAGGATTACCAAACGGAGTAGAAACTTCCACGATGATTTTTCTTGGATCAGAAGACACCCAGGAGACTTGGAGTGCAAGTCAGAAGAGCCGCGAGGCGGCCACGAGGGTGGAGGGCGCGCCTAGGGGGGTGAGGTGTGCCCCCCAACCTTGTGAGCCCCTCAGCGACCTCCTGACCTAGATCTTCCTCCTATATATACTCTTATAATCCAAAAACATCCAAGGGAGCCACGAAACCACTTCTCCACCGCCACAACCTTCTGTACCCATGAGATCCCATCTTGGGGCCTTTTCCGGCATCCTGCCGGAGGGGGATTCGATCATGGAGGGCTTCTACTTCAAGACCATTGCCTCTCTGATGAAGCGTGAGTAGTTTACTTCAGACCTACGGGTCCATAGCTAGTAGCTAGATGGCTTCTTCTCTCTCTTTGATTCTCAATACAAAGTTCTCCTCGATGTTCTTGGAGATCTATTCGATGTAATATTCTTTTGCGGTGTGTGTGCCCAGATCCGATGAATTGTGGATTTATGATCAGCTTATCTATGAATATTATTTGAATCTCCTCTGAATTCTTTTATGCATGATTTGATATCTTCGCAAGTCTCTTCGAACTATCGATTTGGTTTGGCCAACTAGATTGGTTTTTCTTGCAATGGGAGAAGTGCTTAGCTTTGGGTTCCATCTTACGGTGCTCGATCCTAGTGACAGAAGGGGAAACGACACATATTGTATTGTTACAATCGAGGATAACAAGATGGGGTTTTCATCATATTGCTTGAGTAAATCCCGCTACATCATGTCATCTTACTTAATGCGTTACTCTGTTCTTATGAACTTAATACTCTAGATGCAGGCAGGAGTCGGTCGATGTGTGGAGTAATAGCAGTAGATGCAGAATCGTTTCGGTCTACTTGACACGGGCGTGATGCCTATATTCATGATCATTGCCTTAGATATCGTCATAACTTTGCGCTTTTCTATCAATTGCTCGACAGTAATTTGTTCACCCACCATAATAATTTCTTTCTTGAGAGAAGCCTCTAGTGAAACCTATGGCCCCCGGGCCTATTTTACAACATATTAGTTTCCCGTCAACTTGCCAATTTCTGCCGCCGTTCCCATACTTTCCAATCTTTTACTTTTCGTTCCATAAACTAAAAATAACAAAAATATTACTTTACCGTTTATCCATCTCTATCAGACCTCACTTTGCGAATAACCGTGAAGGTATTAACAACCCCTTTTGTCGCACTGGTTGCAAGTTGGTTTTTGTTTGTGCAGGTATTCGGTGGCTTGTTGCGTTATCTTCTACTGGATTGATACCTTGGTTCTCAAAACTGAGGGAAATAGTTACGCTACTTTGCTGCATCACCCTTTCCTCTTAAAGGGAAAAACCAAGACAAGCTCAAGAGGTAGCAAGAAGGATTTTTGGCGCCGTTGCCGGGGAGATCTACGTCAAGCCAATAGATACCAAGTACCCGTCATAAACTCTCATCCCTCGCATTACATTATTTGCCATTCGCCTCTCATTTTCCTCTCCCCCACTTCTAAAACAATTTTCGAAAAGATTCACCTTTTCTTCGCCCCTCTTCCATTCGTCTTTTTCATTTGCTTTTTGTGTGCTCGTGTGTTGGATTTCTTTCCTTGTCATGATGGCTCAAGATAATACCAAATTGTGTGACTTTTCCAATACCAACAACAATGATTTTATTAGTGCTCCGATTGCTCCCATTGCTAATGCGGAAGCTTGTGAAATTAATACTGCTTTGTTGAATCTTGTTATGAAAGATCAATTTTTCGGCCTTCCCAATGAAGATGCTGCATCCCATCTTAATAATTTCATGGATTTGTGCGATATGCAAAAGAAAAAAGATGTGGATAATGATATTGTTAAGTTGAAGCTATTTCCGTTCTCTCTTAGGGATCGCGCTAAAACTTGGTTTTCGTCTTTGCCTAAAAATAGTATTGATTCATGGAACAAGTGTACATATGCTTTTATTTCCAAGTATTTTCCTCCCGCTAAGATCATCTCCCTTAGGAACGATATTATGAATTTTAAGCAACTTGATCATGAACATGTTGCACAATCTTGGGAGAGGATGAAATTGATGATTAGAAATTGCCCTACTCATGGTTTGAATTTGTGGATGATTATACAAAATTTTTATGCCGGATTGAATTTTGCTTCTAGAAATCTTTTAGATTCGATCGTGGAGGCACTTTTATGGAAATTACTTTAAGAGAAGCTACTAAACTCATAGATAATATTATGCTTAATTATTCTCAATGGCATACCGAAGGATCTTCCACTAGTAAAAAGGTGCATGCGATTGAAAAAAATAAATGTTTTGAGTGGAAAGATGGATGAGCTTATGAAATTGTTTGCTAATAAGAGTGCTCCTATTGATCCAAGTAATAAGCCTTTGTCTACTTTGATTGAAAACAATAATGAATCTATGGATGTGAATTTTGTTGGTAGGAACAATTTTGGTAATAACGCGTATAGAGGTAATTTTAATCCTAGGCCGTTTCCTAGTAATTCCTCTAATAATTATGGTAATTCCTACAACAATTCTTATGGAAATTTTAATAAGATGCCCTCTGATTTTGAGAATAGTGTTAAAGAATTTATTAGTTCACAAAATAATTTCAAAGCTTTGATTAGAGAAAAATTGCTTAAGATTGATGATTTGGCTAGGAGCATGGATAGAATTTCTCTTGATGTTTATTCTTTGAAACTTAGATCTATTCCACCTAAGCATGATATCAATGAGTCTCTCAAAGCCATGAGAATTTCCATTGATGAGTGCAAAGAAAGAACCGCTAAGATGCGTGCTAAGAAAGATTGGTTTATAAAAGCGTGTTCTTCTAGTTTCCGTGAAAATAATGATGAAGATCTTAAACTGATTGATGTGACTCCTATTGAATCTTTGTTTTCCAATGTCAATCTTGATAATGATGGGACTGGAGATGAGTCAACTTTAGTTAGAAGGCGTCCCAATGATTCAGAGTCTTTAGATCTTGATGCATGTAACATCACAAATTTTCAATTTGGAATGTTATGCATTACATCATTGCATATCATATTTTATTGCATTTTGGTTTGATCCTATAAATTCTACGCAACTCAAGGACCCATGGAGAGAGTTGGGAATTTCGTTATTTTCATATTTGAGTTTTCTCGAATTTTGAAAAGAGGATCATATGATTTTAATTATTTTCTCTTCGAATATTTGTTTTATGAGAATAAAAGAGAGAGGATAAAATGACTTCCTCAAAATAAAGAAATATTGGAGATTTAATATTAAAATCAAATAAGAATTTTATTCGGAGTTTTATCGCTATTTTATTTAAATTAGGAAAAATATGCGTTTTTCAAAATTGCAGTAGAGTCCCAAATAAATGTTCATCTTGTCCGGTAGATTTTTAGAGGACGGAGAAAATTTATTTCAAGATTTTTGGAGTCCGTTTAGTATTTCTTTTCTTGGTTTTTCTACGCGGAATAATTAAAAAAAGTCAACCGACCTACGGGCCGTACCCGAGCCGGATTCTTTCGGCCGGGGGCTTTATAAGCCGCCGCCCGAGCCGCCCGAGGCCCGAGTCGCGCCGCCACCACCCCGCCGCGTTCGCGCCGCCGCCACCGCCATCACTGCCACCGCCGCACCGCCGTCTGCGCGCCGTCGCGCCAGGCCGCCACCGCTTGTCGCCCCGCCGACTCGACCCATACGAGCCGCTTCGCCCGCCGCCATTTAGCCGAACCTCGCCGGAGGTAGCCGCCGCCGCCGTTTAGTTAGAACCCATGGTTTATTTTTTTAGATTGGTTTTATTTTTTTCCCCGGTTTAGTTATTTAGGGAACGCCCGTTCGTTCGTCCGTTTTAATGAACGGGTTTCACCATTTAGCCGCAGACAGTGAATGTTCATTCGTTAGTCTGTTCGTCAGTTTTTCTTTTTCTCGGATTTTTCGCGATTATTTTCGATCACGATTTCTCATCCGATTTTCGTTTTAGTTTATCTGTTCGCTCGTTTATCGTAATCAGGCGATTCAAGCGCCTAGAGTTTCGTCTCGAAACCCTCTTTCTGTTTAACCAACTTCAACAAGTTTTTGTTACAGTAGAATTTGACTTTAGTCTAGATTAGTAAACGAAGCTTGTTTCTTTCGTAGTTTGAGTTTCGCTGCTTCGTTTGATTTGATTCTTTTTGCAAATCGGAGTTCTTAAGTTGAACTTTCTGGTTGGATCTTCTTATTTGAGTTTTACCCGTGCATCTTTGTTTGATTGCTTATTGTCTGCTTGTTTGTTTGTGATAGAGTACCCGTAGTGCGAAGCGTGCTAGTACGAGTCTCTAGGTTTCACGGCTCATCAGCAAGGCAAGTAACACTTTGATCATACCTCTTTACTACCCAGTTTTATTGTATTATATCAATCCTCTAACAATTGCATGGTTAGGATCTATTTAAATTGTTGGTTTGGGAAGTAGATGAGGTAGTACCTATTCACCTATTTATTATCAAACCTTTGGGAGTTACTTCTACGTTGCTTATATTGCTATGCTATTGCTCGTAGACGTGGTTTGGGTTTGAGTGTATCCATGATAGATGTGAGTATTGTTAATTAATGGTTAACTTAAGGTGGCAACTTTAATACACATCTGGGTGGATTGATGCACCTGGGGAACCCAGTGTTGCCTGCTTTTTGGAAATCCCGGGGTACCGTGTGATTCTCCTATGGACTGCCACCCAGGCTCAAAGGGATCATAAGTTTGTTCATGCTAGAAACTTCCGTGTGCAGCCACATGCCATTATGGGCTCTGGCATAGTTGAGTAAGTTGTGGGAAACCTTTCCATGATGGGCTAGCAGATGTAGGGGATTGTAGGTGTACATGCCTATCTATCGGTTAAGGGGACCTCTTCGGAAAGACTGTGTCTTGGTCATCCGTTTCTCAAACATCATGTAGTGCGAGAAATCTAACAGAGGAGATCGAGTCTTGTGGGGAAAAGTGCACAAACCTCTGCAGAGTGTATAAACTAATCATGGTTAGCCGTGTCCCCGGTTATGGACATCTTGAGTATCTAGTTCTTGGATTATCATGTGGATCTCATCACTCTTAATACAATTTGATTGGGTTTAATGATGATGCTTAATTGGGATTGAGTTGGGTGGACCTTCTCAATGTTTAAAAACTACCATGATAGTTAAATAAAATTTATTCCTTTGTTGTAGGAAAAAATTGGCTTTTCGCAAAACATATTAACCATAAAGCCTCCACCAGCCATATATGCATGTAGTGATAGCTTTATTCTATTCATTTCACTTTTGTGTTGCCTTGCCAGCATATTCCATGTGCTGACCCGTTTTCGGGCTGCAACGTTCATGTTGCAGACTTTTCAGACGACGAGTAAGGTGCCTTAGGTCGTGGTCTTTCACTCAGTGATGCCGTTGGAGTTGATGGACTCACTTTATCTTCCAAGCCTTCTGCTATTATCGTATTAGATGGCCTTAAGCCATATTTATTGTAATAAGTTCTCATTTTGAGACATTCAATGTAATAAGTGTGTGATTGCTACTCTGTTATAAATCCTCAAGTACTGGGCGTCTTAGCATTACCGATCCAGGGATGACACTGATGCACAGAGATCAGACTGTTTGAGGTGTGGTCGCTACAAGATGGTATCAGAGCACACGCTGACTGTAGGACACGACCACTAAGCTAAAGCCCTAGATCACTACTCTCTTCTCATTTCTTACTCCTCTCCTTTTTTTCTACTCTTTAGGATGGCGGATGCAAGGATCAAGTTCACGCAACCGGATGAAGAGACCCCTTTTGGACGCCACTTGAAGGAAGTCACTAAGTACCTGAACATTGGAATACCAAGTTTCACTAGGACTTACAACGCCACTTTACCCAAAGAGGAGCGCTGGATGATTCAAGTTCAAATTCCAGGAAGGACATTCATGCCAGTCACTGAGACCATAGAGTTTTCCTTTGATGCACCAACCTGGAGTCTAGGAAAGAGTATGGCAGCCCACATCACCATGGGGCGCATTGGAGATGTTTACCACAAGGATCTCAAGGATACTATTTATCAGATTTGTGGGCGCCGAGATGAGCAATAGGAGATGATCAGCACCAGGAAGGATAGATCGATTGCAACTTTCATCCAGGAGTTAAACCAGCACATTCGACACCAGGAGAACCAGATGTGTGCAGGCATGACAGATTTAAAGAAGGCGATGACAAGGATCATGGAACTGGAGGAAGAACTCAAGGCAACACGTGTAGATTATGAGGAGGAAATCGATGTGCTAGTGGAGAAGAATGACGACCTGACAAGGAAGTTAGGAGTGTTCATGGGAGACCCCGCGCCAGGAGGAGAAGATGACGGTTCCACTTGCCCGGAGAACTACATCATCATCGACGACACCGACTCGGACCCCGACGATAGTGATGATGACTATGTTGATGAAGCTGGAGCGGATATCATGGAGTCTTCGACCGATCAATTTTTCTAGTCGACCACCATATCAGTAGTAGTATTCCTCCATGTATATAGTATAGTCCGAGCACTTTTGTAACGATTGTTCTAGACCGATTGTATGCCCTTGCTTGATTGATTGAGTGATATGTTTGTGTTTTGTCTCATGTGCATATGGGTAGTGTTTTCCCCCTAGACCTCATTCTACTATGTTTTCTCATCTTTTCTAAACCCAGCAGATGCCTCCGAGACGCGACAATGGATTTGATTTCCCACCGGAGGTCACTCAGTTGATCCAGCAGCAGAATGCATTGATGTAGATACTAGTCCAGAATCAGAATCAGGGGAACAACAATAACAACAACCCACCACCACCACTACCTGTCGATCATTTAGCCCGATTTCTAAGGCTAAACCCGCCGGTGTTCTCCAGTAGCACCGAGCCGATAGTTGCAGATGATTGGCTCCACAAGATTGGAAGGGAGTTGACCACTACAGGATGCACAAATGCGGAGAGAGTGTATTTTGCCGCACATCAGCTTGAAGGACTCGCATCATCATGGTGGGAGAATTTCACAGCCACTTACCCCATCGACACTGTTACATGGGACCAGTTCCAGCAGGCTTTTCGCACTGCCCGTGTATCAACATGAGCTATGGCCATGATGAAGCGTGAGTTTCGCAACTTACGCCAAGGAGGACGCACCGTTGGCCAGTATGTGGATGACTTTAGTAAGCTAGCATGTTATGCCCCAGATGACGTCGCTACAGATGCAGCTAAGAAGGAGAAGTTTCTGGAAGGACTGAGTGATGAGCTGAGCATGCAGTTGTTGGTGGCAAATTTTAATAACTACCAGGAGTTGGTAGACAGAGCTCTCATGATTGAAGGGAAGCAGCAGCAGATTGACAACTGCAAGAGGAAGTATGGACAAGGGAAGTAGAATTCTGGAGCTCAGGAGAGACTCCATTTTACCCCGAACTCGGGAGGACCCCTTCAGCATAACCATGGAGGTCACAATCACACTGGAGGAAGTTCGCACAACCATAGTGGCCCCAAGAACGGGAATGATAATGGAGAAAGCAATGGATAGAAACGTTCCAACCCGGCAACGCCCGCCAAGAAAGATCTAAGCCACGTTACTTGCTACAATGCCAGAAGACTGGACATTACGCCAATGAATATCCCGAAGCTAAGAATGGAAACATCAATGGAAGCACTGGGAAGAAGCCCAACCCTTTCAACAGGGGACAAATGAACCACGTTAGCATGGAGGAGGTTGTAGCGCAACCCAATGCAGTAATAGGTAAGTTTTTGGTTAAGTCATTTACTACAGTTGTTCTTTTTGATACTGGTGCATCGCATTCATACATATCGAGGGGATTTGTGGATAAGTACAAACTTCCCACCAAAGTTCTTAGTACACCTATGTTAGTGAGCTCGCCAGGAGCAGAGTATATGGCAAGCCAAGGATGTTTTCAGATGCCATTGACCATAGGTAGGCATGTTTTCCCCTCAGATCTGATAATTTTGGAGTCACAAGGTTTGGATGTGATTCTGGGTATGGATTGGCTATCGATGTATGGAGGAAAAATCGATTGCGCCAGCAAGTCGATTTTGCTCACCACCCCAGAAGGAAGAAGGATCAAGTATGTATCCCGGCATGTGCCGAGTAGGACTCAAGTAAATTCCTTATCAGGAGTTGTATAGGAGGAATTACCAGTGGTGAAGGATTTCCCAGATGTATTTCCAGAAGATTTGCCAGGCATGCCACCGGATAGAGACATTGAGTTTTTGATTGAGCTTTTGCCAGGCACTGGGCCAATATCTAAGAGACCGTACAGGATGCCCGCTAAGGATTTAGAGGAAATTAAGAAGCAGATTATGGAGTTACTGGATAAAGGCTATATTCGCCCAAGCTCGTCACCTTAGGGATCACCAGTGCTTCTACTCGAGAAGAAGGATGGATCATTGAGGATGGTTGTTGATTATCGAGGGTTGAATGAAGTAACAATCAAGAAAAAGTATCCACTACCGATTATCAATGATTTGTTTGACCAGCTGCAAGGAGCTAAGGTGTTTTCCAAGATCGATCTGCGATCAGGGTACCACCAGCTGAAGGTTCGAGAGCAGGATATACCTAAGACAACTTTTACCACGAGGTACGGGCTATATGAGTATACCAATTATGTCATTTGGCCTGACTAATGCACCTGCCTACTTTATGAACATGATGAACAAGGTGTTTATGGAGTTTTTGGATAAGTTCATCGTGGTGTTCATTGATGATATTCTGGTCTACTCGAAGAATGAAGAGGAGCATAAGGAGCATTTGCGTTTAGTACTTGGGAAGCTCAGAGAACATCAGCTATACGCCAAGTTCAGCAAGTGTGAGTTTTGGTTGAAGGAAGTTGGGTTCCTTGGACATGTTATATTCGGAGAAGGAATAGCTGTAGACCCCACCAAGGTTGTCCCTGTGACAAATTGGGAAGCACCCACGTCAGTTGGAGAGATCCAGATTTTTCTTGGACTCGTAGGATACTACCGGAGGTTCATTGAGAATTTCTCAAAGATTGCAAAGCCTATGACGGAGTTGTTGAAAAAGGACACCAAGTTCAAATGGACTAAGGAATGTGAGGCCAGTTTTCAGGAGTTGAAGAAATGCTTGGTTACATCACCAGTGTTGATTCTTCCAGACCAACGCAAGGATTACCAGGTGTATTGCGATGCTTCTCGTCGAGGACTTGGAGCAGTGCTCATGCAGGAGGGAAGAGTTGTTTCATATGCCTCACGATAGCTTAAACCCCATGAGTTGAATTATGCTACCCATGATTTGGAGTTAGCAGCCGTAGTGCATGCGTTGAAGACATGGAGACATTTTCTCATCAGAAACCATTGTGAGGTGTACATGGATCACAAGAGTTTGAAGTATATCTTCACGCAGAAGGAGTTGAATCTCAGGCAGAGGAGATGGTTGGAACTCATTAAGGATTATGATATGAAGTTGCATTATCATCCCGGAAAGGCTAACATAGTAGCCGATGCGTTGAGCCGCAAGAGTCATGTCAATACACTCATGACCGGAGAGTTACCCAAGGAGTTAGCAGAGGATCTTCGCGAGCTATGTTTGGAGATATTCCGAGAGGCTATGTAGGAACATTGGAGATTCAGTCTACTTTGATGGATAAGATCAGAGAAGCTCAGAAGAAGGACAAGATATAGCCGAGATAAAGGAAAGGATGAGCAAAGGAAAGGCTAAATGATTTCTCGAGGATGAGCACGATACATTATGGTTTGAGGACCGCGTATATTTGCCAAATGATCCGGAGATCAGGAAGCTGATTTTGCAAGAGGCCCATGACTCACCATATTCGATTCACCCAGGAAATACCAAGATGTATCTGGATTTGAAGGACAGTTTCTGGTGGACCGGAATGAATAAGGAAATTGCAGAGTATGTAGCAGTTTGTGATGTATGTCAGAGAGTGAAGGCAGAACATCAGAAGCCAGTTGGATTGCTACAGCCATTGCCGATACCCGAATGGAAGTGGGATAAACTAGGCATGGCTTTTATCACGGGAATGCCCAGGACGCGTTCAGGTTATGACTCGATATGGGTTGTAGTCAATCGTTTGACGAAAGTAGCTCATTTCATCCCAGTGAAGACCACTTACACCAGTGCTAAGTTGGAAAAGATATACATGACCAGGATCGTATGTTTGCATGGAGTTCCGAGGACCATTGTATCAGATAGAGGAACCTAGTTTACCACAAATTTTTGGAATTAGTTGCATGAAATGTTGGGAACCAGGCTAGAGTTCAGTATAGCTTTTCACCCGCAGACGGATGGACAGACTGAGAGAGTCAATCAGATTTTGGAGGACATGTTGAGAGCTTGTGCGTTAGATTATGGATCTAGTTGGGACGACAATTTGCCTTATGCAGAGTTCTCTTACAACAACAGCTATCAAGCCAGTTTGAAGATGGCCCCTTCCGAAGCATTGTATGGAAGGAGGTGCAGGACACCGTTGTTGTGGGGCGAAGTTGGAGACCGACAGTTGTTTTGGACCAGATTTGATTAAAGAGTCTAAAGAGAAGGTTAAGCTGATTCGCGATAGACTCAAGGTAGCCCAGCCCAAGCATAAGAGCTATGCGGATTCTAAGTGCAAGGAGAAAGTTTACGAAGTTGGAGACAGAGTGTATCTTCGTGTATCACCCCTTCGAGGAGTGAAGCGCTTTGGAGTTAAGGGAAAGTTAGCACCACGTTTTGTGGGACCATACAAAGTTTTGGAACGTATGGGAGAAGTTGCTTACAAGTTGGAATTGCCCGAAGGATTGTCAGGAGTTCACGAGGTGTTCCACATTTCTCAGTTGAAGAAGTGCCACGCAGAGATGGCGGGTATCCTCTCGAGATACAAATTACACCGAAACGATCCATTGGACAAATGATTTGACCTACGAGGAGAAACCAGTCAAGATTCTTGAGTTTGCCAGCCGAGTCACATGAAGCAAAGTTATCAAGTTTTGCAAGGTTCAGTGGAGCCATCATACCAAAGATGAAGCCACCTGGGAATGCGAGGAAGACTTACGGAAGGATCACCCTCACCTATTTTCTAGCCAACCCGAATCTCGAGGGCGAGATTCATCTTAAGGGGGTAGGTTTGTAACATCCCAAATTTTCAATTTGGAATGTTATGCATTAGATCATCATTGCATATCATATTTTATTGCATTTTGGTTTGATCCTAGAAATTCTACGCAACTCAAGGACCCACGGAGAGAGTTGGGAATTTCGTTATTTTCATATTTGAGTTTTCTCCAATTTTGAAAAGAGGATCGTTTGAGTTTAATTATTTTCTCTTTGAATATTTTTTTATGTGAATAAAAGAGAGAGGATAAAATGACTTCCTCAAAATAAAGAAATATTGGAGATTTAATATTAAAATCAAATAAGAATTTTATTCGGAGTTTTATCGCTATTTTATTTGAATTTGGAAAAATATGCGTTTTCCAAAATTGCATTAGAGTCCCAAATAAATGTTCACCTTGTCTGGTAGATTTTTAGAGGACGGGGAAAATTTATTTCAGGATTTTTGGAGTCCGTTTAGTATTTCTTTTGTTGGTTTTTCTGCGCGGAATAGTTTTAAAAAAAGTCAACCGACCTACGGGCCGTACCCAAGCCGGATTCTTTCGGCCGGGGGGCTTTATAAGCTGCCGCCGAGGCCCAAGTCGCGCCGACCACCACCGTCTTGCCGCCATTGTCGCCAGCGCCGCCACCGTCGTCGCCTCACGCCTGTCGCCACCCGACCTCACGCCGAGCCGCTCGCGCGCCGCCGCTTCACCGGACCTCGCCGGAGGTAGCCGCCGCCACCTCGGTTTTCATTAGAAAACCGTCGGTTTTTTTAGAACCCGCGGTTTATTTTTTTAGATTGGTTTTATTTTTTTCCCGGTTTAGTTATTTAGCGAACGCCCGTTCGTTCGTTCATTTTAACGAACGGTTTTCACCGTTTAGCCGCAGTCAGCGAACGTTCATTCGTTAGTCTGTTCGTCAGTTTTTCTTTTTCTCGGATTTTTCGCGATTATTTTCAATCACGATTTCTGATCCGATTTTCGTTTTAGTTTATCTTTTCGCTCGTTTATCGGAATCAGGCGATTCAAGGGCCTAGAGTTTTGTCTCGAAACCCTCTTTCTGTTTAACCAACTTAAAAAAGTTTTTGCTACTGTAAAAGTTGACTTTAGTCCAGATTAGTAAACGAAGCTAGTTTCTTTCGCAGTTTGAGTTCTCTTCGTATGATTTGATTCCTTTTGCGAACCGGAGTTCTTAAGTTGAACTTTCTGGTTAGATCTTCTTATTTGAGTATTACCCGTGCATCTTTGTTTTATTTCTTATTGTATGCTTGTTTGTTTGTTTGCGATAGAGTACCCGGAGTGCGAAGCGTGCTACTACGAGTCTCTAGGTTTCACGGATCATCGGCAAGGTAAGTAACACTTTGATCATACCTCTTTACTACCCAGTTTTATTGCATTAGATCAATCCTGAAAAATTGCATGGTTAGGATCTATTTAAATTGTGGGTTTGGGAAGTAGATGAGGTAGTACCTATTCACCTGTTTATTATCAAACCTTTGGGAGTTACTTCTAAGTTGCTTATATTGCTATGCTATTGCTCGTAGACGTGGTTTGGGTTTGAGGTGTATCCATGACAGATGTGAGTATTGTTAATTAATGGTTAACTTAAGGTGGCAACTTTAATACACATCTGGGTGGATTGAGGCACCTGTGGAACCTAGTGTTGCCTGTTTTTTTGGAAATCCCAGGGTACCGTGTGATTCTCCTATGGACTGCCACCCAGGCTCAAAGGGATCATAAGATTTTTCATGCTAGAAACTTCCGTGTGCAGCCACATGCCATTATGGGCTCTGGCATAGTTGAGTAAGTTGTGGGAAACCTTTCCATGATGGGCTAGCAGATGTAGGGGATTGTAGGTGTACAGGCCTATCTATCGGTTAAGGGGACCTCTTCGGGGTGGAATAAAGTATAATGATGGGGGTTATGTGAGAAGACAAAAAAGGTAGAAAGTCTCATATTGACACAGATAATCAATAGGCTATGGAGATGCCCGTCAATTGATGTCAATGTGAGGAGTAGGGATTGCCATGCAACGGCACTAGTAGAAAACGGAGCTTTAAAACCGGTTTGTAAGGGCCTTTAGTGCCGGTTATGGAACCGGCACTAAAGTGTGGGCACTAAAGGCCCCCCCCCCCTTTAGTACCGGTTCGGCACGAACCGGCGCTAAAGTGCCACCACGTGGCGTGAGCTCGCGCCCTAGTATGGGGGACCTTTAGTACCGGTTGGTGTTACTAACCGGTACTAAAGGTTTTTTTTTGAAAATTTTGGAAAAAAAAAATTGATTTTTTTTCGATTTTTAATTTTTCTGAATTATTTGATGATTTAGTCTCTAATCACCTCTCTTAACTGCTCAAGTGTGGATCACTCATTCCAAATCATCTAACTTCCCGACCGGTCACCCATCCCTCTCACTACTCCAGCCTGAGCACGCTTAACTTTCGGGTTCTATTCTCCTTCGTTTCCGAGTCTGCACTTGTTGTTTTCCTAACAATAGTAAGATGTCAATCCTATTAACCCTCAGGAGTTTAGCTTGAGCATGAAGTCACACATTTCACCGCTTGAGTTTGAAACTATTATTCTAAAAACAGTAATTATTTAGTAACGCTAATATTTCTTGAATAAGTTTGACCATAGTTTGACCAAAATTCAAAAATTGAAATAATTATTTAGTAACACTAATATTCTTGAATAATTATGTAGTAACATTAATACTTCTTGAATAAGTAGTTTGATCAAATTTAACCAAAATTTTTTAAAAAAACTGAAATTTGACCATATCTTTTTTTCCTTTTCGAATTTGAGGATTCTAAAAATTCCAAACAGGCCGCTATGGTCTCCATCGGATCGGATTTTCGTGCTGAATTTTTTGATATATTATACGTTTTATTCCGACATCGTATGCAAAAGTTATAGCCGCTTTACATTTTCCCTACACTTTTGCAAAACATGTCCAAATTTAAGTTTTCAAATTTTCCTAACTAGTAGATATAGTAATATAACTACCTCTCAAGGATTTTATTTTTGAAGTTTTATCATTTTCTTTTGATTTTTCAAAACTGAAATGGCGATACACGCAGGGGGTAGAGTTTGAAAATTGGCCTTTAGTACCGGTTCGTGGCACGAACCGGTACTATAGGTTAGACCTTTAGTACCGGTTGGTAACACAAACCGGTACTAAAGGGGCTCGTGGAGACCCAGCCTGACGCCAGCCTGCCACTACCCCTTTAGTACCGGTTCGTGGCACGAACCGGTACTAAAGGCTCAACACGAACCGGTACTATTGATCGCAGCCACGAACCGGCACTATTGATCACATTAGTGCCGGTTTTTTTACAAACCGGCACTAATGTGCTTCACATTTGACCCTTTTTCTACTAGTGCGGATGGACTAGAGCTATGAATATATGAAAGCTCAACAAAAGAAACTAAGTGGGTGTGCATCCAACTTGCTTGCTCACGAAGACCTAGGGCATTTTGAGGAAGCCCATCATTGGAATATACAAGCCAAGTTCTATAATGAAAAATTCCCACTAGTATATGAAAGTGACAACATAGGAGACTCTCTATCATGAAGATCACGGTGCTACTTTGAAGCACAAGTGTGGAAAAAGGATAGTAACATTGTCCCTTCTCCCTTTTTCTCTCATTTTTTTTCTTTTTTTTTCTGTTTTTCTTGGGCCTTCTCTTTTTTTCATTGGCCTCTTTTTTTAGTCTGGAATCTCATCCCGACTTATGGGGGAATCATAGTCTCCATCATCCTTTACTCACATGGGACAATGCTCTAATAATGATGATCATCACACTTTTAGTTACTTACAACTCAACACTTAGAACAAAAATATGACTCTATGTAAATGCATCGGCGGTGTACCGGGATTTGCAATGAATCAAGAGTGACATGTATAAAAAAATATGGATGGTGGCTTTGCCACAAATACAATGTCAACTACATGATCATGCAAAGCAACATGACAATGATGAAGCGTGTCATAATAAACGAAGCGGTGGAAAATTGCATGGCAATATATCTCGGAATGGTTATGGAAATGCCATGATAGGTAGGTATGGTGGTTCTATTGAGGAAGATATAAGGAGGTTTATGTATGATAGAGCGTATCATATCACGGGGTTTGGATGCACCAGCGATGTTTGCACCAACTCTCAAGGTGTGAAAGGGCAATGCACGGTACCGTAGAGGCTAGAAAATTGTGGAAAGGTGAGAGTGCTATAATCCATGGACTCACATTAGTCATAAAGAACTCATATACTTATTGCAAAAGTTTATTAGCCCTACTACGCATGCCCCTAGAGGGATAGATTGGTAGGAAAAGACCATTGCTCATCCCCGACCGCCACTCATAAGGAAAGCAAAAAAAAGAACACCTTATGCGCCAAATTTGTCACACAACTTTTACCATACGTGCATGCTACGGGACTTGCCTAACTTAACACAAGTATTTCTTAATTTCACAATTACTCAACTATCACACTCTAATATTACCACCTTTATATCTCAAAACACTTATCAAGTATCAAACTTCTCACGATATTCAATGAACTCAATATGGAAGTTTTTATTATAATCATCTTGGATGCCTATCATATTAGGACTAATTTCACAATTAAAGCAAATTACCATGCTTTTTAAGACTCTCAAAATAATATAAGTGAAGCATGAGAGATCAATAATTTCTATAAAATAAAACCACCACCATGCTCTAAAAGATATAAGCGAAGCACTAGAGCAAAAACTATATTGCTCAAAAGATATAAGTGAAGAACATAGAGTATTCTAATAAATTCCGAATCATGTGTGTCTCTCTAAAAAGGTGTGTACAACAAGGATGATTGTGGCAAACTAAAAAGCAAAGACTCAAATCATACAAAGACACTCCAAGCAAAACACATATCATGTGGTGAATAAAAATATAGCCTCAAGTAAAGTTACCGATAGGCGAAGAAGAAAGAGGGGATGCCTTCCGGGGCATCCCCAAGCTTAAGCTTTTTGGTGTCCTTGAATTTTACCTTGGGGTGCCTTGGGCATCCCCAAGCATAGGCTCTTTCCACTCCTTGTTCCATAATCCATCAAATCTTTACCCAAAACTTGAAAACTTCACAACACAAGTGCTCAAGGTCGACCCTCACTTCTTCAATGCATAACTTTCCAATCACTTCTCTTTTTGAAAAACTTTTTAGGCATCATAGGCAAGTATTGTATTTTCATTCTTTAATTTTTTTATGTTTCACCCACAACTAAACAGAAACAAAAAGGAAAAACAAAATCTACTTAGTTAAGAAAGCAAACAAGTACACACGAGAATATCAACCCCACGCTATTACTCCCTTGCAACGGCGCCAGAAAAGAGCTTGATAATTCCCAAGTGCAAGGAATCATCGTAGCAATTCCCAAAGGTGGAAGTGATAAGTATGGAGTTTCGAACCCACAAGGAACTAAAGGTAAGATCAATATTCTCTCAAGTCCTATCTACCACTGATACGCTCTATGTACACCGAACGTTTGCTTCAAACTGGAAACGAGAAATAAAACTACGTTGTGGGTATGAAGAGGATAACTTTGCATGATATCGGAGAGCTAAAATATGAATGTAAGTGCTGTTATCATAAAGTTAGAATATATTACTAAATATTATAAATAGCGAGTGTGGAATAATGGTGGATCGGTGTGCGAAATTGTCCTATGCAATTGTTAACAAGATCGGTAATCACTATTGCAATTTCATACGAGGGAGAGGCATAATCTAACATACTTTCTCGTCTTGGATCATATGCACTTATGATTGGTACTCTAGCAAGCATCCACAACTACTAAAGATCATTAAGGTAAAACCCAACCATAGCATTAAAGCATCAAGTCCCCTTTATGCCATACGTCGTGACCCACTTATCCTTGTTTATGCTTCTGTCACTCAAGCAACGCAGACAATAAGTAAACCATGGACATATTGCAACACCCTACAACAGGAATCCCTCACGCTTGCGCGACACGGAGGGCACCATAGGACAGCACCAAAATAAAACATATAACTCATACCAATCTAGATCATCAATCAACCCAAAGACAAAGGATATCTACTCAAAACATCATAGGATGGAAACACATCATTGGATCATAATATGTGGCATAAAGCACCACGTTCAAGTAGGGATTACAGCGGGGTGCGGGAGAGTGGACCGCATAAAATATATGAGGATGGTGATGATGATGGTCATGTTGATGAAGACGATCACTGCAGCGATGATTCCCCTCCGGATGGCACTCCGTTGCCACCGAGAGAGAGGAGGAGAGGTTATCCCCGTTGTGCTTACTCCTCCATGGCCTCCCCCCTAGACGGGGAGAGGTTCTCCCTCTGGTCCTTGGCCTTCATGGCAATGATGGCCCCTCTGGGATCCTCCTCCATGGCCTCCGGTGATGATGGGCCTCTCCGGCAGGGTGCCGGAGAGGGCCTAGATTGATTTCTCATGGCTACAGAGGCTTGCGGCGGCGGAACTTCCGATCTAGGTTCTGTTCTGGGGTTTTCTTGATTTATAGGAGGAGTTGGCGTTGATTTCACGTCAGGGGGGCCCTCGGGGAGTCCACGAGGCAGGGGCACGCCCCAGGGGGGTGGGCGCGCCCCCACTCTCGTGGGGCCCACGGGACTCCCCTCCGGTAGATTTTCATTCCAGTATTTTTCATATTTTCCAGAAAAAATCTCCGTTTATTTTCAGCCCATTCCGAGAAAATTTATTTCTACACAAAAACAACACCACGGTAGTTCTGCTGAAAACAGCGTCAGTCCGGGTTAGTTATAATCAAATCATACCAAAATCATATAAAACTATTGTAAACATGGCATGAATACTTCATAATTTATAGATACGTTGGAGACGTATCACCTCTTTACTATTCACCGCGAGGTGACGCAAGGACGCTGCAACCGTCCCACGCATGACCCCCACGTCACGCAAGGATCATGGGGAAGCGCAACTGGCTAAGAAGTTACTATGGTAAAAACTCTGCCACACGTGCCCGCGCACCATTCTGTGTCTGGCCCAACAACGCTTCACGCATATGTGTGGCCCAGGCCTGGGGGCTCCTGTCATTGTTGTAGCGACCCGACCTCAGGTGGTCAAGTCTCTGTGCTTCAGTGTCATCCCTGGATCGGTAATGCTGACACACACAGTACTCGAAGGGTTTATAACAGAGTAGCAATCACACACTTATTACATTGAATGTCTCAAAAGAGAACTTATTACATTAATATGGCTTAAGGCCATCTAATACGATAACAACGGAAGGCTTGGAAGATAAAGTGAGTCCATCAACTCCAACGGCATAGCTGAGCTGCACGACAACGACCTATCAAACCTTACTCCTCGTCTGAAAAGTCTGCAACATAATACATTGCAGCCCGAGAACGGGTCAAGACATGGAATATGCCGCAATGTAACACAATAGAGCAATAACAGAATAATGCTACCACTACATGCATATTTGGCTGGTGGAAAGCTCTCTGGTTACAGCTTTTGTGAAAAGCCAATTTTCCCTACAACAAAGGAATAAATTTTAATTTAACTATCATGGTGGTTGAAACATCATTGAGAAGGTATAACCCCAACTTAATCCCAATTAAGGTAATTAACATCCCAGCAATATTAGTTAAGAGTGATGAGATACATGTGAATACTCAGGTACTAGATACTCAGAATTGTCCATAACCGGGGACACGGCTAACCATGATTAGATTGTACACTCTGCAGAGGTTTGCGCACTTTTCCCCACAAGACTCGATCGCCTCCGTTGATTTCTCGCACTACATGGTGTTTGAGAAACGGATGACCAAGACACAGTCTTTTAGAAACATTAACTCTCTACTCCGGGTAGATCATACCAAACCTACAAAACCCACTACCTGCTGATCTACCTCTTCAAGAGCTTCACGTAACTTACTCAACTATGCTAGAGCCCATAATAGCTTGTGGCTGCACATGGAAGCTTCTAGCATGAATAATCTCGCCCCTTTGAGCCTGGTGGCGGTCCATAGGAAGATCACACGGGTTCCCCGGGATTTCCAAAATAAAACAGACAACACTGGGTTCCCCAGGTGCCTCAATCAACCCAGATGTGTATTAGAGTTGCCACCTTAAGTTAAACCTTAATTGACAATCTCACATCTGTCATGGAAAACACTCAAAACCAATCCACGTCTACGAGCATAGCATAACAATATAGGCAACACGTAGAAGTAACTCCCAAGGGTTTGACAGTAACAGGGCAATAGGTTCCTACCTCATCATCGACTTCCCAACCCACAAATTAATGAAATCCTATCCATGCAATGTTTGAGGGTTGAAACTAATGCATAAAAACTGTTGGGGAACGTAGCAGAAATTCAAAAAATTTCCTACGTGTCACCAAGATCTATCTATGGAGAAACCAGCAACGAGGGGAAGGAGAGTGCATCTACATACCCTTGTAGATCGCTAAGCGGAAGCGTTCAAGAGAACGGGGTTGAAGGAGTCGATTGCCGTGATCCAAATCACCGGAGATCCTAGTGCCGAACGAACGGCACCTCCGCGTTCAACACACGTAAAGCCCGGTGACGTCTCCCATGCCTTGATCCAGCAAGGAGAGAGGGAGAGGTTGGGGAAGACTCCGTCCAGCAGCAGCACGACGGTGTGGTGGTGATGGAGGAGCGTGGCAATCCTGCAGGGCTTCACCGAGCACCGCGGGAGAGGAGGAGGACTTGGGAGAGGGGGAGGGCTGCGCCAGGGGCAAAGTTGCAGCTCCCATGCGCCTCCCCACTATATATAGGGGTGGAGGGGGATTATATCTTGCCCTCCAAGTCCATTGGGGCGTTGGCAAAGGTGGGGGGAAAGAAATCCCATCCTTTCCATTCCCCACCGATTGTTATCCCCCCTTTATAGGGATCTTGATCTTATCCTTCGGATATGATCTTATTCCTTCTAAGGGGGATCTTGGTGCGCTTGACCAGGGGTGTGGGGCCTTGCCCCACTACCACACGTTCATGTGGGTCCCCCATTCAGGTGGGCCCCACTCCGAACCTTCTAGAACCTTCCCGGTACAATACCGAAAAATCCCAACATTTTCCGGTGGCCAAAATAGGACTTCCATATATAAATCTTTACTTCCGGACGATTCCAGAACTCCTCGTGACGTCCGGGATCTCATCCGAGACTCCAAACAACATTCGGTAACCACGTATATCTATTCCCTGTAACCCTAGCGTCATCGAACCTTATGTGTAGACCCTACGGGTTCGGGAACCATGCGATATGACCGAGACGTTCTCCCGTCAATAACCAACAGCGGATCTGGATACCCATGTTGGCTCCAGATGTTCCACGATGATCTCATCGGATGAACCATGATGTCAAGGACTCAATCGATCCCGTATAAAATTCCCTTTGTCTAACGGTATTGTACTTGCCCGAGATTCGATCGTCGGTATACCGATACCTTGTTCAATCTCGTTACGCAAGTCTCTTTACTCGTTCCATAACACATCATCCGTGATCAACCCCTTGGTCGATTGTGCACATTATGATGATGTCCTACCGAGTGGGCCCAGATACCTCTCCGCTTACACAGAGTGACAAATCCAGTCTCGATTCGTACCAACCCAACAAACACTTTCGGAGATACCTGTAGTGCACCTTTATAGCCACCCATTCGCCAGTGACGTTTGGTACACCCAAAGCATTCCTACGGTATCCGGAGTTGCACAATCTCATGGTCTAAGGAAAAGATACTTGACATTAGAAAAGCTTTAGCATACGAACTACACGATCTTTGTGCTAGGCTTAGGATTGGGTCTTGTCCATCACATCATTCTCCAAATGATGTGATCCGCTTATCAATGACATCCAATGTCCATGGTCGGAAACCGTAACCATCTGCTGATCAACGAGCTAGTCAACTAGAGGCTTACTAGGGACATGGTGTTGTCTATGTATCCACACATGTATATGAGTTTCCTATCAATACAATTATAGCATGGATAATAAACGATTATCATGAACAAAGAAATATAATAATAACCAATTTATTATTGCCTCTAGGGCATATTTACAACAGTCTCCCACTTGCACTAGAGTCAATAATCTAGTTCACATCGCTTTGTGATCAACACTCATAGGTCACATCTCCATGTGACCAACATCCAAGAGTTTACTAGTGTCACTAAACTAGTTCACATCATCATGTGATTAAGACTCAATGAGTTCTGGGGTTTGATCATGTTTTGCTTGTGAGAGAGGTTTTAGTCAACGGGTCTGCAACATTCAGATCCGTATGTACTTCGCAAATCTCTATGTCATATTGTAAATGCTGCTTCCACGCTCCACTTGGAGCTATTCCAAATGGTTGCTCCACTATACATATCCGGTTTGCTGCTTAGAGTCACTCGGATAGGTGTTAAAGCTTGCATCGACGTAGCCCTTTACGCCGAACTCTTTATCTCCTCCATAATCGAGAAACCTGTCCTTATTTACTCCAAGGACAATTTTGACCGCTGTCCAATGATCCATTCCTGGATCACTCTTGTACGCCCTTGCCAGACTCATGGCAAGGCACACTTCCAGTGCGGTACACAGCATAGCATACTACAGAGCCTATTTCTGAAGCATAGGGGACGACCTTCGTCCTTTCTCTCTCTTCTGCCATGGTCGAGCTTTAACTCTTAACTTCATACCTTACAACTCAGGCAAGAACTCCTTCTTTGACTGATCCATCTTGAACACCTTCAAGATCATGTCAAGGTATGTGCTCATTTGAAAGTACCATTTAGCGTTTTTATCTATCTTCATAGATCTTGATGCTCAATGTTCAAGCAGCTTAATTCAGGTTTTCTATTGAAAAACACTTTTTCAAATAACCCTATATGCTTTCCAGAAATTCTACATCATTTACGATCAACAATATGTCATTCACATATACTTATCAGAAATTCTATAGTGCTCCCACTCACTTCTTTGGAAATACAAGTTTCTCACAAACTTTGTATAAACCCTAAATCTTTGATCATCTCATCAAAGCGTACATTCCAACTCTGAGATGCTTACCCCAGTCCTTAGAAGGATTGCTGGAGCTTTGCATACTTGTTAGCATCTTTCAGGATTGACAAAACCTTCTGGTTGTATCACATACAACCTTTCCTCAAGTATAACGTCGAGGAAACAATGTTTTGAAATCCTATCTACAAGATTTCATCAATCATGCAGTAATTGCTAATCCAATTCCAACAGACTCTTAGCATCGCTACGAGTGAGAAAGCCTCACCATAGTCAACTCCTTGAACTTGTCGGAAAACATCTTTAACGACAAGTCGAGCTTTCTTAATGGTGATACTTACCATCATTGTCTGTCTTCCTTTTAAAATCCATCTTTACCCAACATCCTTACGACCATCAAGTATTTCTTCCAAAGTCATGGATCCTCTCTCGGATGTTATGGCCTTGAGCCATTCGTCGGAATCCGGGCCCACCATCGCTTCTTCATAGCTCGTAGGTTCATTGTTGTCTAGCAACATGACCTTCAAGACAGGATTACTGTACCACTCAGAAGTAGTACGCAACCTTGTCACCCTACGAGGTACGGTAGTGACTTGATCCAAAACTTCATGATCACTATCATAAGCTTCTACTTCAATTGGTGTAGGCGCCACAGGAACAACTTCCTGTGTCCTGCTACACACTTGTTGAAGTGACGGTTCAATAACCTCATCAAGTCTCCACCATCCTCCCACTCAATTCTTTCGAGAGAAACTTTTCTTGGGAAAGGACCTAATTCTAGAAACAATCATTTTTGCTTCCGGAACTGAGACTGGAGGTATACCCAACTGTTTTGGGTGTCCTATGAAGAAGCATTTTATCCGCTTTGGGTTCGAGCTTATCAACCTGAAACTTTTTCACATAAGCGTCGCAGCCCCAAACTTTTAAGAAACGACAATTTAGGTTTCTCCAAACCATAGTTCAAATGGTGTCGTCTCAACAGAATTACGTGGTGCCCTCTTAAAGTGAGTGTGGTTGTCTCTAATGCCTAACCCATGAACGATAGTGGTAATTCGATAAGAGACATCATGGTACGCATCATATCCAATAGGGTGCAACTATGATGTTTGGACACACCATCACACTATGGTGTTCCAGGCGGTATTTATTGTGAAACAATTTCCACAATGTCTTAATTGCGTGCCAAAGCTCGTAACTCAGATACTCATCTCTATGATCACATCATAGGCATTTTATCCTCTTGTCACGATGATCTTCAACTTCACTCTGAAATTACTTGAACCATTCAATAATCCAGACTTGTGTTTCATCAAGTAAATACACTCAGTGTCTACTCAAATCATCCGTGAAGTAAGAACATAACGATATTCATCAGATGCCTCAGACTCATTGGACTCCACACATCAAAATGTGTTACTTCCAACAAGTTGCTATCTTGTTCCATCTTACTGAAACCGAGGCTTTTCAGTCATCTTGCCTATGTGGTATGATTTGCATATCTCAAGTGATTCAAAATCAAGTGAGTCCAAACGATCCATCTGCATGGAGTTTCTTCATGTGTATACACCAATAGACATGGTTTGCATGTCTCAAACTTTTCAAAAATGAGTGAGTCCAAAGATCCATCAACATGGAGCTTCTTCATGCGTTTTACACCAATATGACTTACATGGCAGTGTCAGAAGTAAGTGGTACTATCATTACTATCTTATATCTTTTGGCATGAAAATGTGTATCACTACGATCGAGATTCAATAAACCATTCCTTTAGGTGCAAGACCATTGAAGGTATTATTCAAATAAATAGAGTATCCATTATTCTCCTTAAATGAATAACCGTATTGCGATAGACATAATCCAATCATGTCTATGCTCAACGCAAACACCAAATGACAATTATTCTGGTTTAATACTAATCTTGATGGTAGAGGGAGCGTGCGATGCTTGATCACATCAACCTTGGAAACACTTCCAACACATATCGTCAGCTCACCTTTAGCTAGTCTCCGTTTATTCCGTAGCTTTTATTTTGAGTTACTAACACTTAGCAACCGAACCGGTATCTAATACCCTGGTGCTACTAGGAGTACTAGTAAAGTACACATTAACATAATGTATATCTAACATACTTCTATCGACCTTGCCAGCCTTCTTATCTACCAAGTATCTAGGGTAATTCTGCTCCAGTGGCTGTTCCCCTTATTACAGAAGCACTTAGTCTCGGGTTTGGGTTCAACCTTGGGTTTCTTAATTAGAGCAGCAGTTGATTTGCTGTTTCATGAAGTATCCCTTCTTGCCCTTGCCCTTCTTGAAACTAGTGGTTTCACCAACCATCAACAATTGATGCTCCTTCTTGATTCCTACTTTCGCGGTGTCAAACATCGCAAATATCTCAAGGATCATCATATCTATCCCTGATTTGTTATAGTTCATCACGAAGCTCAAGCAGCTTGGTGGCAATGACTTTGGAGAAACATCACTATCTCTGGAAGATCAACTCCCACTCGATTCAAGTGATTGTTGCACTCAGACAATCTGAGCACAAGCTCAACGATTGAGCTTTTCTCCCTTAGTTTGCAGGCTAAGAAAATCGTCGGAGGTCTTATACCTCTTGACGTGGGCACGAGCCTGAAATCCCAATTTCAGCCCTCGAAACATCTCATATGTTCCCCGATGTTTTGAAAACGGCTTTGGTCCCTCAACTCTAAACCGTTTAACTGAACTATCACGTAGTTATCAAAACATGTATGTCCGATGTTTGCAACATCCACATACGACATTTTGGGGTTCTGCACACTGAGCAGTGTATTAAGGACATAAGCTTTCTACTGATCGCATAATCGCTACTGTCAACTTTCAACTATATTTTCTCTAGGAATATATCTAAAACAGTAGAACTAAAGCGCGAGCTATGACATAATTTGCAAAGGGCTTTTGACTATGTTCAGGATAATTAAGTTCATCTGATGAACTCCCACTCAGATAGACATCCCTCTAGTCATCTAAGTGATTACATGATCTGAGTCAACTAGGCCGTGTCCGATCATCACGTGAGACGGACTAGTCATCATCGGTGAACATCTTCATGTTGATCATATCTACTATACGACTCATGCTCGACCTTTCGGTCTCTTGTGTTCCGAGGCCATGTCTGTACATGCTAGGCTCGTCAAGTTAACCTTAGTGTTTCGCGTGTGTAAATCTGGCTTACAGCCGTTGTATGTGAACGTAAGAATCTATCACACCCGATCATCACGTGGTGCTTCGAAACGACGAACTTTCGCAACGGTGCACAGTTAGGGGGAACACTTTCTTGAAATTTTAATGAGGGATTATCTTATTTACTACCGTCGTTCTAAGAAAATAAGATGCAAAAACATGATAAACATCACATGCAATCAAATAGTGACATGATAAGGCCAATATCATTTTGCTCCTTTTGATCTCCGTCTTCGGGGCTCCATGATCATCATCGTCACCGGCATGACACCATGATCTCCATCATCATGATCTCCATCATCGTGTCTCCATGAAGTTGTCTCGCCAACTTATTAATTCTACTACTATGGCTACCGGTTAGCAATAAAGTAAAGTAATTACATGGCGTTATTCAATGACACGCAGGTCATACAATAAATTAAGACAACTCCTATGGCTCCTGCCGGTTGTCATACTCATTGACATGCAAGTCGTGATTCCTATTACAAGAACATGATCAATCTCATACATCACATATCATTCATCACATTCTTCTTGGCCATATCACATCACATAGCATACCCTGCAAAAACAAGTTAGACGTCCTCTAATTGTTGTTTGCATGTTTTACGTGGCTGCTATGGATTTCTAGCAAGAACGTTTCTTACCTACGCAAAACCAAAACATGATATGCCAGTTGCTATTTACCCTTCATAAGGACCCTTATCATAGAATCCGTTCCGACTAAAGTGGGAGAGACTGGCACCCGCTAGCCACCTTATGCACCAAGTGCATGTCAGTCGGTGGAACCTATCTCACGTAAGTGTACGTGTAAAGTCGGTACGGGCCGCTTCATCCCACAATACCGTCAAAACAAGATTGGACTAGTAACGGTAAGCATATTGAACAAAATCAACGCCCACAACTACTTTGTGTTCTACTCATGCAAAGAATCTACGCAATAGACCTAGCTCATGATGCCACTGTTGGGGAACGTAGCAGAAATTCAAAAAATTTCCTACGTGTCACCAAGATCTATCTATGGAGAAACCAGAAACGAGGGGAACGAGAGTGCATCTACATACCCTTGTAGATCGCTAAGCGGAAGCGTTCAAGAGAACGGGGTTGAAGGAGTCGTACTCGTCGTGATCCAAATCACCGGAGATCCTAGTCCCGAACGGACGGCACCTCCGCGTTCAACACACGTACAGCCTGGTGACGTCTCCCATGCCTTGATCCAGAAAGGAGAGAGGGAGAGGTTGGGGAAGACTCCATCCAGCAGCAGCACGACGGTGTGGTGGTGATGGAGGCGTGGCAATCCCCGCAGGGCTTCTCCAAGCACCAGCGGAGAGGAGGAGGACTTGGAGAGGGGAGGGCTACGCCAGGGCAAAGGTGCAGCTCCCATGCGCCTCCCACTATATATAGGGGTGGAGGGGATTTTTCTTGCCCTCCAAGTCCATTGGGGCGTTGGCAAAGGTGGGGGAAAGAAATCCCATCCTTTCCTTTCCCCATCGATTGTTATCCCCCTTTTTAGGATCTTGATCTTATCCTTCGGGATATGATGTTATTCCTTATAAGGGGGATCTTGGTGCGCTTTGACCAGGGGTGTGGGGCCTTGCCCCCACTACCCACGTTCATGTGGGTCCCCCATGCAGGTGGGCCCCACTGAACCTTCTAGAACCTTCCGGTACAATACCGAAAAATCCCGAACATTTTCCGGTGGCCAAAATAGGACTTCCCATATATAAAACTTTACCTCCGGACCATTCCGGAACTCCTCATGACGTCCGGGATCTCATCCGGGACTCCGAACAACATTCGGTAACCACGTATATCTATTCCCTATAACCCTAGCGTCATCGAACCTTAAGTGTGTAGACCCTACGGGTTCGGAAACCATGCAGACATGACCGAGACGTTCTCCGGTCAATAACCAACAGCGGGATCTGGATACCCATGTTGGCTCCCACATGTTCCACGATGATCTCATCGGATGAAACACGATGTCAAGGACTTAATCGATCCCGTATACAATTCCCTTTGTCTAACGGTATTGTACTTGCCCGAGATTCGACCATCGGTATACCGATACCTTGTTCAATCTCGTTACCGGCAAGTTTCTTTACTCGTACCATAACACATCATCCCGTGATCAACCCCTTGGTCACATTGTGCACATTATGATGATGTCCTACCGAGTGGGCCCAGAGATACCTCTCCGTTTACACAGAGTGACAAAACTCAGTCTCGATTCGTGCCAACCCAACAGACACTTTTGGAGATACCTGTAGTGCACCTTTATAGCCACCCAGTTACGTTGTGACGTTTGGTACACCCAAAGCATTCCTACGGTATCCGGGAGTTGCATAATCTCATGGTCTAAGGAAAAGATACTTGACATTAGAAAAGCTTTAGCATGCGAACTACACGATCTTTGTGCTAGGCTTAGGATTGGGTCTTGTCCATCACATCATTCTCCAAATGATGTGATCCCGTTATCAATGACATCCAATGTCCATGGTCAGGAAACCGTAGCCATCTGTTGATCAACGAGCTAGTCAACTAGAGGCTTACTAGGGACATGGTGTTGTCCATGTATCCACACATGTATATGAGTTTCCTATCAATACAATTATAGCATGGATAATAAACAATTATGATGAACAAGGAAATATAATAATAACCAATTTATTATTGCCTCTAGGGCATATTTCGAACAAAAACTGGGTATGAAAAGAATATGATGAAAGTGTTACTTGCCTTGCTGACGATCCGTGAATCTTAGAGACTCGTAGTAACACGCTTCGCACTCCGGGAATTCTATCGCAAGCAAAAAATACATACATAAGCAACAAGCAAAGATGCACAAACAAAACTTCAACTGAAAGAGGCCGACCAGAAAGTTCAAATTAAGAACTCCGGTTCACAAAAAGAATCAAACCAAACGGAGCAATGAAACTCAAACGGCGAAAGAAAAACAATCCGTTTACTAATCTGAACTAGGGTCAAACTTTACAGAGACAAAAACTGGTGTAAGTTGATTATTCGGAAAGAGGGTTTTGACATGAAACTCCAGGCGCTTGAATTGCCTAATTCCGATAAACGAGCGAAAAGATATACTAGTATGAACATCGGATGTGAAATCGTAATCAGGAAAATCGCGGAATAAATCCGATAAAAAGAAAAACGACGAACGGCTTAACGAACGAACGTTCGTTAGCAGAAACTAAACAACGAACACGTTCGTTAAAACGAACGAACGAGCGAACGCTCGCTGAGTAAATAAACCGGAGAATAAAACCGATCTATATAAAAAAACGAACTAGGGTTTTTCTAAAAAAACCGAAGGGTTTTTCTTAAAAAAAACCGGGCGGCGGGGCGCGGCTACCTCTGGCGAGGTCGTCCGTCGAGGTGGGGCGACTCTGGTGGGCGGTGAGGCGGGGGCTCGGCGGCGAGGCGGCGGCTCGGGGCTCGGCTCGGGACTCCCGGAGGCAGCAGTGGTGGTGATGGCTAGAGGGGAGGGTGGCGGCGTGTATAAAGGGGGCGGTGGCGACTTGGAGGAGGGGGCAAGGTCTTGTGGCCGTCCGGGTCAGGGCCAGTGGCTTGTGCTGTGCAGGAGGCGGCTGGGGCGATCTGGCTGGCCTGCTCGGTGGGCCCTAGGCCCGGTCAGTGGTCTCTTTTTAAGCGTTCATGAAACCTAGAAAATCCTAGAAAAATAAATAAAATCTAAAAAATACCAAAACAAGTTTTCTCCGTCTAAATGAAATATTTAGAACAAGATGAACTTTTTGGCCCCTATAATGCAATTTTTAAAACATGCAAATTTTTCTAGGGCAAATAAAATCAAATAAAACCAAATAATGATTTTAACATTTTTCCTCCGATATTTCAATTATTTTGGAGAAGTCATATTATCTCCCCTCATTTATTATTTTAAAATGAAATATTTTCCAGAGAGAAAATAATTAAAATCAAAATCCCCGTCTTCATTATTTGATAAAATTCAAATATGAAAATTGGAAAAATCCTCAACTCTCTCCGAGGGTCCTTGAGTTGCTTAGGATTTCGAGGATTGCGGAACGAGGATGCAATAAAATATGATATGCATGGATGACCTGGATGACCTACGTATAACATTCCAAATTGAAAATTTGGGATGTTACAAACCTACCCCCCTTAAGATGAATCTCGCCCTCGAGATTCGGGTTGTGTTGAGGATATAGCTACTAAGTATAAACCGGCCAGGAGGGCCCGGTTCACCTTAGACTGTGCTGAAGCCCATGAAGGTCTTGAAGATGGCGTTCAACTAGTAAAGCTTGGAAGCCCACGGCCCAAAGGAGGATTAGGGCCCGTAGTGGTAAACCGCCATGATTATGTAAACTTGTAATATAAGTTAGAAAGGAGAGAGACCGAGCCGGACACTTTGTATAGGTCGGCTCGGGACTCTGTAGACCGGCCGGGCGTCAACCTGTGTATATAAAGGGACGACCCGGCGGCGGTTCAAGATAGACAACAACAACTCGAGGCCTAGGCGAAGCTTATTTGCTCCCTAGTCATCGAAACCAGATCAATCCCATCACAACTAGACGTAGGCTTTTACCTTCATCCAAGGGGCCGAACTAGTATAAACTCTCGTGCCTTTGCGTCCACTTTAACCCCTTCAAGTTAACCCGTAGCGATGGCTCCACGACTAAATCCTTTCACGAGGACATCTGTTGTGACAAAACCACGACAGTTGGCGCCCACCGTGGGGCTATCGCACGATGGTTTGATGATCTTGGAGGGCAAGTTGAAGGACTCGAAGGCTATCTTGTGGGCGGATGACCAAGAGTCGTCGTGGCAAGCTCTACATCGACGGCGCAGGATGGGGCCCGAGGCCGCTCAATCGAAATACGGATACGGGTCCCCTTTGGTGGCATACACGTTTTCATCGCCAAGATTGGTGAGCCAGGGCCTGAGCCGGACATCTGCACCGACCTCGTCGAGACAGCTCAGCGTACGAGATCTGCCCAGGTTAAACCGGCCGTGAAGCGCGCCTTCATGGGAGTTATCCACGAAGGAAACCGTGAGGACGAATCGGGATATGGTAGCGAGACCGTCGTCTATTCCGGTGACGAGTCCTCGACCGGGGAAACCGAATCGTTGTACCAGTTGCAAGACGACTAGATGAGGGGCTGTTTCGATGGCGATAGTATTCCGGACCCCTCCGATCAGCCCAACCGGGTTGGAATATTTATGGCCGGTACACAAGCGGCGCTTCACTCTTCGACTGCGGCGGCGATGCTCTCCGGACCATCGGTGGCGGCAACAACGGGGCAGGAGGTCACATGCACCCGCCGGCTCAAGTTTTATCTCGACCTGTTCGACGCACTAGCTGTGCTTATGGCGAGGCCAATCCGGCGGATCAAGATGCCCTAGCGACGCAGAAGTTGCAAAGGTGAGAGAGCAGATCGCGCAGGCCAAAGCAGACCTGGCAGCTGAGAACGACAGGATGGTCGCAGAGCGGGCCGCTTTGGATGCCCAGGCCTATAAGCTTATGTTGGACCGTAACGCGTCGCATGAGGTCTTAAAGCGAAACACAGGTCCCGTTTGCCTTCGTTTTCGGCGCTAGAAACCTCTTTCACACCCGTAGGCGAAGCGATAATCCGCCAGAGGTAAACCGGCTGGCGCGCGGGGCGGTAGCGCCGATCAACCCGCCTCATGGAACCCCTCGGCGTAACAATATGATGCCTCTGCGGTCCGAGACACCTCCGGTCATTATTCTAATCCTATGGACAATCTTGTCGCTGCCGCTTCACGATTGGAGGCCATCCCGATCGAAGGAGATTCTCCGCAGGCAGTAGAGACACGCCGGGTTAAGGAGCTTCTTTGAACCGCTTTGATCCAACAGGAAGCATACTCGTACAGCCGTGACCGGATTCATTCCACCCCACGTCCGAGCAGGAGCTACAACAGGCTATGGATGAACCAGCTGTATCGAGCAACGCACGACATCGTGAAGCGGCCCATGGCCATAACCCGGTAGGCGGTATTCGCGATGCTCAGGAAGTGGTGGACCGGGCCCGGGCACGAAGGGAGGCCGAGTTAGCAGCCTGAGCGAGGCGCGTCGACTTCGCGGTTCGCCCCACCACATCAGTCGAGCCAGGGGTCGCTTCTATCTTGGGGTTGCCCTGTTTGATCCCCGCTTTACGCAACGTGCGCTTGCCCAAAGACTTCAAGGGTCCGCACAAGGTGCCAAATTACACTGCTGATTTATCTCCAGAAGCATGGATAGAGAGCTATGAGATGGCCATGAAGATGCTAGATGTGGATGAGGCCACGTGTGCAAAGTATTTTACCATGATGCTTGAAGGGACGGCCCGTACTTGGTTAAAGAGCTTGCCGCCCAATTCTATCAGTTCATGGGCCCAGTTGTGAACCCGGTTTATCCAGAATTTCAAAGATACCTGTAAGCAGCCCATGTCCATAGTGGACTTGGCAGCTTGTGTCCAGGGGGAAGGGGAGTCAACAACCCATTGGAGTGCGCGCGTTTGGAAATCTTGCACTCGTCGGACCGGATAAACGCTGACTCTGCGATCTTAACCCTGGAGGGCAACTGCCGGTTTCAGCCTTTGAAGTTAAAGTTGGGGCGCATGAAGTGATTTTGTAATGACATGGGAACTCTCACGGGCGCTTTAGTGAAGTATGTTGATTCTGATAGTACCAAGGATCCCGAGTCCGAGGATGACAAGGCAGGGAAGGGAAAGAAGAACAGCAACTCCAAGGGGCATCAGCACAATCCGGCAGGCCACGGGAACGGAGGCAAACGTAAAGCGGATGGCAGAATGGACTTTGTGGCTAATACTAATGCGCAGGACAAGGGTCAGCGACGCAGAGGTAAAGCGGCGAATCATGGTGGGGCTCCGAATCCTAACCCGGATCGCTTAAACTATTTATTAAATCAGCCCTGTCCAAAACACGGGACGAAGGAGATGCCAGCCAACCACCTTTGGAAGGACTGTTACATTATGCAGGAGTTCAAAAACTCTAATGCTTTCCGTTATGATCATGGGTCCGGTGGTGGCTCAGGATCCGGTTTTCATGGGTCGGGTCACGATGGAGGAGCTTCCGGTTCAGGCTTCAATGGCAATCGGTATGACGTAACAATCGTAATAGTCGAGAATAACCAAGGTGGTTACAACCACCAGCAGCAGCAGCCGTCGGGTTATCAGAGCCATCCGAAACAGTTGAACAGTGGCCAATATCACATTTTCACAACTAGCTTGGATAAGCGAGACCGGAAACTTCACAAGCGAGCGGTGAATTCTGTTGAACCGGCCGTACCACGTTATTTACGCTGGTTGGAACAGCCAATCGTGTGGGGCAGGGAGGATCACCCTCTTCAGGTTGACAATCTGGGCCAGCTGGCATTGGTGGTAGCCCCTCAGGTGGGAGGTTATAAGTTCACCAAAGTGCTCATGGATGGAGGGAGCAGTATTAATATCCTGTACTATGAGACATTCCGCCGTATGGGGCTAACAGACAAAAAATTAAAACCATCTAATACGGTGTTCCATGGTGTGGTACCTGGTAGTTCTGCATACCCTGTTGGCAAAATAGCTCTGGAAGTGGCTTTTGGGGATGATCATGATTCCCATCGAGACACCGACCTTTGAGGTGGTGAAAATCCGAGCCCATATCACACCTGTTTGGGCGGCGGCTTATGCCAAGTTCATGGCACGGCCTTGTTATATCTATTTACAGCTCAAGATGCCGGGTCACAAGGGGACAATAACGGTTCATGGAAGCCACAAGATTGCTTTGGAATGTGAGGAAGGTGATGCGGCCTATCTGAGAGTCGGTTTGTGCTACTGGAGGAGTTGAAATATTATAAGGACAATGTTGATTCATGGACATGACCCTTTGAAGAAGCCGACTCTGAGCATGATCCGGATTTAAAGTTCAAATCGGTGGCCGAGACTAAGCTTGTTGACTTCGTGCACGGCAATTCGTCCAAGCAGTTCACTATCGGCGCCAACTTGGTCCCGAATAGGAAAGCGCGCTCTTGAGTTCATCCATGAAAATCGGGACATTTTGCATGGAAGCCTTCCGACATGCCGGTGTACCGAGGAACTCGTGAGCACACTCTTAATGTTGATCCCAAGTACAAACCGGTGAAGCGGTTTCTCTGCCGGTTTAACGAAGAAAGGCGCAAGGCTATTAGAGAAGAGGTGGCCAGGCTCTTAGCGGCTGGTTTTATCGTTGAAGTCTTCCATCCAGAGTGGCTTGCTAATCCGGTGCTGGTCCTTAAGAAGAACGGCACTTGGCACATGTGCGTGGATTACGAGATCTTAACAAAGCTTGTCCAGAGATCCTTTTGCCCTCCCCGCATTGACCAGATTATTGATGCCATGCGGGTTGTGAGCAACTGAGTTTTTGGATGCATATTCTACGTATCATCAGATCAAAATGGCGGTTAAGGACCAGGAGAAAACGGCGTTTATCACCCCCTTTGGAGCCTTCTACTATGTATCCATGCCCTTTTGGCTCAAAAGCGCCCAGGCAACTTATCAATGATGTGTACAGAATTGCCTGCACAAGCAGATCGGCCGTAATGTGCACGCCTATGTAGATGACATTGTGGTCAAGTCAAGGGAGAAAGAGACATTGATTGACGATTTGAAGGAAACCTTTGACAACCTACGGGTTTACAAGATGATGCTCAACCCAGCCAAATGTGTTTTTGGTGTTCCGGCAGGCAAGTTATTGGGTTTTCTCGTGTCCAACAGGGGAATTGAAGCTAATCTGGAAAAGATTACGGCTATTACCTCCCTGGCTAAACCGAAGTGTATTAACGATGTCCAGCGTTTGGCAGACCGGATTGCCGCGTTTGGCAGGCCGGATTGCCGCGTTGAGCCGGTTTATCAGCCGCCTCGGAGAGAAGGCCATCCCTTTGTACCAGATGCTAAAAAAGACAGATCAGTTTATGCGAGTCCACCGCCCGATGAAGCGTTGGAGGACTTAAAGCGGCGATTAGCCAATCCGCCCGTTCTTGCAGCTCCAATCGACAAAGAACCGTTATTACTATCGTAGCGGCTAATGCTCGTGCGATTAAGCGTGGCTATTGTGGTAGAGCGCAAAAGCGGTGCAAGGAATATCCGGTTCAGCGGGCGGTTTACTATATTAGCGAAGTGTTTATTGAATCAAGCAACGGTACCGCATTGGCAAAAGCTAGTATCTGGAGTTTTATGGCGAGCCGGAAGCTTAAGCAATACTTCCGAGGCCATCCGATCACGAAGGGTCACTCTGCTCCTTTGGGCGATATAATTCGTAACGAAGCGGCGGCGGATTGCAAAGTGGGCTATAGAGCTTGGGCGCATTTGATTGAAGTATGTGCCTCGAACGGCGATCAAATCTCAAGCACTTGTGGACTTCATCAATGATTGGGCGGAGTTCTGGCGCTGAGGAGAAGCCGGATCACACTTATTGGACGATTCATTTTGATGGATCCAGGCAATTGGAGGGCTCGGGGGCTGGAGTCATATTTACTTCCCCACGAGGTGACAAGTTCTGTTACGTTCTCCGCTTAATGTTCCCTTGTACTAAAAATGCAGCTGAGTATGAAGCTTTGCTCCATGGTCTTCGGATGGCGAAGGAGATGAATCTTAGCCTGGTTAAGTGCTTCGGTGACTCGGACCTGGTGGCTCAACTAGTGTCTGGCACTTGGGATTCCAAGGATCCACTCATGGCAGCCTATCGTCGTGAGGTGGACATTGTTGCAGGTCACTTTAAGGGTTATCGTGGATCATGTGGATGAGACGGAAGAACGAAGCGGCGGGCGCTTTAAGCGGCTGGGCTCTCGCGTAAACCGGTCCCACCTAACGTCTTTTGGATGTTACGCATAACCCGTCGGTCAAGCTCCCCGTGAAGCGGTTTGGCTATTCCCGATCCGGCCTTGCATTGGTGGCAGCCCTGCATGTCATACGGATTGGACAGTTCCTTATCTTGCGTACATGAACGGGCGAGTTGCGAGAGGATGAGACTCTGGCCAGGCAGATAGTCCGGCGATCCAAGTCCACGACCATTATCAATGGCGAGTTGCATCATTGCAGTGTATCAGGCACGTTTCAACACTGTGTGTCCCCTGAGGAAGGCTGTGAAATTTTATGCGAAATCCACGAAGGGGATTGTGGTCACCACGCCGGTTCAAAGTCTCTGGTAGCTAAGGCGTTTCATCACGGTTTCTACTGGTTGATGGCTCATGCTGATGCGGAGGATCTAGTTAGACGATGTGATGGTTGTCAGAAATTTTCAAGGCGTGCTCATGTGCCGGCTCAAGAATTGAGGATGATTCCAATTACTTGGCCGTTTGCGACTTGGGGCTGGATATGGTCGGACCTTTCAAAAGGTCCAAGGACAAGAAGACCCACCTCTTGGTGGCGGTTGACAAATTTACCAAGTGGGTTGAAGTGGAGCCCGTTAGCAAGTGTGATGCAGCCACGGCGGTTCAGTTCATTAAAAAGGTGATTTTCCGGTTTGGCTTTCCACACAAGATCATTCATCGATAATGGTACCAACTTGTCCAAAGGCGCTATGAAGGAATTTTGTGGCGTGAGCACATCCGCTTGATGTATCGTCGAGAGCTCACCCACAGTCCAATGGACAAGCAGAACGGGCCAATCAAGAGATCCTGCGGGGTATCAAGCCCCGACTCATGGTTCCTTTGCAACGAACGCCGGGATGTTGGGTGGAGGAGTTACCATCTGTGTTATGGAGTATCAATACTACACCCAACAGGTCGACAGGATACACACCGTTCTCTATGGTCTATGGCGCAGAGGCGGTCCTCCCTAGTGATATCCATCACGATTCACCTCGTGTTGCGGCATATGTTGAAGCGGACAACGAGGAGGCACGGCAAGATGCTTTGGATCTGTTGGACGAAGAACGTGACATCGCAGATGCCCGTTCGGCAATCTACCAACAGGATCTTCGTCGATATCATAGTCACCGAGTTAAGACCAGAACTTTTCAAGAAGGAGATCTGGTGCTTCGACTGATCCAAGAACAGGCTGATATGCACAAGTTATCCCCACCTTGGGAGGGACCTTTCGTGGTCAGCAAGAATCTGCACAACGGGTCGTACTATCTGATTGATGTTCGAGAGCATAAAGACTCACGCATGTCAGAGGAGGAGACCAAACGGCCCTGGAACATAGCTCATCTTCGGCCTTATTATACTTAAGCCATAGATTTTTACTCATGTACATATTATGACAATGTATATATTATGATCAATACAATAAACCGGAGCCTTAGCTAAAGCGGGGTCTCTGTTCTTTTCATATCATGTGTGGTTACACGGAGTTTTTATCTTAAAGCGACCTCCGGTTTACCCCTTGAGTTAGCTTTTTCAAAAAAGCTTTGTATCATGTCACTAGGGGGCTTGGTCGCATCCGAACCAATGCAACACCTTTTCGACCGGCGAAAGCCACAAAGATCACTTGGGAACTTGGTCATGTCTGAACCAGTTACACCTCTTGATCGGCCTAAGGCCACAGAATCACTTGCGGGCTTTGGTCGAACCCGAACCATCGCTACACCTCTTGATCGGCGTAATGCCACTGCATCATTTGGGGACCTTGGCTGACTGGAACCATAGCTACGCCTCCGGGGGCTTGGTCGTGTCCGACCATGGTAATACCACTAGATCGGCTCAGATAGCCTCTTTTTTGGAAGCGATTTTATTTGTCTTTCCTCCGATTTACATGTTTTTTGTTGTGTTTTTTCACCAACGACTGCTGCGCCGGTTTGACTGTCAATTGACGGAACACAGACTATTCTTGATCCGGAGACGTTTTGCCCAGTTTAATTTTTTAACTAAAACATCGTATCTTGGTGACCTGACCTTGCATTCACAGGAGCTGTTTCTCCTATTACAGTGCTTTTCACAAAGCGCTCCGGTTTACGATTGGCACAGCCAACTCCATGCCTTATGATGGTAGGTATTATTTAATGATATGTTTAAATTAAGTTATTCTTGATTTCATCGATATTATGACCGCTTTGGTGGTACAACTACTACGGGCTTTTTAAGATTTTCGCTGCGGTAATAGTTTATCATTGACAAATCAAGCGGAGGCATAAGTTGCAAAACGTGCACGAAGGCATATAAGCGCCAAGGGTGGCAGCTAGTTTTATTACAAGGCATTGAGGCCCAAAATTTGGAATTGCTTCATAACGGGCAGTTTCGGCGTATCAACCGACTTGACGGATTAAGCTCCATTGCGGGTTGGCGTGAAGTAGATGGGTCGTCTGGCGTCGGTTCAACTTCTTCCTCCTCACCATGCAATGGCGGAAGTCATTGGTGGTCCATCAATCCGGTTAAAGCACGAAGATAGCCTCTTCACTTATAAGCTCAGCCGGATCAGCGTCGAGGCGTAAGTGTGCTTACGGGTTGGTGGAACAAGGTTACGCACTTCGGAATAACAGCTTCAACCCGTCATTGTTCGCGTCGTAGAAGGACCGGTGAACCGTCAGGTTGGCCTCTTCTGCCAATTGACTCGCCAGAGGACGCATCTCCCTTGTTACCCGTTTGAGAGCATCATTATCAAATACTTCGCCATTTTCTTGAGCACTGGGGAAGCCCTTGGCTATGTCAGCCGGATCAAGGTTAGCTATCCATGCTTTGGCGCGAGTTAGTGCCAATAAGGTGCCAGCCCGGGCAGCGGATCGTTTCAATTCTTTTATCTGTGCTGGTATCATAGATAGCCGGTCTAGTGTGTCCTTGATCAGTGTTGGAGCCGCATTATCATAAGAAGTGGCACAAATAACCCGCTGGGCGCCGGTATACAGCTGCTCAATCAATGTATATGCGGCCTTGAGTTTTTTCCGCACGTCAGAGCCCAGATAAGCAATGCGCCTACCTATAGCGGTTTAAGAAGTTTACGTTAAACCACATGCAATTTCAAAACGGAATATTTATAAAGCTTCGGTAAACATTGCTTACCAAATATTGCAGAAGTCATGGCATTGATTTGGCGCTTTAATCCAGTGAGCTCTTCCGTCACCGGTTTAAGAGCTGCTTCAGCATCTTCCGCCCATTTTAGCAAGCCCGCCTTTTCAGTATCCCAGGTGGCCCGCTCAGACTTGAACCACTCCTTGAGCTGCTCCATGGTAGTCAAGGCGGTTTTCAGCTCATCCTTGGCCTTGGAGGTTTCTACTTGTTGAGATTTCAGATTTTCTTGAAGATCATTGATTTGTGAGACTTGTTGGCGTATCTCACTCTGCAACAAAAAGAGAGCATGTTAATATCTTCATTAGAAGTCCCAAGCGCATAACCAGTCATACACTTGGCACTTGGGGGCTAATGCGGTTCATTTTTTATACTGATTATTGAAGTCCCATGGATTAATACAAGTGTTAATCATGGCACTTGGGGGCTAATGTGTATTTGATTAGAAATATATAAGACAAAGTACTATGAACTATGCAAAGTCCCGGTTTGACTTTCGAGGGACAAACCGGCCCTTGGGGGCTACTATGCAATGAAGGTACAAGAGAAGGGCACAACTATTTACCTCATAGCGCTCCTTCATAAGATTTACTAAACCGGCTTCATAATCACGGCTTGTGTAGAGCCGGTTCAGGAAGCCAGAGTGAAGGTCTTGGGCAGAGAGATTGTTATAAGCTGACGGATCAGTTTTTCCTTCCCTTTGCTCATGGCAGCAAATTCTTCCTTAGCGGTGTGCTTTGATAGAGCAACGGATTGCGGGGAGGTATATCGGTGCCGTAACTTCACGACATCATCATCTTTGGTCGGATGGCGAATTAGCATTTTCAACGAGGGCTTGGCGCTTTCATACCCGGGCTTGGCGGATCAGCAGTTGAGTCCCGTTGTTACGCTGCAGACTCGGAGGAGCAGGATGATGTGAAGTCTCAACTTGGACATCCGGTTCAACCTCTGGCGGATTAGCATTGGCATCTTGATTTTCCCAGCAGAGTTGTATTTAGCAACTTCGGGATTTTCACCATGATGCTCTGGAGTCTTCTCCGGATCAACATCCACAAAGACACTACTAGGAAAAGGCCTACTAATTGCGCGCCGGTTTTGCCTACTAATGGCGCACTACGGTGCGCCATTAGTAGCACGCCATTAAATTTTTACTAATGGCGCACCACCGTCGCCATTAGTATTCTGATATACTAATGGCGCACTGGCGATCGCGCCATTAGTATGTAACTCCATGTGCCATTAGTATGCCTCCGGGGGCATATGTAACCATGTGCTTTGTCACACTAATGGCGCACTCTGCCTTGATCGCCATTAGTATGAATATTTGGTTTTTTTTGCTTTTCTGATTTTTGCACAGGTTACAAAATATATTATTGGACAGAATATAGACAAGCAGACACACAGCAACATCAGATTCATCGAATACAATAGAAGAGTAGTCTCCGAATACAATTCATCATATTAGTCTCCGAATTCAAAAGACCGAACAAAGATAAAACATTACAAGTCTCAAGACCGCGAGTATCGAGTTTGTCTTCACATTACAAGTCGATATCGATCATCTAAACTACCATCACATAAAAGAGAGTTGTGGTCATCACGATGGGCATCATCGCGATCAAACTGGTCCTCATCCGGTTCCTCCAAAACTCCCTCCTCTCTCCCGCTAGATAGCGGGCATATCTAGATTCGGCCTCCGCCCTAGTGGTGTACCCTTTGTAACTATTACCGCTGAAACGGTGAACCTGTCTCCGACACTCCTCCCAGTCATCGTAGACTCCGGGAACCTTACCCTTGTACATGACATACGACAGCATCTCTATGCACAAGCCAAACAACAGACAATACATAAGCAATATGTAAGTATGCAACAAAAGGATCGAAAGAGAAAAGCAAGACAGTAATAGCATGATTCATGGTCCTACTAATAAATAGCATCGATTACATCTAAGTTGAACGACTGTCCAAACCAAAGAGACATACGAATTCCTTAAAGTTTAATTACAACATGAGCTAATCAATGTTTCAGAACTACACATCACTACTTTCGACTCGACTCATCGGACAGGAGCGTGGATGAAGCCGCCGTCTGTCGTGATGGTCATGAAATCGCGGTCGTTGTCACCCTGCATTTGTAGCATTTCATCTATCTCACTGTTGGACGGTTGATATCGAGGAAGAACTGCCCGAGGTATGAAGGACATCTTGATGGATGATGTCCGCAAACTCCGGATCGGATGCGAAAGAATTCTTGTCTCGAGGTCCGCGTCTGGACTGCCGACAAGCTCGCGGCCCAATCTTTGAGATTATCTGGTAGCGAAGTTGATGATGGTCCCTCACGATCGCCGCATGTGATGGAGGCGTAGTAGGCATCCTTCGACCGCCAGGTGACTGCTTGACACAGCAGAACTTAGATTGTGTGAGAACATGTGCTTGCCGTGCTTACGAACTGCCCCGGTGAAGGTGCCTCCAGATTTGGCGTGGCAGGGAGAACATCATCAAGAACTTTCTTGACATTTATGTAGTCTATCTTGGAGTTACGGTTCGGGTCAAATACGTGGCCATGGAATATTTCGGGCTTAAGAGGATGAGTGTGTAATGTGTGTCACTGCACAGAACACGGAATGTTAGAAAAAAAGAACGATCAAAATCTAAGAAATCATATGTTACGGGGCGGTTAAGGGATGACTTACTCGGGAAAGTAAGCCACAAGGAAGTTATCCTTATCTGGGTTTGCCAGAATGACGCCTTCGAGGTGTGAACTCACAACTTGGCGGCCCCAGCGCTGTTCAAGTGCTTGGCACACATGTAGAAGGGGTCGACTATCACGATGTCCGAGGTATTGTCTCTAATGATCCGCATCTCCATACTCAGCGAAAACAGCCGAACGAAGGTGTAGTGCAGCGGATGAAGGTTAAACATAGCAAAGATGTCATCAAACCGCAGGACGATCGTACCCCCGATGTCGCCATCCGCAAAGCCCTTGCCCTCTGGCACCTTGGCCACGAAACCGGGTATGCCACATCATTCTCTCTCAGACGCCGCTTCTCCAAAGAAAGAACACTGTCGTGCAGACTCCGCATAGCACTGGTTGCAGCATTCAGCATATTTGGCGGTAGCATCGCCCTACCCGCCACATGCACCCTCCTCGAGATATCCTTAGGTGAAGGTGGCCCGTCCTGAGCACGGATCGAACTTGGTGCCGGCTGGCTCGCACCGGCGCCCTTGTTAGTCTTTCATTTCCATCCCTTCTTCTTGATCTCCTCTAATGGGACCGAGTTCTGCTCACAGACCGCTTTCTTGAGCGTGTTGGGGCTGATAATATTTCGCACCTCAGCTATCGAGGCTCGGTGAAGGCGGAGCTGGGCGTCTCTCGAGAACTGAACGCCGAGCGGCGCCTATTGCAATTGGATTTCTCCGCCGTACCAGCTAGATTGCGGTCGTATTGGTTGGGTTCTTGAGAAAGAGGCCCGCAGAACTCGTCAGCGTACCCATGTTCGGCAAAGTACTTATCGACTTTGGTAAATGTACCGTCGTCGTTGTCGTCCTCGTCCGGATCCTGTGCCATAGGGCTGTCCGGATCCTGTGCCATAGGGATGTCCGACATAGGGATGTCCGGCAGGTCCGGTAGCGTTGCGGCGTTGTTGCCATGGCTTGGCGCCGGCACGACTGGCGGTCTTGTCTGTGGGGTGGTGTCCCCCGCCCCCAAACGATTCTGGCTCTTCGACCAAAGCAGCGACCAGTTTACGCAGGCGTTGAGGGTCATCTCATCTTCTTCGTCGGCTCTAGCGGGTCGAACCGGAGGTAACAACTCGTCGCAGCCTGGCAGCACCCGAACCACTTCAACCCTATAAACTGTGGGTGGCATCGGATTACCGTGGAACATGCGGTTGCCCGGTTGAACGATTCTGCCCTTGGTGACATCGACCAACTCGGCGCCCACGAAGTGCACAAGAGTGCAAGGAACGTCGGCGGTGCCCTGCGAAAACATGTACAGGGCGTCAGAGATGCCCAGTCAAAGGCAAGGAGATGAATTCATCGGCCGAGAGGCTTAGTTACCGTGATCCGTCGAGCTCGGCTAATGTCGAGGCACCGCCAATGGCGGGCGTGCAACTGACGGAGGGGGAGCTTGCTGCCGAAGTGCCGGCCGGCGTACACCCGGGTGCATTAAGCTCCAATGCCCGTGCCGGCGCCGGAGACACGAATACCGCCTCCGCCGGAGACACCAATGGCGCCGCCGCCGGAGACACCAATGGCGCCGCTGCGCGCTGTCGAAGTTCTTGGCCGTGAAGCTGGGAACGGGTGAGGCCCCTGTTGGCCGTCCGCAATCCACGTCGTCAGCCCATGAATCAACGTAGGCACCATGGCGTTGAGCTTCGTTCCCAGTTGTTGTTCCACTTGCTCTTGGACAAGCTCCAAAATCCGCGCCACTTGTGCCTTGAGTGCTTCAACCTCACGTGTCTGGCTTTCCGAGCTGGCCTTTTTCTCCTTCCGCACACCAGCGGTATAGTATGACCCCCATTTTGTGGACAAGCCTTTGCCGGCCACACGACCAGCTGACGTCGGCTTAGTGAGCTTATCCTTGCTTTTCATTATGTTCAACGCCCTATTTAAAGGGCTGTCGAAAGGGGAGCTCTGAGACGACCTCGCGCTACTGCTTTCAGTTTAGAAATATTGGGGATTAATTAGAGTGCAACCATATGGAGCTAATTACGCGGGGGTGTATTCCTTACGAGAACAAGCTCAAGCGCACTGGCTTCGGATCCGTGGTAAGCTCCTTTGTTATCGGGTCCTCCTTGTACCGGGCCCTGACATAGTTCCTGGTCTGCTTGTTACCGTTGTATTTCTCGAAGCGGGGCGGTAGGCCTTGCTCGACACGCTCCGCGTCCTCCTTGTCCCATATAGGCTCCGCCACTCTGTAACCGCCGGGACCGAGTTTGTGTTCCCCTAAGTTCAACTCCCGCATTTCTTTCCCCCACTGACTTGATTTGGAGGTTGCACTTGTCGAGCACTTGATCTTGAACTCCTTGTACTCATCTTCGCTCATCAAAGGATATTTCGCCTTGATCTTCTCATAACTATCACCTTTATCAATCATTTTCTTCACTGCGCTTCTCCAAGTAGACATGGCCGTGCTCATCTTCGTGAGGGCGGCACTGTTCACTTTATTCCCTGAGAGGCGTGTGTTTTCAAATTCGGCGGGGAACTTGTATCGTTCGTGCAGCTTCGTGAAGAGGAGGTTGCGCAAATTCCCTCGGTCCTTATGCCTAAGGTTCTCGGTGTTGATCGAGACGGTGCTCCGGAGAATGCACCCGAGCTGAACCGAGTACCCTTGACTATATGTTTGGGCTCCGTTGGATTCCGTCCGGAGTCCACTTGAGTGAATTCCTCCTTGACGGTCACGGAGCGCATTGGACGCCGGTCCTTCCTTTGCTTCTTCGATTGGCTGCCATCTGTGTGTGCGCCGCCATCATCAGTGGTGGCATCCTCGGCGGCACCATCAGTGGTGTCATCCCCGACGCCACTAGGGGTTGTGTAATCAGGATCGGTGTCTTCCGCGGCATCCTCATAGCGGTGAGGTTGTTCCTCCATCTCCTGGGACAGCTCCCAGAATTGCTTGCCGCCCGAACCACCGGCCTCATCATTGTGGGCCATGTTTCGCTCTAAATAGGAAAAAAGTTTGGTCGAAAAGTTGGTTATTGTCAAGGAACAAGATCATGGTCTCATCATTTAGGGTTTGTCGACACCGAGGCACCCTAAAAGCCTAAGCTTTCATCTTTTAGGGATTGTCGACGTCGAGGCACCCTAAAAGCCTAAGCGTACATCATTTAGGTTCTCATCGACACCGAGGCATCCGGGGCAGCCAAGTTAAGTTTTCATCATTTAGGGTTTATTGATGCCGAGGCACCCTAGGTTGGGCCTAATCACTTGGCACTAATCACTTGGCTCTATTGCCACCTATGTTGGGTTTATCATCTAGGGTTTATCGATGCTAAGGAGAATTCTAAGTTGGGCCTAATCACTTGGCTCTATTGCCACCTATGGTTTAATGCAGCAAGAATGGCGGGCAGTTGATCCTACTTAACTAAGTACTAAGATACCCGGCCCATGCATTAGTCATAAGTACCCCATATGTCCTATTTTTAGCAAAGTCATGCTAAAATTCACGGAAAATTTCAGCATGACCTTTGCTGAAAATAGGACATATAAATACCAATTCTTGAGGAGAAAGTTAATCAACATTCCAGCAAACTCAAGGTCCTCTCGGGTACTGCAAATTCATCACGACACGATGGTCGGAGATGACCTTTGCAAAATGGTCGAGACACGATGGTCTTTCTCAATGTGATCAATTGATGGATCAACACATAAAATATGTCCAATAAGTATGATTTATAGAGTCAACATTAGTATGAATATATATAAAGTTTTTCTTCATTAGCCGAGGCCCATGCAAATAATCGCATCCAAGAACTATTTACGCTACTCTGTAACTAACTACACTCTGTATTTATAGATTCATTTCAGATGAGATCAGATTGAGCTCAAGCTGTAGCTGCAAATGAGGATCCATGAGCCATCATGCCAACCAGCCAGAAATAAACTTTACTTTCCAAAGGAAATAAAAATACAATGCATACATACATACTTAAGCAGGTAGATAGATAGATAGATAGATGATCATGTTCAGTTTACAAGAATGAATATAAACAAGCAAAGAATGCATGCATGCATATCAAAAGTTGCATCTACTCTCATCGCTCTTCGCTTGCCTCTGCTGCTATTGAATATTTATAATTACCTGAAATTGTTCCTTTCACTACAAGTAAATGCAACTTTTCCATTAATTAAAACTAAATTGTTCCTTCATGATATTCTCTCTTCATCTACCCACAGGAGTATTTCTAACTTGAAAATCTCGGTGAACTACACGATGATGTCTTGGCAAGACACGCTCTCTTCTTTTCTTACATTTTCTTGTTCTGTACCCTTTTACATTAGCGATTAAACATGCAAAGTGGAGTAGTGTATTGCAATTGCATGAAGTGGAGTAAGCAGAATTTTGCAAAGAACTATAGTATCATTTGGAGTAAATTGCAGAGTGCAAGTTTGATGAACCTGTAGAATATCCCTACAGTGAGTGCCCTCCAACAGTAGTTCTTGCTTGCGATAGTTTTAGGAGTCTTGCAATTTTGCAAGTTTAAATTAAAACGTTTCAGTTAATGCAAGTACTCCTCTTGCTCTCTACTTTCTCTCTTCTCTTCTTGATTAATTAACTGAATTTTATTGATGTTGTTGTTAACTGAATTTTACTAGTTAAACACATTATAACTTGAGTGTAACTCAGACAAGTTAAACTTAAGCTAGAAGATACAAGTTGAACACACACCGGGCAGTTTTATAATATTATCGAGAAAAATATCTTGATGTAACTCAGGACAAGAAAAATCTCCACGAGAATAGGACTAGCATTTAAGAGTAATTTCCTCCGGTCAAACAAAGTTCAAACAAAAACTGACAACATTCTTTTGATTAAGAGCCAAGTCACAACACTCTTTGAAGTTCAAACAAAACTGACAACACTTGTTTGATCTGTCTCCTCCAAGAAAGAGCCAAGTCAGTCTCACCCAACTAGGGAAACATCGGTTAGACCACTAGCAATTGGGAATACACAAGCTGGGGCTAGGTTTGTGCTCTAGCTAGGCAGTAAAGCAGAGCATATAGAGGCATTGCCTGCCTCTGCTGCAAGTGGGGATGTGAGCAGGATTATCACAATTAGATCACTAATTTGCTGGAATCTTATTTACAATTTTCTTCAAACTAGTTACCACTCACTAGTACAATGTTTTCTAAACTGGTTGCCATCATCTCCCTTTTATCATTTTGGTTATGTGAAATTAGTTGTAGTGGGTGGCCAAGCAACCACTAGCAATTTGTGCATAACAATTCCCGATAGTTTTACCTGTAAGCCCCCTCTTACGGCAACCTATTAAAAAATTATACTACACAGAAGCATCTGTTTCCATCTCTCTGTATAAAGGTTTAGCATTTATGCTGAATTGACCAATGAGAAATGGGAAAAACTAACAACTCAAACAGCAAATGTCATATATATGTTGGAAATTGCAGTGATAAGCTGATCGGCGTGTTCCATTTGTCGCTGGTATTTACAAACTAATTCTCTTTGTTTTCTTGGGGAAAAGTTGCTCTTTGCTTAACTACTAGCAAAATCATTGTGCATTGTTTTTGTAATATTGTATCGATTGTTTAAATGCTTGTGCCATCATGGTCCTAACTATACCCTGAATGATGCCATTGCCGTTCGGCCTCTTGTTGGATTGAAATACTACAGCGGAATCAACAGGATTATCGCTGATTTGCTGGACCTGCGAGAAGGAAGAGGGAGAGGAGGCGGAGCTCACGGGGAGGCGCAAGGAAGCCTCATGACAGCTTAGTAGCAACAGAGGTGGCGAAGTTGAGGAAGACAATGACCCGAGGAAGAAGAGGTGGAGGGAGGGGGTGGAGGGTCGGCGCCGTCGCGCCCTGGTTCCATGACTCGCCCGGCCCGGTGTTGAAGCAGATTCTGCCCGCCGCCTTGCCTGTCGCCTCGCACGGTGGAGCTCGAGGCTGGGAAGGCGAGGAGGGTGGGTGGGTGCGGTGAAGGTGAGGGAGGGGTGGATTGGGAGCGGACGGTGATGGGGGGCAGGGCAGGGGGCTGGCTGGGGCGGCGACGGAGACGGAGGCGCGAGGGGCGGCAGGCGTGGGTCGGGCAGCGTGGGTGGATCTGTGGCGAGGAGAGAGGTTGAAGGGATCTGGCGAGAGGGAGGAGGATAGCTAGGGGGGGGGGGGTTCTAATGGCGCACCGTTCAGTCGTGCGCCATAAGTATGACTATTCTAATGGCGCACCTCCCCTCGATGCGCCATTAGAATTTTGTTTTAATCTAGCCCACTAACCATATCTACAACCTAACCCTATCTACAACAGAACCCACCCACTAGCCCGACTGGTCAGCATGCAACACACATTCCAGGAGGTCCTGGGTTCGATTCCCAGGCTCCCCAATATTTTTTATGCATTTTAAATGCTGTTTTTTATATTTATTTGTGTTTAAATATGTTCAAACTTGTTTAAATCATAACAGTAATATTTTTTATAAAAACAGTAATAATTTTTTAAAAAGTATGTTCAAATTTCTTACTTGAAAATATCATCGGCGGCGGCGGTGGAGCGGGGGAGGGTGTGGGGATCGAGATCGAGATGGAGGGGGAATCGAGATCAAGATGGAGGGGGATCGAGATCAAGTGTCCTCATGAATTCAAAAAGTGCCCATGAAATTTAAAAATATTCATGATATCAAAAAGTGCCCATGAAATACAATCGAGAAATGAAGACTACGATTTAAATACAATCGATCTTAGCTAGCTATCTGTTCACAATCTTCTTGCCCTTCTTTTTAGCAAATGGAGTTCTTACGTGGAGCAGACGTCCTTTAGGTAGGGTGGTCCTGCTTCTTCTTGTGGTGTGTGCTGCTACTTCATCGTCGTCGTCATGTTCGATCTTGGTCGCCGTGCTTGTCAAGTCTTGCTCATTGGCTACTCCATCCATTCCGATGATCTTCCTTTTGCATCTCCTCACGACAACACGACGGGCTTTGGCGGTCGGTAATGAAAAAGCATTGGTCCACTTGGGAAGCCAGTACCCATGGCTCATTTCTCGTGGTGACGTTTGCGCCCGCGGTCTTGGATTTGGTTTCGGGTATAACCATGGTGGTGAAATATCGGTCTTCTTTTAGGGCGCTCTTGGCCCATCGACACGGAACATCGGCACCTTCTCTCCAACGTAGCTCAGCTCCCAGATCTCCTCGATCCTTCCGTAGTATCTGTCCTTGTCCTTACGGTGTAGGATTCCATCGTTACCCCGAGTTACGATAACCATCGCTCTTCATGTCCTTGTCCTCGGTGTAGAATGTGTAGCCGTTGATATCGTGACGCCTCATAGGTCATCGAGGTTGTGCTCGGCGCCTACTGTGACAAGGCGAATATGAGTTGTTCTTCCGGAAGAATCTTCATGTAAAGGGCAGCGAAGCTTCGCTTGAACCAACGCGTGAAACATGAGTTGTTCTCTTTGAGTATATCTCCGTCCGTCCTCTGTTGGCCTCGGTCATTGTCGTCTTCTCAATAAAGGTTTTGTGCTCTACCACCCAAGGATCGACCACGTCTATGTGTTGTAGCGCGACTAGGTTTGCTCTTTCAAAGTCGGCGAGTCGACCCTCGTAGTCGACATGCATTTCGCGGCGACCCTCACGGTGACCCCATCCAGCGAGCCTGCCGAGGTGCTGTTGACGGGCGAGACCAGCGGGGTTCTCGATGCCTAGATAATTCGTGCGTGGGAGATGCACTCTTGATCGAAAAGCCCGGCTATACTTCCCTCTCGGCGTGACATGTTCGAGCGTATCCTTTGATGACACCATTCATCCTTTCGAGCGGCATCATGCTTTGCAGGAACGTCGGCCCAAGTTGGATGATATCCTCCACGATATGGACCAGCAGATGCACCATAACGTCGAAGAATGCGGGCGGGAAGTACATCTCAAGCTCGCATAGTATCACCACGATCTCTTCTGTAGCCTTCGAGTTGCCTCCGCCAATCGACTTCCGAGATGGCGTCAAAAAAGTTGCATAGGCCAAATAGCATTTCATAGGCGTGCGCGTCCATGATCCTACAGATTACAACTGGAAGTATCTGCGTCATCGACCGCGTGATACCGTGAGACTTCATCCCGCTGAACTTCGCTTCATTGGGTCTAGGTATCTGCTTATCTTCCCAGCGTAACCGTAAGGAAGTTTTACTCCTAGGAGGCGGGTGAAAAACTTATTGATCTCCTCGACTTAGAGTGAAGCACGCGGGAGGTAGTCATTTCCGGTCTTCTTGGCCTTTTGCCTTTGCGACGACTTTCTATGTCCCGCTTCGCCTCATCATCATCATCATCATCATCATCATTAGCGTGAAGCTCCTGCACGATGCCCATTGATTTCAAGTCTGCCCTTGCTTTCGGCCCATCTTTGGTCCTCTCGGCATGTTGAGCAGGGTACCAAGCAGACTCTCACACGTTCTTCTTGATATGCATGACATCAAGGCCGTGAGGCACGGTGGATCTTCGATCTGGCAAGTCCCGAAAACAGACCTCGTTTTCCATACCTTCAGCAGCTGCTCTGGCGCCTTCGCTTTTTTTCGGCTCTGGCGCCTTTTGCTTCTTTCGGCGGTGGGCGGTCTTTCCAATTTTCAACAGCTCGTCTAATTCCTCGCCGCTCCTCGTACAGGCGTTTTCGGGTTCGGTTTCACCATCGAACAGATCCTTGCGTTTCCTCCACGGGTCATCGTCGCGAAGCCACCTTCGATGTCCCATGAACACGGTTTTCAAGACCCGGATCTCTATCTAGCTGGCGATCGTTGTGTCATCCATGCACCTTACGCATCCGAAAATCCGTGGACTACCTGCCCGCGAGATATCCGTAACCGAGATAGTCGTGCACCGTCGTGAGCAGTGCGGCTCTCATAGGGAAATATTCTTTCTCTGCAGCATCCCACGTATTGGCTGGCGTTTTCCATAGCGTGTCTAGCTCCTCCTTCAGCAGCCCCAGATATAGATTGATGTCGTTCCCTGGTTGTTTCGGCCCTTCAATTAGCATACTCATGTGAATGTACTTCCTCTTCATGCACAACAGGGGGAAGGTTGTACATCCACACAAACACAGGCCAGGTGCTATGTGCTTCTTCTGCTGCCAAACAGATTGACTCCATCGGTGCTCGCGCCAAAGACGATGTTCCTTGGATCCTTCCCAAATTCTGGGTATTGAACTTCAACGCTTGCCAGCTCGCATCCTTAGGGTGACTCAGCATCTTGTCTTTTTATTTATCTCCGGATCATTTCCTTCATCTTCCCGCTTCTTCTCCTCCCTATCCGGCGTGCCAGCGCAGGAGCTTTGCTACCTTAGGGTCCGCGAAATACCGCTGCAGACGAGGAGTGATCGATTTTCGAGGAGCTTTCTTCCTCTTCTTGTATCGAGTGGCGCGACACCGTACATATGGTAGACTCCGCGTGCTCGTCGATAAATGATGCAATTGTTCATGCACACATGGTATTTCACGTCGGTAAATCCAAAGGACACACGATTTTCTTCACCTCCTCGAAACTGGTGGGCACTTGTTCCCCTTGGGAAGACGTTCATGCGAATGACATGTTCTCGTCGAAGCATCGTCGGTCATTTTGTGTTTACCTTCATCTCGAGCCATGGCGTTACTTTCAAAGCGGGTATCCTCGGGCCTGCATCCTTCATACAATGGAGTAACCGCGTCTATCTCCAGTTGATCCATCTCGGCTTTCTCTCGGCGGTAGCTCTTGCGTTATCCGTCGCTTGCGAAGCAGCTCTTGAATATGAGGTCCTGCACCCAGCCTCCATCGTCGTCGCTCCGGCATCTTCATCTTCATGATCATGCCCTTCGTCTTGATCTTCCTCATCATCATGTACGACATCTTCTACATGATGATTGTGTACATCATCACCGTCGTGATCATGTCCTGGAGATTCTTCGTCTTCTCGCCCGCCCTCGCTGCGGTGGTTGTCTTGTTGCCCTTCCTCATTTCTTGCCCGGCCCCCATGGACGACTTCATAGTCATCTTCATCACCTTGCCACCGATAGCCATCCATGAAACCACGCAAGAGCAGGTGGTCCCGCACCTGCCCGGAATCCGGGTCCGCAATAAGGCTCTTCAGCTTGCATCTTCGACACGGACATCTTATCTCCGTCTCGTTCTTTTGAAGCATCTCGGCCTTCGCAGAGCTCAAAAACCTATTCACGATGCCTTCGGTCATCATGCGGACCATAATCGCGCTGCGGGTAGAAACAAAACGATATTTTAGAACCAAGAAAATTTTGGCATGACCTTCCCTAAAAATAGGACCAAAAAGAATGCATAGTGCCAAAATTCTCTTGAAACGGAAATGAATCAACATTCCGCAAAATATTGGCAACTATCGCATTTCAAATACCGGTACCTACAAACACAAACATATATGCAACACCACAAACACAAGCAACACCACAAACATACATAGATCTAGCTAGACCACAAAAAAGTGCATGTGCACGTTGTTGGAGCGAGCTAGGGAGAAAAAAAGTAGATCTACGTCATGAAGATAGCTTTCCCCTTACTTACCTATCAAAAAAGGTAATTTCACCACTTAATTTTGATGAATCTATGGTGGAAATGAGGTGAGGAGGAGGAGGCAGCGAGACAAGCTTGGAGGAGGAGGTGGAGAGAATGAAGTGGGGAAAGTGAGTGGGTAGGTAGGCTGTCCAAAATATCTTGTTGGTCCCAGGTTACTAATGGCGCACCACCACAAAATCGCCATTAGTAACCCTGAATTACTAATGGCGCACCAGGCAGGTGGTGCGCCATTAGTAATTTTTGCAAAAAAGAAAAAAAAATATATGTATACTAATGGCGCACTGTGGAAAAGTGCGCCATTAGTAGTTTAAACTACTAATGGCGCACTTTGGCAAACTACTAATGGCGCACTTTGGCATAGTCTTGCCGTTAGTAGGTTTGCAAAAAGTAAAAAAATTATATACTAATGGCGCCTTTGTCTTTGTCGTGCGCCATTACTAGTTCTAACTAGTAATGGCGCACTTTGCCATCCTGCGCCATTAGTTTGTATGGAAAAATGGGAAAAAATCAATAGTAGTGGTGCACCGTGAGCACGATGCGCCATTAGTGTCTTCCACACTAATGGCGCACGAGCAACAGGTGCGCCATTAGTATATAGTAGTGGCGCACTACTTACCTGGTGCGCCATTAGAATCAGTCCTATCTATAGCCCTTTTCCTAGTAGTGGTAGGGTCGAGGGTCTTGGCCTTTTTACTAAGTCGAGCCTTGGTGCTACAACATCAAGGGTTAGAATATGATAAACCGACAAATACAAGGAACAAATTAAGGAGTAATATACTTACCCAGCAGCAACTTTGAGAGGAGGCGGTTGAGTGGTTGATGAACCGCCGGAGCGAGTTGGAAGAAGCCTAGTAATTCGGGCGGAGCGGATTGAGAGGGCATCGGAAGAAACCTTTCAAAGGATAACGCTTTTCGGAGAACAAGTCACCTCACGGGCGACGTTTCCGGTTGGTGTGTCACTAAACCGGACGACGTAATTTGTTGACCGCTATGCCGGGTCGTCTGCGTTCTTCGGTTCTTTGTGTCTTCAAAGAAAATTTTGGATCCAAATGAGCATAGGAGTGAGATTGTTTCACTTTCCGGACTGTGCGGCGAATTCTTTTAACCGGTACAAGATCGGAATCAGGAGAAAGAAGGATTACCTCAACAGGTTCTTCATGGCTGGCCTCAGCGTCATCCTGGGAATTGTAACTGTCAATAAAATGAATGGAAAAAGAACCAAGTGAGTCAAGCTCTACCTCAGCATCTGATTCTTCATCTTCTGGTGGTTCAGAAGACTCGGCGGTTTTCCTCTTGCCAGTTTTCTTGGTGGTCTTGGTCTTTGCATGAGGAACCCGGGCCGGTTTAGTTCGTTTCCAAAAGGAGCTGTTAGCCTGAAAATTAATACAGAGGGATTAATACAATCAATATGGAATCAAAGTCAGTAGAGTAATGAGAGGAACCTTACTGTGGGCGGTTTGTTGGAGATCTGAGCGGAGCCAACCGGTTTGGCTGCATCTGGAGATCGGTTCATCGAGCATTCTCTTCACTGTTTGGTAACTTCAAGTTCAGTTATTGATAGTTCGTGATGTCGTTGAGGATCTTTAGCGTCACCAGTATATTCGTGCATCAATCCGGGCGGCAATGGCAAGATGCCCCAAGAAACCCAAAGCGGTTAAGGTCAATACCAGTTAAATCGTTGGCCATCGAGGCCGAGCTTGGTAATTTGAGGTGCAAAATTCTTCCGTTCTGCGGCAGTCAGCCTTGAAGGCAATGGGTGGCTGTTGCTAAGCGGTGAGGCGATAACCCGGCAAGGGATTTTCTCCGTTAGGAGCAGTGTTCGACAATAGAACCAGGTTTGATTCCAATCTTTAGGATGGATATGATGTTTGGCGTGAGGGAAGTCCACTTCCTTCCTTTTCTGGATTGAAACGCCGCCAAGTTCTGTGTTAGGACCGTCCGAGAATTCTGTACGGCAGTTCAAATGAAAGAAATCTCAAAACAACTCCACGGTTGGTTCTTCTTGAAGATAGACTTCACAGAATACTTGAAAGTTGCATATATTGGACACAGAGTTCAGACCAATATCTTGTGGATGGAGTTGGAAGCTTGCGAGGACATCCCAGAAATTTTTTTGATCCGGGCGGGCTAAATCCCTGGTCTAGGTGTTGCATAAAAACAATCACCTCTCCTTCTTGAGGTTCAGGTGGACATTCGATTCGGAACTTCGCCAATGGAGAACATTTTTGAGGCTAAACGCCCGGTGGTGGCGTAGCCGTTGAGTTGTGTTTCCGTGATCCGGGACGGAACCCAATTGCAAGCAGCAAATTGTTTAGCCATTCGGAAGGGGAGCTGAAAGAAAATCAAGCAGTGCGGTTTATGTCTACGGTTTGTAAGTGAAAATTCAGTGTTAAACCGGTGAAAATACAATGCAAGGTCCAGTTTGCGGTTTAAGAGAGGGCTAATGACATATGGCGGATTGGCCATCAAGGATTAAACCGCCCATAGGCAGAAAGGCCAAGATTCAAAATTTCTGCTAAGTGTTGACAGAAACAGGTTTTACACAATGTTCAAATCTATTTGGATCTACCGCACATCTATAAAGAAGTTTTTACTGCGTTCTTTAGAAGGCGTTCAAGTAGAACAGAGAAGGATGCATACTTTACAAGAAGAAAAGGAAGGGCTACTAGTATTAAAAACAGATGCGGAATGACTACCGCAGGAGATCTATACCTTTTTTGGATCAAAACTACCGCGGCAGAAGGTAGGATGAAGAGGAAAAATGGAGAACTGTGCGGATGAGCTTGCAAAAACCTAATGCAGATCTAAGGACGAAGAACATAAGAAGTTTACCGCTGCAGATTACGGCGGAGGGGGGCGATGAGCCTTTGATCTAACTCAGGTTGATGCAGCGGCCTTGGTTGGTGCAGTTCTCGAAGGTCGCGGACGGCGGCGGAGCTTCAGAGCTGAGGGTGTCGCGAGGAAGAAGAAGATGCAAAAGAGGAAGAGAAAAAGGAGCCCTCGAGCTTTATTTATAAGGGAAAGAGTAAATGGCAGACGCGAGAATCAAGGCGTCCGAAGCGGCCGAGTGGGCGCACCTGTCGCCTCGATTTTTGAGATAATCATTAATGAGAAGGGAATCTTTTTAATCCTTTTATGCAGAGATGATGTCATGACGGACCGTTGCGGTGCTCAAGAAGATAGCGTCACGGCGGTTTACAAAATTTACAGGAGAAGTCAATATGGCGGTTTACGAAAATACAAGAGGATGTTTACAAGATATTTTTAGTGTTGAAGATTGACATGAATAAATTCAAATCAATCCGGGGCCTAATGTTGAGGATATAGCTACTAAGTATAAACCGGCCGGGAGGCCCGGTTCACCTAAACTGTCTTTGAAGCCCATGAAGGTCTTGAAGATGGCGTTCAACTAGTAAAGCTTGAAGCCCACGGCCCAAAGCGGATTAGGGCCCGTAGTGGTAAACCGCCATGATTATGTAAACTTGTAATATAAGTTAGAAAGGAGAGAGACCGAGCGGACACTTTGTATAGGTCGGCTCGGGACTCAGAGACCGGCGAGGCGTCAACTTTGTATATAAAGGGACGACTCGGCGGCGGTTCAAGACAGACAACAACAACTCGAGGCCTAGGCGAAGCTTATTTGCTCCCTAGTCATCGAAACCAGATCAATCCCATCACAAGTGGACGTAGGCTTTTACCTTCATCGAAGGGGCCGAACTAGTATAAACTCTCGTGCCTTTGCGTCCGCTTTAACCCCTTCAAATTAACCCATAGTGATGGCTCCACGACTAAGTCCTTTCACGAGGACATCTGTCGTGACAAAACCACGACAGGTTGGCTAGAAAATAGGTGCGGATGGTCCTTGCGAATATCCTCTTCTCGCTCCCAGGTGGCTTCTTCCTCGGTATGGTGGCTCCACTGAACCTTGCAAAACTTGATAACCTTGCTGCGGGTGACTCGGCTGTCAAAATCAAGAATCTTTATTGGCTTTTCATCATAGGTCAGATTACTATCCAGCTGAATCGCCTCCAAGGGCACTGTATCATTTAACGGTATATCGGCCATCTCAGCATGGCACTTCTTCAGCTGTGATGCGTGAAACACATCGTGAACTCCTGACAATCCTTCAGGTAACTCCAGCTTGTAGGCAACTTCTCCCATCCGTTCCAAAACATGATACAGTCCTACAAATCTTGGGGCTAACTTTCCTTAACTCAAAGCGTTTCACTCCCCTCAAGGGTGATACTCATGAATAGGCTCTGTCTCCAATTTCATAGGTTACTTCCTTGCATTTTGAATCGCATAACTCTTACATGCGGGTGAGCAATCTTTAGTCATCTCTCGATCAGTTTAACCTTCTCCTCGATTCCTTGATCAAATCTGGTCCAAACAAGCTGACGGTCTCCTACCTCATCCCACATCAATTGTGTTCTACATCTGCGTCCATCTGAGCTTGAGCGGTGCCATCTTCAAAGCGGCACAGTAGCTGTTGTTGTCTGAGAACTCTGCGTAAGGCAAATTGTCATCCCAACTAGATCCATAATATAGCGCATGTGTCTCACCATGTCCTCCAGAATCTGATTGACTCTCTCGGTCTGTCCATCCGTCTGTGGGTGGAATGCGGTACTGAACTCCAATCTGGTACACAAGGTCTGGTGTAGCTGATGCCAAAATTTGGAAGTAAATTGGGTTCCTCTATCTGATACGATGCTCCTCGGAACTCCATGCAAACATACGATCCTGGACATATATATCTTGGCCAACTTGGCACTTGTATAAGTTGTTTTCACTGGGATGAAGTGAGCTACTTTGGTCAAACGATCCACAACTACCCATATTCAATCATATCCTGCATTGGTTCTGGGTAATCCGGTAATAAAGTCCATGCTAAGTTTGTCCCACTTCCATTAGGGTATTGGCATAGGCTGTAACAGTCCTGCTGGCTTCTGATGCTCTGCCTTCACTCTCTGACATACATCACATACGGCTACATACTCGGCAATATCCTTCTTCATACCAGTCCACCAGAAACGTTCCTTCAAGTCCAAATACATCTTGGTGTTTCCGGGGTGAATTGAGTATGGTGAGTCATGGGCCTCCTGAAGTATTAACTTCCTGATCTCCGAATTGTTGGGCACGTAAATTCGGTCCTCAAACCACAAGGTATCGTGCTCATCCTCGCGAAAACCTTTGGCTTTACCTTCGCCCATCTTCTCTCTTATCTCAGCAATCTCTTTGTCCTCCTTCTGAGCTTCTCGAATCTTGTCCAACAATGTCGACTGAACCTCCAGGGTTGTAATGAAACCTCTTGGAACAATTTCCAACCGAAGTTCCATGATCTCCTCAGCTAACTCCTTTGGCAATCCTTTACTTTCAAGGATATTAGCATAACTCTTCCGGCTCAAAGCGTCCTCTCTGACGTTGGCCTTTCCTGGATGATAGTGTAGCTTCATATCATAATCCTTTATAAGTTCCAGCCATCTCCTCTGTCTGAGGTTCAACTCCTTCTGTGTGAAAATGTACTTCAAACTCTTATGATTCGTGTACACATCACAATGGTTTTCAATGAGATAATGTCTCCAGGTCTTTAATGCATGCACTACGGCTGCTAACTCCAAATCATGCGTGGCATAGTTCAACTCATGAGGCTTCAGTTGTCGTGAGGCATACGAAACAACTTTTCCGTCCTGCATAAGCACACACCCAAGTCCCAAGCGTGAGGCGTCAGAATACACTTGAAACTCCTTATGTATATCTGGCAATGTCAACACTAGGGCTGTAGTCAACCGTTTCTTCAACTCCTGAAAACTGGCCTCGCAATCTTCTGTCCATTCGAACTTAGTATCCTTCTTTAGCAATTCAGTCATTGACTTAGTAGTCTTGGAAAAATTCTCAATGAATCTCCGATAATATCCTGCCAGTCCAAGGAAACTGCGGATCTCGCCAACTGAAGTGGGTGCCAACCATTCAGTGACTGACTGAACCTTACTGGGACCTACTTCTATACCCTCTCCTGATATAACATGCCCAAGAAATCCAACTTCCTTCAACCAAAACTCGCACTTGCTGAATTTGGCGTATAAATGGTGTTCCCTGAGTTTCTCGAGAACCAAACGCAAGTGTTCCGCGTGCTCCTCTTCATTCTTCGAGTATACCATAATATCATCAATAAACACCACAACAAACTTGTCCAAATACTCCATGAACACCTTGTTCATCATACTCATGAAATAGGCAGGGGCGTTAGTCAGTCCAAACGACATGACCGTATACTCATATAATGTCACATCCCTAGTTCTGGTATGACCTAGACTAGCTAGTCATGTGTGCATCATGTTTAAATTCCATTTAAATATGAAATGGGGATTTGTGAAACCCTCAGAATCATTTTTGGAAATTGACCCAAGCAAAAATTGCTCCAAAAAGGTCCAAGAAAATGCTCATGTTGCTCTCTGAAAATATTGGACAGAGATAAAAATCAAACCAATATTTTTAGGAGTCCATAAGTAATTATTTTGGGCATTTGGAATTAATGCATAATTATTTGCATTGGATATATATTTGTTATATATATAAAATATTGTCCAAAAACTATGCCATTTATTAAGGAGCTCTGGAATAATATAACTAGCTTCTATAAAAATTGGCATAAGTAAATAAATTGATTTAGTATTATTACTAAATCAGAACAAATGTCAGAAAAATAGAAAACAAAAACAGAATGGGAAAAAGGGAGCTTACCTGGGCTTACCTCCCTGTGCAGCCCAGAGGCCCAACTGTGCGGCCCAGCTGGCCCAGCCGCCTCCTCCTCTGACTTCTTCCTCGCGCCTACTCGCACTGTGCGTGTCGCGCGCGCGCTCGCCCGCAGCCACGTCGCCCGGCCACCTCCTGCTTCTCCCTTCCGTCGCCTGGATCGCTCGAACGACGCCATGCATCGCCCCGTACCTCTCTCCCTCTCCCTCGCTCTCCCTCCTCCCCTGATTCTCTCCCGCGCCACCGTGCCCGAATGCCACCGCCGCCACCGGCCACTGTTGCCGCGCCCACAGCCACGGCCTCGCCCCCCCGACGCGCTCCACAGCTCCTCCGCGATCCCCTCTCCCTCTTCGTCGAGCCACGCACCTCCGGACGGCCTCCATCGTCGCCACCCTCGTCTTCTTCATCGTCGGCCGCCGCAGATCTCCACCGCCCGCACGTCGCCGTCCGGCCGTCCCTGAGCTCGCCGTCGACGCCATCGAGTCTGCCGTGAGCCCCTGCATCCATTCCCCCTTCTCCCCTGCCTCCCCGCGCTCTGTAGCCGCACGCCCGCTCGAGCCCGAGCTCCGGCCGTCGCCGCGAGCTCCGCTCCGGCGAGCCCCGGCCCCCCCAGCTCCTCCCACCTGCCCCACAGATCTGCGAGAGAGCTCGGCTCGCCCGGTGCTCTCGAGCGCCGCCCGTGCCACATGGCGCGGACTCCGCCAGCGTCCGAGAGTGCCCGTGGCGGCGAACCCGTCGCTGAGCCCTGCCACGTGGGCCCGGCCCGTCAGGTGATTAGCTTAGTGCTAATCACCGCTTATTTAATCCTCGACAGCGACCGGTGGGCCAAAGCCACTAATCCTTTAATTAAGTTAAAACTAACCCCCTGTTTAACCCGTGTCACTGACGTGTGGACCCCACATGTCAGGTTTGACCAGTCAGCGTTGTTGACTTGCTGACGCAATCATGACGCAGTGCTAACGCAATTATTTATTTTCTGGATTTAAATTAAATCAGGAATTCCAGAAAATTAGCAAAACTTCAAAAATTCATATAAATTCAACCGTAGCTCAGATTGAAGTAATTTATATATGAAAAATTATCAGAAAAATGCAATCTATCCATCTGTACCAGTTTCATGCATGAAAAACCAAGTTATACCTGCTGTATAAGTGAAACACTAAAATGGCTTATATAAAGAGCTTAATTTGGAGTTGCATTTTAACTTTTGGTTCAAATGGAGTTCATTCAAATTGAATACTAGTTGCATTAGCTCAAACAACATCACATATTCATGCCATGTTCATACATCATATTGTTGCATATGCTTGTGTATTGATTGTTGGCACCGTTCCTTCTCGATAGGTCCTGCTCCGGAGACCGTTCCAGAGTACCTGTCTGTGAAGCAGTGCCTCCCTTGTTGATTTACCAGGCAAGCAAACCCCCTTGTTCATTCCGATACAATCCTACCCTCTCGCTCCTGCTCTCAGTTATTGCATTAGGACAACAACGATTCATCTGCTACTTTGTCTTTGTGGTAGTTGAACCCATTCCTCTGCATGACTGTCATTGCCACGATAAATAGTTGAAACCCACTAGCATGTGTAGGAGTTGATTGAGCCATGTTGTGTTCCTACCATGCTATGCCTGCTATTGCTTAGAGTTGTGTCAGGTCTGATTCATTGGGAATGAATTGGAGTTCAGTTCTATGTTCTGATGCTGAGAGTGAAATGTGTGAACACGATTTGGTAAAGGCAGCGGTGAGAGGCCATATAGGAGTACATGGTGGGTTGTCTCACTGGAACCGTCCTTAAGCATTGAGTTCTATGTATGTTGTCCAATGACTAGCTACTACCACACATTGGAATGCTTAAGTGCCCCTCTCGACTTATTAACCAACTTGACCCCTGTCCAGGAATCGCAACTAGTTTCTGGTGTTTGTAGGTAGTGTTAGTAGTCTTCCAAGTGGCACCCGGCCAGGTGGGCTTGGGACAGACTAGGCACAAGTGGCACGTTGTACCAAGCGTGAGATCCATCCGGCGAGGTGGGCTTGGGAACCCTGCACACATCATTTGGGGCCGTGAGCGACACCCCGGCCGGATCTCCTTGCGGATGGAACCCGAATAGGCGATAAACCTGGATTAGAGTCTTGTGTGGTTAGTCAGGTCGTGGCCGACACCCTCGCCAGGCTTCCGCTTGAAGGTTGCCAAGGTACATGACGTGTACATGGTGATAAGTGGTGAGAGCGTGTGTGAAGAAGTACACCCCTGCAGGGTTAACATGATCTATTCGAATAGCTGGGTCCGCGGTTATGGACTTCTTGGATGCTTACGTGGTACATAGACAACTTGAAGTGGATACTATAAAATGCTCAAGACAAGTGTGAGTGCTATGGATGGCCTTCTCGTATGGAGACGGGGATGAATCCATAGTAGTGTATTGTGTGGTGACTAGTGGACTCGTGTGCCATATCACCTCAAAGAAGTTCTCGTAGTCGTAGAAACAGGGATAGCTCTGAGTCAAAGCTGGCTTGCTGCAATCTAAACCCCACATTACCCTCTTGATACAAATGCATGTATAATAGGATCGATGTAAGTCTTGCTGAGTACCTTTGTACTCACGTTGCTTTATTTATGTTTTTGCAGCGGAGACTTCGGTCTTACTAGTGGTTCCGCTTGGACTTCGACGAGTAGCTTGTTACCTCAGCTACGATCTTGTACCCTTGGGAGGGTCTTGTAGATAGTCAGGCTTCTCAGCCTTTTTCTTTTGTAGTTGTCTGTACTCAGACATGTAATGCTTCCGCTTGTTGCTTGTATGCTCTGTATGATGGGTCATGTGACCCCTGTTTGCAATAAATGCTATGTGGCTCTTCTGAGCCTTTATCTATATGAGTTTGCGTTATGTTGTGATGCCATGTTGTACATCACATACTTGCATGTTATGCGTACGTGTAACGTGTATTGCTATGTGTGGGATCCGACAACCTAGTTGTCTATCCTTGGTAGCCTCTCTTATGGGGAAATGTAGTCTAGTGCTTCCACCGAGCCATGGTAGTCCGCTACAGCCGGTTTACGAGTCCTGCTAGCCCAAAGACTACTTGCTCCGGAACACTTGATGGCGGCATGTGATTCACTTCGTTCTGTGCTGTCCCTTGAAATGTCACGCGGTGACATCCGAGTCCTGCCTAGCCTGCTACAGCCCGGGTTCCCAGTCCTGTTAGCCTAGTGCTACAGCCCGGATTCATGACGCTGCTGACCGACATGCTCGATGTTGATTCATGTATGCCTGTCCCCATAGGTTAGTGCCACTTTGGGTTCACGACTAGTCATGTCGGCCCGGGTTCTCTGTCATATGGATGCTAGCGGCACTATCACATACGTGAGCCAAAAGGCGCAAATGGTCCCGGGCCATGGTAAGGCGACACCCGTGGGAATACCGTGCGTGAGGCCGCAAAGTGATATGATGTGTTACATGCTAGATCGGTGTGACTTAGGATCGGGATCCCGACAGCTTTGGTATCAGAGCCTGACTGCCTATAGGATTTCCAAGCCAACCTGGTCGAAGTTGAGTCTAGAAATGCTTTAGTTATGTAGGGGAATTGATTGTGGAAGGGAACGTAAGGCTCTTTTTACTCCTTTACCTCATGGCCCTCTGATCTGAGTCGTCCTATCTTTCCTACGGGGTTAAGGAACTAGGCTTTCTCTTCTGTCTATCAGGATCACGTGTTACTACTCCGTAGTTCCATAGGATTGGATGATCAGAGTCATACCCCAGTTTTCGAGTACTTCCGGTGTAGTCTGTTTAGTACTATCCCAGAACCTTTGAGTGAAGATGTTGAGTATGTTACTACCCCATTTTAGCAGGATGTCTCATTCTGAGCTTTTTACTGCCGTTATGCTGCCGGAATTGCCCTAGGAGTTCGAGAGTTACTAATTTCTTTGCCCTACATTTTACAGTCTGTAGTTGATGTTGATTCCGTCCTTGGTTTCGTTTCTCAGGATGTCATCAGTTAAGCAAAGTTCATTGCTTGTAGCGTAACCACGGAGATGGTAGGGATGAGGATCCTCCCACCAGCCTTCATTGGCAGAGTTTATGTTAGAGTTGGAAGGAACAAGCGTGAGTCTAACCGCTTGTTGGCACGTATCAAGGAGAACACCGCACATCAGATTCAAAGGGTCGCCACCATTCATGACTTCATTAACTTGCATCCACCTACCTTTCATCATTCCATCGAGCCACTCGATGCGGATGACCGCTCCGTAGTATCACACGCAAGCTCCGTTCTGCGACGTGGCTGAAAGCGACAAGGTCACCTATGCTGCTTACCACGGAAGGTCCTGCTAGTCTTTGGTGGCGTAACTATGAGGCTATGCTTCCAGCTGGTCGATTCCTACACGGAGAGATTTCACCGAGGCTTTTCGCGAGCATCACATTCACAAAGCCCTCATCGATCACAAGAGAGAAGAGTTCTGTAGTTTCACCCAGGTAAGATGGCTGTTGATGCTTCTGCAGAGAGTTTGAGAACCTTGCCCGCTATGCTTGAAGAGGTGTCCACGGACGCTAAGAAGCAGGCTAGGTTCCGGAAGGGTCTCAACCCCAAGTTGCGTCGTGATCTCCACTTGCACCATTGCAATACATTCCAGGCTCTTGTGAACAAGGCCATTAACGCAGAGACAGCTCAGCTTACTTACGAGGAATCTCGTAAGCACATCTGTGAGTTGGGATCTTCTTCCGGTTCGGGCTCGCAGAAGCGCCGGATTTGGGTTCCAAACTCCGCTCTTCCTCCTGGATATACACCGACGCCATCTTATGTGGCACCTCACCCGGTTCACTTATATGCTCCACCCAGGCCTATTGGTGGACCACCTGCCAATGCGGGTCCATGTCCTACCTCCAAGATTTGTTACAAGTCCGAGAGCGAGCCACATTGCCCGTGTTGTACTCGCACGAGTTGCCCCACCCCAGCCCGAGAAGTCTGTTGGCCGTGGTAGTAAGCCATCGCGCAAGATGATCAGTGCCAAGTCAGCTCCCACTGAACATGGACGTGTGCATCACGTCTCAGCTAAAGACGCTCATGATGATCCAGATGTCGTTCTTGGTACACTCCTTGTCAACTGTCATCCGGCTTGGTTCTATTCGACATTTGGAGCATCTCATTCCTTCATTTCGAAAGCTATGCCCGCTTGCACGACATGTCATTTTGTGATATGCCCTCCCCGCTACTCATTCAAACTCCTGGATCCAAATGGCAAACTTCTTGTGTAAGCCATAGTAACGAAATCTTTGTTGACAGACTTGTATTCCTTGCCTCACTTATAGCCCTCAAGTCCACAGATATTAACATCATCTTGGGTATGGACTGGATGACAGCTCATCATGCCAATATTGATTGTTACACCAGGTCTGTTCAGCTCACACACCCCTCTGGCAAGATAGTCACTGTGTCCACTAGAGTTGCAAAGCGCCAGCTCTATTCTCTTAATGCCAGCCCTCTTCCAGACCTTGAAGATATCCCGGTAGTCCGTGACTTTCCGGACGTCTTTCGAGAGGAACTGCCAGTGTTCCACCCGCGAGAGATGTAGAGTTAAATCATAGATCTTATCCCAGAACAACTCCAATCTCTAGGAGACCTTATAAGATGGCACCCTTAGAACTAGCGAGCTTAAGAAACAACTTGATGAGTCCTTGCAAAAGGGTTTCATCCGTCCTAGTTTTCTCCTTGGGCTTGCCCCGTCCTCTTTGTCAAGAAGAAGGATGGTATGGACCGGATGGTGGTAGATTATCGTCCCGTTAATTTGGTTACGATAAAGAACAAATATCCGCTTCCCAGGATCAACGATCTGTATGATCAGCTCGCTGGATCCTCAATCTTTTCCAAGATAGATTTGAGGTTAGGATACCACCAAATCAAAATCAGAAATGGAGACATCCGCAAGACAGCCTTTGTCACTCGTTATGGCCAGTACGAGTACACCGTCATGTCCTTTGGTCTAACCAATGCTCCAGCTACATTCTCCCGCTTGATGAACTCGATCTTCATGGAGTACTTAGACAAATTCGTCATGGTTTATCTCGATGATATACTTATCTACTCGAAGAACAAGGAAGAGCATGCCGAACATCTTAGACTTGTGCTAGAAAAACTCAGAGAGCACCGCCTTTATGCCAAGTTCTCCAAGTGTGAATTTTGGTTGCCAGAAGTGACCTACCTAGGCCATGTAATCTCTGGTAAGGGCATTGCTGTCAATCCCGAGAGAGTTAAGGCCGTTCTCGATTGGACTCCACCTGAAACAGTTAAACAAGTTAGGAGTTTCCTTGGTCTAGCCAGCTATTGTCGCCGCTTTGTTGAAAACTTCTCCAAAGTAGCTAAACCCCTCACGGAACTTCTCAAGAAAGATAAAAAGTTCGAGTGGTCCCCACAGTGTGAGTACAGTTTTCAGGCTGAAAAGATGCCTGACTTCTGCTCCCATACTTGTGCCACCGGATTTCACGAAGGACTTTGTTATCTCTTCGGACGCCTCACGGCAGGGACTAGGTTGCATTCTTATGCAGGATCGTCATGTGATTGCCTATGCATCTCGGCAGCTTGCATCCACATGAGGAGAATTATCCTACACATGATCTAGAGCTTGCGGCCGTAGTCTATGCACTCAAGACCAGCGACATTACCTTCTTGGTAAACGTTGCGAGATCTACACCGATCACCAGAGTCTCAAGTATATCTTCACCCAACCAGATTTGAACCTTAGGCAAAGACGTTGGTTGGAGTTGATCTCAGATTATGATCTAGGGATTACCTACACCCCAGGCAAAGCTAATGTCATGGCTGATGCGCTAAGCCGTAAATCCTATTGCAACAATCTCATGTTGCAGCAGGGTCAACCACTTCTCCATGAGGAATTCTGTAAGATTAACCTTCACATTGCTCCTCACAGATTCCTTTCTACCTTGGTAGCGAAACCTACTCTTGTGGATCATATCATAGAAGCCCAGAAGCATGATACAGGGATTACCCGGATCAAGAGAAACATTGCCAAGGGTATTGCTGGTAGTTTCTCTATAGATGATCGAGTGTCGTTTTCTTTGGGAACCGCTGGTGGTCCCCAAGAAGCAACATCTTGACAGTTGATTCTTAAGGAGGCGCATGAATCTCCTCTCACGATTCATCCCGTAGTACTAAGATGTATCGGGACCTCGCCAGAGGTTACGGTGGACTAGGATGAAGAGAGAAATTGCTGAGTTCATTGCTAACTGTGACGTTTGTCATCGCGTTAAGGCAGAGCATCAGAGACCTGCTGGCACCCTTCAGCCTTTAGCTATTCCCGAGTGGAAATGGGATAAAGTTGGTATGGACTTCATCACCGGCTTTCCCAGGACCAAGAAAGGGAATAATGCTATCTTCGTAGTCATTGATCGTCTCTCCAAAGTGGCACACTTCCTACCTGTTAGAGAGAGTATCACTGCTAGTCAGCTCGCTGACTTATATATCTCTCGAATAGTTTCACTCCATGGTGTTCCACTAGAGATCAATTCAGACCGTGGTAGTCTTTTCACTTCTCATTTCTGGGAGAGTTTCCAAACTGCCATGGACACCCATCTTTCCTTCAGTACCGCTTTCCACCCTCAATCAAGTGGTCAGGTGGAAAGGGTCAATCAAATTCTCGAAGACATGCTTAGAGCTTGTGTTATCTCATTCGGTATGGATTGGGAGAAATGTCTTCCTTTCGCCAAGTTTGCTTATAACAACAGCTATCAATCCAGTCTCAAGAAAGCTCCTTTTGAGATTCTCTATGGACGAAGATGTCGAATACCCTTGAACTGGTCAGAAACCGGTGAAAGACAATTCTTTGGACCGGACATGATCCAGGAGGCAGAAGAGCAAGTTCGCATCATTCGTGAGAATTTGAAAACAGCCCAATCTCGTCAAAAGAGCCAGTATGACCATCGTCATAAGGAAGTGGCTTATGAAATTGGCGAAAAGGCTTACCTTCGGGTTACTCCTCTAAAGGGTACCCATCGTTTCGGTATCAAGGGCAAGTTGGCTCCTCGTTACATTGGTCCCTTTCGCATTCTTGCTAAACGAGGAGAGGTTGCCTACCAGTTGGAACTACCCCCACATCTTTCCAGAGTGCATGATGTCTTCCACGTCTCTCAACTCAGGCGTTGCTTCTCGGATCCCATCCGTGGAGTGGACCACGAAACGCTTGATCTCCAAGATAACCTCACATATCGAGAGTACCCTGTTCGCATCCTTGATCAAGCAGAGCGTGTTACCCAACGTCAGAACATCAAGTTTCTAAAGGTTCAGCGGTCTCGTCATTCCGAGAGAGAAGCTACTTGGGAGCGAGAAGATCGTCTTCGACTAGAGTACCCCGCTTTCTTTCTGTCGACCCCTGAATCTCGGGACGAGATTCTTTCAAGTGGGGGCGAGTTGTCACATCCCTAGTTCTGGTAAGACCTAGACTAGCTAGTCATGTGTGCATCATGTTTAAATTCCATTTAAATATGAAATGGGGATTTGTGAAACCCTCAGAATCATTTTTGGAAATTGACCCAAGTAAAAATTGCTCCAAAAAGGTCCAAGAAAATGCTCATGTTGCTCTCTGAAAATACTGGACAGAGATAAAAATCAAACCAATATTTTTAGGAGTCCATAAGTAATTATTTTGGGCATTTGGAATTAATGCATAATTATTTGCATTGGATATATATTTGTTATATATATAAAATATTGTCCAAAAACTATGCCATTTATTAAGGAGCTCTGGAATAATATAACTAGCTTCTATAAAAATTGGCATAAGTAAATAAATTGATTTAGTATTATTACTAAATCAGAACAAATGTCAGAAAAATAGAAAACAAAAACAGAATGGGAAAAAGGGAGCTTACCTAGGCTTACCTCCCTGTGCAGCACAGAGGCCCAGCTGTGCGGCCCAGCTGGCCCAGCCGCCTCCTCCTCTGTCTTCTTCCTCGCCCTCATCGGCATTTGGTGTCGTGTCAGCCGCTGGCCGCTCACCATGACCACGCCGCTCGCCACCTCCTGCTTCTCCCTCCCGTCGCCTGGATCGCTCGGACGACGCCACGCATTGCCCCGTACCTCTCTCCCTCTCCCTCGCTCTCCCTCCTCCCCTGATTCTCTCCCGCGCCACCGTGCCCGAACGCCACCGCCGCCACCGCCATTGCCAGCCGCGCCCGCCCATAGCCACGGCCTCGCCCCAGCCAGCTCCACAGCTCCTCCGCGATCCCCTCTCCCTCTTCGTCGAGCCACGCACCTCCGGACGGCCTCCATCGTCGCCACCCTCGTCTTCTTCATCGTCGGCCGCCGCAGATCTCCACCGCCCGCACGTCGCCGTCCGCCATCCCAGAGCTCGCCGTCGACGCCATCGAGTCTGCCGTGAGCCCTGCATCCATTCCCCTTCTCCCTGCCTCCCGCGCTCTGTCAGCCGCCGCCCGCCTTCGAGCCGAGCTCGAAGCACGTCGCCGCGTGCTCCGCCCCGCGAGCCCCGCCCCAGCTCCTCCACCCCCCCCATCAGATCGCGAGCCGGGCTACGCCCCGGTGCTCTCAGATGCCGCCCCCGTGGCCTGTGGCGCGGACTCCGCGGCGTCTAGAGGTCGCCGGCGGCGAGCCTCGTCGCCTGAGCCCTGCCACGTGGGCCCGGCCTGTCAGGTGATTAGCTTAGTGCTAATCACCGCTTATTTAACCCCCTGACACTAACCAATGGGCCCAGTGCCACTAATCCTTTAATTAAGTTAAAACTAACCCCCTGTTTAACCCGTGTCACTGACGTGTGGACCCCACACGTCAGGTTTGACCAGTCAGCGCTGTTGACTTGCTGACGCAATTATAAATTTTCTGGATTTAAATTAAATCAGGAATTCCAGAAAATTAGCAAAACTTCAAAAATTCATATAAATTCAACCGTAGCTCAGATTGAAGTAATTTATATATGAAAAATTATCAGAAAAATGCAATCTATCCATCTGTACCAGTCTCATGCATGAAAAACCAAGTTATACCTGCTGTATAAGTGAAACACTAAAATGGCTTATATAAAGAGCTTAATTTGGAGTTGCATTTTAACCCTTGGTTCAAATGGACTTCATTCAAATTGAATACTAGTTGCATTAGCTCAAACAGCATCACATCTTCATGCCATGTTCATACATCATATTGTTGCATATGCTTGTGTATTGATTGTTGGCACCATTCCTTCTCGATAGGTCCTGCTCCGGAGACCGTTCCAGAGTACCTGTCTGTGAAGCAGTGCCTCCCTTATTGATTTACCAGGCAAGCAAACCCCCTTGTTCATTCCGATACAATCCTACCCTCTCGCTCCTGCTCTCAGTTATTGCATTAGGACAACAACAATTCATCTGCTACTTTGTGCTGCGGTAGTTGAACCCATTCCTCTGCATGACCTGTCATTGCCACAGTAAATAGTTGAAACCCACTAGCATGTGTAGGAGTTGATTGAGCCATGTTGTGTTCCTACCATGCTATGCCTGCTATTGCTTCGAGTTGTGTCAGGTCTGATTCATTGGGAATAAATTGGAGTACAGTTCTATGTTCTGATGCTGAGAGTGAAATGTGTGAACACAATTTGGTAAAGGCAACGGTGAGAGGCCATGTAGGAGTACATGGTGGGTTGTCTCACTAGAACCGTCCTTAAGCACTGAGTTCTATGTATGTTGTCCAATGACTAGCTACTACCACACATTGGAATGCTTAAGTGCCCCTCTCGACTTATTAACCAACTTGACCTCTGTCCAGGAATCGCAACTAGTTTCTGGTGTTTGTAGGTAGTGTTAGTAGTCTACCAAGTGGCACCCGGCCAGGTGGGCTTGGGACAGACTAGGCACACATGGCACGGTGTACCAAGCGTAGATCCATCCGGCGAGGTGGGCTTGGGAACCCTGCACACATCATTTGGGGCCGTGAGCGACACCCCGGCCAGATCTCCTTGCGGATGGAACCCGAATAGGCGATAAACCTGGATTAGAGTCTTGTGTGGTTAGTCAGGTCGTGGCCGACACCCTCGCCAGGCTTCCGCTTGAAGGTTGCCGAGGTACATGACGTGTACATGGTGATAAGTGGTGAGAGCGTGTGTGAAGAAGTACACCCCTGCAGAGTTAACATGATCTATTCGAATAGCCGGGTCTGTGGTTATGGACTTCTTGGATGCTTACGTGGTACATAGACAACTTGAAGTGGATACTATAAAATGCTCAAGACAAGTGTGAGTGCTATGGATGGCCTTCTCGTATGGAGACGGGGATGAATCCATAGTAGTGTATTGTGTGGTGACTAGTGGACTCGTGTGCGCCATATCACCTCAAAGAAGTTCTCGTAGTTGTAGAACAGGATAGCTACAGAGTCAAAGCTGGCTTGCTACAACTAAACCCCACATTACCCTCTTGATACAAATGCATGTATAATAGGATCTGATGTAAGTCTTGCTGAGTACCTTTGTACTCACGTTGCTTTATTTATGTTTTTGCAGCGGAGACTTCGGTCTTACTAGTGGTTCCGCTTGGACTTCGACGAGTAGCTTGTTACCTCAGCTACGATCTTGTACCCTTGGGAGGGTCTTGTAGATAGTCAGGCTTCTCAGCCTTTTTCTTTTGTAGTTGTCTGTACTCAGACATGTAATGCTTCCGCTTGTTGCTTGTATGCTCTGTATGATGGGTCCTGTGACCCCTATTTGCAATAAATGCTACGTGGCTCTTCTAAGCCTTTATCTATATGAGTTTGCGTTATGTTGTGATGCCATGTTGTACAACACATACTTGCATGTTATGCGTACGTGTAACGTGTATTGCTATGTGTGGGATCCGACAACCTAGTTGTCTATCCTTGGTAGCCTCTCTTATGGGGAAATGTAGTCTAGTGCTTCCACCGAGCCATGGTAGTCCGCTACTTCCCGGTTCATCGGAGTCCTGCTAGCCCAAAGACTACTGCTCGGAACACTTGATCTGGCGGCATGTGATTCACTTCGTTCCTGTATACTCGCCTTCGGGAAATGTCACGCGGTGACATCCGAGTCCCGCCTAGCCTGCTACAGCCCGGGTTCCCTGAGTCCTGTTAGCCCAATGCTACAGCCCGGATTCGCCGCTGTCGACCGACGATGCTCGATGTTGATTCATGTATGCCTGTCCCCATAGGTTAGTGCCACTTTGGGTTCACGACTAGTCATGTCGGCCCGGGTTCTCTGTCATATGGATGCTAGCGGCACTATCATATACGTGAGCCAAAAGGCGCAAACGGTCCCGGGCCATGGTAAGGCGACACCCGTGGGAATACCGTGCGTGATGCCGCAAAGTGATATGATGTGTTACATGCTAGATCGGTGTGACTTAGGATCGGGGTCCCGACATATAATCCATATCGCGTGGTGAACGCTGTCTTGGGTATATCCTTCTCTCGAATCTTCAACTGATGGTATCCCGATCGTAGATCAATCTTCGAAAACACCTTAGCTCCTTGCAACTGATCAAACAGATCATTAATCATCGGTAAGGGGTACTTGTTCTTTATCGTTACTTCATTCAGAGCTCGATAATCAACAACCATCCTCAGGGATTTATCCTTCTTCTCCACCAAAAGTACTGGGGCTCCCCAAGGTGATGAACTTCTACGAATGTAACCTTTCTCCAATAACTCCTTGATCTGCTTTTTGATTTCCTCCAGATCATTCGCGGGCATCCGATAGGGTCTCTTGGATATTGGCCCTGTACCTGGCAATAGCTCTATCAAGAACTCGATGTCTCTATCCGGTGGCATGCCCGTAACTCTTCCGCAAAACATCCGGAAAATCTTTCACTCTGGTACTTCCTCCCCGCACAACTCCGTGAGGGTATTCACATGGCTCCTCCTAGGCACATGCCTAGATACATACTTAATCCTTTTTCCCTCCGGGGTGGTAAGATAAATTGACTTGCTAGCACAGTCACTACTTCCTCCATACTTTGACATCCAGTCCATACCTAATATCACATCCAATCCTTGTGACTCCAAGATGATTAGGTCAGACGGAAAAACATGCGTGCCAATGATTAGGGGTATCTGGGTGCACCATCTGCTAGCCATGTACTCTGCTCCAGGCGAGCTCACTAAAAGAGGGGTCCTAAGGGTTTGGGTTGGTAACTTAAACTTTTCCACAAATCCCCTTGATATGTATGAATGTGATGCACCAGTATCGAAAAGAACAAGAGCGGTAAATGACTGAACCAAAAACTTACCTATTACCGCGTCCGGCTGCTCTTCGACTTCCTCCACGTTAACGTGGTTCACTTGTCCTTTGTTGAATGGATTGGGATTCTTCCCAGCGCTCCCATTTCCGTTTCCATTCCTTCCTTCAGGGCAGTCATTGGCATAGTGCCCTGTCTTCCCGCACTTAAAGCAAATAACTTGGCTTAAGTCCCTCTTGGCGGGTGTAGATGGGTTAGAGCAATTCTGATTATTGTTGACTCCATTCCCATTTCCGTTCTTCGCACCATTTTGATTATGCGATCCTCCTCCAGATTGGTTATGACCTCCATGGTTATGAACAAGTCCTCCCGAGTTCGGGGTTAAGCGAGGCTTCTGGTGAGCTCATGAGTTGTACTTCCCTTGTCCATACTTCCTCTTACGGATCTCAATTTGCTGCTGCTTTCCTTCAATCATCAGGGCCTTATCTACCAACTCCTGGTAGTTGTTGAAAGTTGCCACCATCACTGCACACTCATCTTATCATTCAGCCCTTCCATAAACTTCTCCTGCTTCGCGGCATCTGTGGCCACATCATCAGGGGCATAGCGTGATAACTTGCTAAACTCATCCACGTACTGGGCCATAGTACGGTTCCCCTGGCGTAAGTTGCGAAACTCACGCTTCTTCATCTGCATGGCTCCAGTTGAGACATGGGCCATGCGAAAAGCTTGTTGGAACTGGTCCCAAGTGACATTGGCTATAGGAAAAGTAGCCGTGTAATTCTCCCACCATGCGGCTGTGGTCCATCCAATTGATGTGCGGCAAAGCGCACCTTCTCAGCATCCGTGCATCCTGCGGTGGTTATATCCCTTCCAATACGTTGTAGCCAATCATCAGCAACTATTGGCTCGGTGCTACTGGAAAACACCGGCGGTTGTAACCTCAGAAAACGGGCTAAATTGTTCACTGGTGGCGGGTTGTTGTTGTTGTTGTTGTTGCCCTGGTTCTGAACTAGCAATTGCATCAAGGCATTCTGCTGCTGGATCAACTGGGTGAGCTTCGGTGGGAAAACAAAACCCGGGTCACGTCTGGGAGGCATCTGAGGGTTTTTAGATGGAAGAGTTTAGAATAGAAAAAGATCTAGGGGAAAAACACTAACCATATGCATATGAGGCAAACACAAACATTCATTCAATCAATCAAGCAAGGGCATACATACGGTCTAGGACTATCGCAAAAGTGCTCAACTACTACTAGTTACATGGGGGAATACTACTATTATATGGTGGCCATCTAGAAAATTTGATCGGTGGAAGACTCCATGATGTCTGCTCCAGCTTCGTCTTCATAGTCATCATCACTTGGATCGGAATCGGTGTCGTCGATGATGATGTAGTTGTCCGGACAAGTGGGATCTTCTTCCTCTTCTTCCGGTGCTGATCCTCCCATGAAGACTCCGATCTTCTTGACTAGGTCGTCATTCTTCTCCAGTAGTGTCTTGATTTCCTCCTCATATCCATCGCGTGTAAACTTGAGTTCTTCCTCCAGCTCGATGATCCTTGTTTTCACCTTCTTCATCTCCATCATGTCTGCGCACATCTGGTTCTCCTGACGTCGAATGTGCTGGTTTAGCTCCTGGATGTAAGATGCAATGTATCTATCCTTCTTGGTGCTGATTACTTCCCATTGCTCGTCTCGGCGCCCACATATTTGATATATGGTGTCTTTAAGCTCCCTGTTGTAGACTTCTCCAATGCGTCCCATGGTAATGTGAGCTGCCATACTCTTGCCAAGGCTCCAGGTGGGTGCTTCGAAAGAAAACTCTATGGGCTTGGAAGTTGGCGAGAATGTCCTTCCTGGAACTTGTACTTGAATCATCCAGCGCTCTTCTTTAGGTAAAGTGGCGTTGTACGTCCCGGTGAAGCTTGGTATTCCAATGTTCAAGTACCTAGTGACTTCCTTCAAGTGGCGTCCAAAAGGTGTGTCTTCTTCCGATTGTGCAAACTTGTTCTTCATCTCCGTCATCCTAAAGAGTGGAAAAATGGAGAGGAGTCAGAAATGAGTAGAGAAGAGTGACCTATGGTTTATCTTAGTGGTCGTGTCCTACACTCAGCGTGTGCTCTAATACCATCTTGCAGCGACCCGACCTCAGGTGGTCAAGTCTCTGTGCTTCCGTGTCATCCCTGGATCGGTAATGCTGACACACACAGTACTCGAAGGGTTTATAACAGAGTAGCAATCACACACTTATTACATTGAATGTCTCAAAAGAGAACTTATTACATTAATATGGCTTAAGGCCATCTAATACGATAACAGCGGAAGGCTTGGAAGATAAAGTTAGTCCATCAACTCCAATGGCATAGCTGAGCTGCACGGCAACGACCTATCGAACCTTACTCCTCGTCTGAAAAGTCTGCAACATAATACGTTGCAGCCCGAGAACGGGTCAGCACATGGAATATGCTGGCAATGTAACACAATAGAGCAATAACAGAATAATGCTACCACTACATGCATATTTGGCTGGTGGAAAGCTCTCTGATTCTGAGCTTTTGCGAAAAGCCAATTTTTCCCTATAACAAAGGAATACATTTTAATTTAACTATCATGGTGGTTGAAACATCATTGAGAAGGTATAACCCCAACTCAATCCCAATTAAGGTAATTAACATCCCAGCAATATTAGTTAAGAGTGATGAGATACATGTGAATACTCGGGTACTAGATACTCAGAATTGTCCATAACCGGGGACACGGATAACCATGATTAGATTGTACACTCTGCATAGGTTTGCGCACTTTTCCCCACAAGACTCGATCGCCTCCGTTGATTTCTCACACTACATGGTGTTTGAGAAACGGATGAACGAGACACAGTCTTTCAGAAACATTAACTCTCTACTCCAGGTAGATCATACCAAACCTACAAAACCCACTACCTGCTGATCTACCTCTTCAAGAGCTTCACGTAACTTACTCAACTATGGTAGAGCCCATAATAGCTTGTGGCTGCACACGGAAGTTTCTAGAATGAATAATCTCAGTTCCCTTTGAGCCTGGGTGGCGGTCCATAGGAAGATCACACGGGTTCCCCGGGATTTCCAAAATAAAACAGACAACACTAGGTTCCCCAGGTGCCTCGATCCACCCAGATGTGTATTAGAGTTGCCACCTTAAGTTAAACCTTAATTAACAATCTCACATCTGTCATGGAAAACACTCAAACCTAATCCACGTCTACGAGCATAGCATAACAATATAGGCAATACGTAGAAGTAACTCCCAAGGGTTTGACAGTAACAGGGCAATAGGTTCCTACCTCATCATGTACTTCCCAACCCACAAATTAATGACATCCTATCCATGCAATGTTTGAGGGTTGAAACTAATGCATAAAAACTGGGTATGAAAAGAATATGATCAAAGTGTTACTTGCCTTGCTGACGATCCGTGAATCCTAGAGACTCGTAGTAACACGCTTCGCACTCCGAGAATTCTATCGTAAGCAAACAATACATACATAAGCAACAAGCAAAGATGCACAAAGAAAACTTCAACTGAAAGAGGCCGACCAGAAAGTTCAAATTAAGAACTCCGGTTCGCAAAAAGAATCAAACCAAACGGAGCAATGAAACTCAAACGGCGAAAGAAAAACAATCCGTTTACTAATCTGAACTAGGGTCAAATTTTACAGAGACAAAAACTGGTTTAAGTTGATTATTCGAAAAGAGGGTTTCGAGATGAAACTCCAGGCGCTTGAATCGCCTGATTCCGATAAACGAGCGAAAAGTTATACTAGTACGAACATCGGATCAGAAATCGCGATCAGGAAAATCGCGGAATAAATCCGATAAAAAGAAAAACGACGAACGGCTTAACGAACGAACGTTCGTTAGCAGAAACTAAACAACGAACACGTTTGTTAAAACGAACGAACGAGCGAACGCTTGCTGAGTAAATAAACCGGAGAATAAAGCCGATCTATATAAAAAAACGAACTCGGGTTTTTCTAAAAAAACCGAAGGGTTTTTATTTAAAAAAACCGGGCGGCGGGGCGGCTACCTCCGGCGAGGTCGTCCGGCGAGGCGGGGCGACTCCGGCGGGCGGTGAGGGGCGGCGGGTTCGGCAGGGCGCTGGGCGGCGGCGGCTAGAGGCGGCGGCGGCGCCTCGGCGACGGGCGGCGGCTCGGGGCTCGGGGCTCGGCTTGCCCGGAGGCGGTGGTGGTGGTGGCTAGAGGGGGGGCGGCGATATAAAGGGGCGGGCGGCGACTTGGAGGAGGGGGCAAGCGGCGGGCGGAGTTCGCTCGAGACTCCGTGGTCCGGGTCGGCGGCGAGGGGCGCGCACGCAAGAGGCGGCGGCGGCGGCGGGCCGGGCCTGCTGCTGGCTGGGCCCTAGGCCCACGGCGGCTGGTCTCTTTTTTTAACGTTCACCAAACCTAGAAAAATCCTAGAAAAATAAATAAAAATCTAAAAAAATATCAAAACAAGTTTTCTCCGTCTAAACGAAATACTTAGAACAAGATGAACTTTTTTGGCCCCTAAAATGCAATTTTTAAAACATGCAAATTTTTCTAGGGCAAATAAAATCAAATGAAAACCAAATAATGATTTTAACATTTTTCCTCCGATATTTCAATTATTTTGGAGAAGTCATATTATCTCCCCTCATTTATTATTTTAAAATGAAATATTTTCCGGAGAGAAAATAATTAAAATCAAAATCCTCGTCTTCATTATTTGATAAAATTCAAATATGAAAATTGGAAAAATCCTCAACTCTCTCCGAGGGTCCTTGAGTTGCTTAGGATTTCGAGGATTGCGGAACGAGGATGCAATAAAATATTATATGCATGGATGACCTATGTATAACATTCCAAATTGAAAATTCGGGATGTTACAATTGTACAAAAGTAGGGGCCTTTCTGTACCCTTTTACTTGTGCACGGGCAGTCGTAGCCGCACCTTCGGCCGGGCTTGACGGGGCAGGGGAAGGGAAGGTACAAGGCTGCTGAGGTTGCACTCAAGCTAGAAGCATGAAAATCAAAAGGGCAAGGTGGATCCCCCCCGGCAAAGACCCTTGCCGGGGCGGCCTATGTGGCCCCGGCAAGAGCCTTGCCACGGCAACTTGCCCAACACCAGGAAGGCCGCCACCCTTGGGCCTGGGAGTTCTGACACCATCGACAATGTCAGGACCAAGGCTCGGGAGCGCCTGTGTGGTGGCATGTAGATCTAGATAGGAAGCAGAAGACGAAGACCCCCTGCAAGATCCTTACCGGGGATAAATGAAGACCCCTGGCGAGATCCTTGCCAGGATGGCCATGAGACCCCCGGCATGATCCTTACCGGGGACGCCCACAAGACCCCGGCAATACCCTTGCCGGGGGAATCTTCGGGGCCACAACCAGGCCCGCACCTACCAAGGTTTCGCTACCCCGCGCCTGTTCCGACGTGGCGGCCAGCCCGCCAACTAGGCGAACTCCTGATACGTCTCCAATGTATCTATAATTTTTGATTGTTCCATGCTATTTTATTATCAATCATGGATGTTTTATAATCATTTTATAGTCAATTTATATCATTTTTTGGTACTAACCTATTGAATAGTGCCAAGTGCCAGTTGTTGTTTTTCCATGTTTTTTACATCATAGGAAATCAATATCAAACGGATTCCGAATGCCACGAAACTCCACGATGATTTGTTATGGGCCAGAAGGAAGGCAATGGGCCCTGGTTGCACCTGGGGGGTGCCCCGAGGGGGCACAACCCACCAGGGCGCGCCAGGAGGCCCAGGCGCGCCCTGGTGGGTTGTGCCCACCACGGGTGCCCCCGGGACCGCCTCTTTGCTCTATTAATACCCCAATATTCCAGAAACCCTAGAAGGAGCATCGAAATATTCATCCAGCCGCCACAGAGTCCAGAACCACCAGATCCAATCAAGACACCATCACGGAGGGGTTCACCACTTCCATTGGTGCCCCTCCGATGATGCGTGAGTAGTTCCTTGTAGACCTTCGGGTCCGTAGTTAGTAGTTAGATGGCTTTCTCTCTCTCTCTCTCTCTCTCTCTCTCTCTCTCTCTCTCTATCTATCTATCTATCTCTCTCTCTCTCTCTCTCGCTGGATTCTCAAGACAATGGTCTCTTGGAGATCCATATGATGTAAATCTTTTGCTGTGTGTTTGTTGGGATCTGATGAACTTTGAGTTTATGATCAGTCATATCTTTTTATATCCATGAAAGTTATTTGAGTTTCTTTGATCTATTATATGCATGATTGCTTATAGCCTCGTATTTCTTCTCCGATATTGGTTTTTTTTGGCCAACTTGATCTATTTATCTTGCAATGGGAAGAGGTGCCCGGTAGTGGGTTCGATCTTACGATGCTCGATCCCAGTGACAGAAGGGGAAACGACACGTACGTATCGTTGCTACTAATGATAAAAAGACGAGATCTATATCTACCGTCATATAGATAAACGAATCTTGTCTACATCATGTCATCGTTCTTATTGCATTACTCTGTTTTTCCATGAACTTAATACACTAGATGCATGCTGGATGGCGGTCGATGTGTGGAGTAGTAGTAGTAGATGCAGGTAGGAGTCGGTCTACTAATCTTGGATGTGATGCCTATGTAATTATCATTGCCTGGATATCGTCATGATTATTTGAAGTTCTATCAATTGCCCAACTGTAATTTGTTTACCCACCGTTTGCTATTTTTCTCGAGAGAAGCCACTAGTGAAACCTACGGCCCCCGGGTCTTCTTTCTCATATATTTGCCTTGCGATCTACTTTTCGTTTGCATTTTTATTCAGATCTATTAAACAAAAAATACAAAAATACCTTGCTGCACTTTATTTATTCGCGATCTATTATTTCAACCTATTACAACTTTCTCACGTGAACTTGCCAATTTCTGGTGCCGTTACCCGAAAGGGATTGACAACCCCTTTAACACGTCGGGTTGCGAGGTGTTGTTATTTGTGTGCAGGTGCTATTTATGTTGTGTTGCTTGGTTCTCCTACTGGTTTGATACCTTAGTTTAATAACTGAGGGACATACTCTACCGTCGCTGTGCTACATCATCCCTCCCTCTCCCGGGAAATACCGACGTAGTTCTAGCTACCATCAAGGAGAATTTCTGGCGCCGTTGCCGGGAAGGATCTTCAATATAACCAGGTTCCTAATCACAAATCTCATCTGCTTGCAATTTACATGATTTGCCATTTGCCTCTCGTTTTCCTCTCCCTAAGTTCACAAAAAATTGCCGTTTTATTCTCCTCTCTTTTCTCTATTCGCTGTTTTCCAGTCAGATCTATCATTTGCTTGCAATCATGAGTGATTTCGGTATGGCACCAACAGATGATGGCCTAACTCCTAAGATAGGACGTACGGGCAATCTGGATGCTAAAACTTTTATCTTGGGGCAAGGGAGCATTATGGGAAAAGAATGTATCCAAGAATTTTTCAATTGTGTGGAAAACTTGAGTCTTGATGAAGCTCCTATTCTTAAAACCACTAGATCTTATGAGGATGCTATTTCAGCACTACTTCTGAAACTTGAAAGTAAATTTATTCGTACCCATCCTACTCTGCAAAGATTTTTTTTTGAGCTCCCGGATAAAAAAAACCCTAGGGCTAAAAAATTAGCCACTCTCGTTCTTATGAACGAGTTTGACTACATAATTTTGGAAGCTAGGGAAAACTTTGACTTTTATGGTATGAGTCATGAGAAACCCATGATAGATGAAATACTTTACAATAGTGATTATGCACTAAGGCATTTGCTTGGGGATAATAAAATCTTTGATGAGAATCTTAAAAAGGAAGTCCCCGTTCTAGACATAATCCAACAAGTTTTTAATGATGTTAATCAACATTACTCTTGGATTGTTGCGGGAAATCAAAGGGGTTATGATGAAAACCAACTAAGGAATGCTAAAGTTTTCATGAATAATATGTTCTCTGTTGTGTTTACAAAACCTCATGATGAAAATTTCTCTAAGAAAATGATGAAGAAGAAGGATGACAAAACTTAGATCCTTGCTTTATGCCTAGCTAAGGGCGTAAAACTATAGCGCTTGTTGGGAGGCAACCCGATAAATAAAATTTATTTTTGCTTTCTGTTCTTGTGTGTTAACACAATTATGCTACTATTATGATTGTGTTTTTTGTGTTTTAATTAGTGTTTGTGCCAAGTAAAGCCTTTAGGATCTTCTTGTGTGATAGTTGTTTGATTTTGCTGAAAAAGATAGAAACTTTGCGCTCACGAAAATAATTTTCATAAATCACAGAAAAGAGATTTTGCCCTGATTCTTTTTGCAGAAGATTAATATAAAAATTACCCGGTCATCCTAATTTAGTAGAATTGTTGGAGTTCCAGAAGTCTTCGAAAGTTCCAGATTGCTATAGACTGTTCTGTTTTGACAGATTCTGTTTTTTTTTGTGTTGTCTGCTTATTTTGATGGCTCTATGGTTTTCTTTGATGAGTTTTTTCCATAGAAAAGTTGGAATACAGTAGAAATAATATGAAAACAATATATGAGTTGGTTTGATACAACACTTATAGTAGTGGTTTGCTTTCTTACACTAATGGATCTCACGAAGGTTTGGTTGAGTTTTGTGTGATTGAAGTTTTCAAGTTTTGGGTTATCTTACGATGGATGAAGGAAGGATGTAAGGGCCTAACCTTGGGGATGCCCCGGCATCCCAAGCTATTATCCAAGAATGAGCAACCAACTAAGCTTGGGGATGCCCCCCGAGTGGCAACCCCGCTTTCTTCCAACAACTATCGGTATTTTAGTCGAGGCTATATTTTTATTCGTCACATGATATGTGTTTTGCTTGGAGCGTCTTGTATGATATGAGCCTTTGCTTGTTTTATTTTCTGTTTTAAGTCATCAGTCCTTGTTGGACACATCTATTTGAGAGAGCCAAAATTATTTCATGACTTGTTAGAATTGCTCTCTATGCTTCACTTAAATCTTTTATGAGCTAGGACTTGCTCTAGTGCTTCACTTATATCTTTTTGAGCATGGTGTGCTTTGTTATTATTGAAGAAATGCTCTCTTGCTTCACTTAGATTTATTTGAGAGTTAGTAAAATCTTGAAGAAATTCTCTCTTGCTTCACTTAAATTATTTTGAGAGAAAAGAAAATTTGTTATGCTTATGATCTTCACTTATATTTGTTTGAGCTTATGAAAAGCAACACATGAAAATTAGTCCCAAAGTGATAGATATCCAAGAAGGATAAAGAAATAAAATGCCACGAAGATCATTGGACAAAATAAACTCGATTCTTAGTAATAGTTTTGAGATATGATGATGTGATATTTGAATTATGTTGATTTGTAATTATGCTCTAGTAGGAATATTGGTGTTAAGGTTTGTGATTCCCTATGCATGCACGAAAGTCAATAATCATGAAATGAAAATTATATCCTACTTGTGGTGCATTATTCGGTGTTAATTATGCTTAATACTTGCTTATGAGATTATTCGTTTCTTGGTTGGCCGCTTCCCAATCTTTGGCTAGCCTTCATTTTGCACTAAGTATGACCTCTACTTGTGCATCCAAAATCCTTTAAACCAGTTTTGCCACATGATCCACTATACCTACCTATATGCGGTATTCTTTTTCTGTTCTAAGCAAATTTGCATGTGCCATCTCTAGTTTTCAAAATAAACTTCTCTTTTGTGTGTTTGTTTCGCTCGTGGAACGGTAACGGGTGGCTAATATTTTCCATGCTGGATGTGTTATTCTCAAGATGAGTGTTTATTCACTTGTCATTGCACGAGAGTAAGGCAAAGGTCTTAGGGATGCCCAGTCCCAAAATGCAAAATGAATTTACTTTATGTTGTCAAATAATAAATTCCTTGGGAAGTGTTGGTATGGAGGGCACCCGTGGATACGATTAGCCATGGAAAGTGAAAGTTATGGTGGAAAAAGGAGTACACTTTATTTCCCGTTTGGGAACCGCCTATGGCATATCTAGCATGGAAAGTGTTCGGAACTCTGAGTCGTTTTCGTTGGTGGGATGGATACACCTCCCAAAATGTTTTTTTATCTCTAATTTTTTTCGCTTTGAGCTCTGGCACCTCTACAAATCCCTACTTCCCTCTGTGAAGGGCCCTTTTTTTACTTTATGCAATTTTTATTTTTGAAATTTGAGTCTCCATCTTCTCTCATAAAAAGCACCAACTAGGAGGCAATATGATCATGCTCAAGTATTGGGTGTAGTTTGTGTGTTTTATGAATGGATCAATGTTTGAGCATGATGGGCTAGGGATAACTTATTTTAGCGTTGATATTTTGAAAGACATGGTTGCTTGTTGATATGCTTGAGTATCTAAATTATTATGTCAAAACTAGACTATTGCTTTGAATCACATAAAAACCCAAATGTCCATGCTATAAAGAAAAGAATATGTTATGACTTGATGAACAACACTCCACATCAAAAAATCTGTTTTTATCACTTACCTACTCGAGGACGAGTAGGAGTTAAGCTTGGGAATGCTGATACGTCTCCAACATATCTATAATTTTTGATTGTTCCATGCTATTTTATTATCAATCTTGGATGCTTTATAATCATTTTATAGTCATTTTATATCATTTTTGGTACTAACCTATTGACATAGTGCCAAGTGCCAGTTGCTGTTTTTTCTATGTTTTTTACATCGCAGGAAATCAATATCAAACTGAGTCCAAATGCCCTGAAACTCCATGATGATTTTTTATGGGCGAGAAGGAAGGCAATGGGCCTGGTTGCACTGGGGTGCCCGAGGGGGCACAACCCACCAGGGCCGCCAGAGGCCCATGCACGCCCTGGTGGGTTGTGCCCACCTCGGGTGCTCCCCGGACCGCCTCTTTGCTCTATAAATACCCAAATATTCCATAAACCCTAGAAGGAGCATTGAAATATTCATCCAGCCGCCGCAGAGTCTAGAACCGCTGGATCCAATATAGACACCATCACGAAGGGGTTCACCACTTCCATTGGTGCCTCTCCAATGATGCATGAATAATTCCTTGTAGACCTTCGGGTCCGTAGTTAGTAGCTAGATGGCTTTCTCTCTCTCTCTCTCTCTCTATCTCTCTCTCTCTCTCTCTCTCTCTCTCTCTCTCTCTCTCGCTGGATTCTCAATACAATGGTCTCTTGGGCATCCATATGATGTAACTCTTTTGCGGTGTGTTTGTTGGGATATGATGAACTTTGAGTTTATGATCAGTCATATCTTTTTATATCCATGCAAGTTACTTGAGTTTCTTTGATCTCTTATATGCATGATTGCTTATAGCCTCATATTTCTTCTCCGATATTGGGTTTTGTTTGGCCAACTTGATCTATTTATCTTGCAATGGGAAGAGGTGCTCGGTAGTGGGTTCGATCTTACGGTGCTCGATCCCAGTGACAGAAGGGGAAACGACACGTACGTATCATTGCTACTAAGGATAAAAAGACTATATCGATATCTACTGTCATATAGATAAATGGATCTTGTGTACATCATGTCATCGTTCTTATTGCATTACTCCGTTTTTCCATGAACTTAATACACTAGATGCATGCTAGATAGCGGTTGATGTGTGGAGTAATAGTAGTAGATGCAGGGAGGAGTCGGTATACTAATCTTGGATGTGATGCCTATGTAATGATCATTGCCTGAATATCATCATGATTATTTGAAGTTCTATCAATTGCCCAACAGTAATTTGGTTACCCGCCGTTTGCTATTTTTCTCGAGAGAAGCCACTAGTGAAACCTACGCCCCCTGGGTCTTCTTTCTCATATATTTGCCTTGCGATCTACTTTTCCTTTGCATTTTATTCAGATCTATTAAACCAAAAATACAAAAATACCTTGCTGCACTTTATTTATTCGCGATCTATTATTTCAAACTATTACAACTTTCTCACGTCAACTTGCCAATTTATGGCGCTGTTACCCGAAAGGGATTGACTACCCCTTTAACACGTCAGGTTGCGAGGTGTTATTATTTGTGTGCAGGTGTTGTTTACGTTGTGTTGCTTGGTTCTCCTAGTGGTTTGATACCTTGGTTTCATAACTGAGGGAAATACTCTACCATCGCTGTGCTACATCATCCCTCCCTCTCCGGGGAAATACCGACGTAGTTCTAGCTACCTTCAACGCCTGCGTGGCATCATGTAGCTTGTAGGCCAACCAGCCAAGAACCTGCGTGGTGGCATGCAGATCTTCGTGAAGACCCTGCCACTGCACCAGCTCAACAGCGATCCAGCTAGTGTGGCGCTGCATGCCTCATCAATCTGGACGCGCGTCGAAGCAAGGCGAGGCGGCGATGGACAGGACAAGCTTCATCGCCGTCCCCAATAAAGCAAGAGGGCACGTAGGTGGCGCATTAAATGCGTTTGTCCTACGGTGCCAGGTGATAAACTTGTACACTGTAGATGCTTTCCACCTCCTGTGTGCCACTGTGGCGACCCCTTTGACATCTAAAAGGAGGCCCAAGGCGTACTCAGGAAGGATTCAGACTTTTTGGACTAGGCATGCACCGTACCTAGTTCAAGAACTCAAGAACACCAAATATACACCAAAGCAGGACTAGGGTATTACGCATCGTTTGCGGCCCGAACCTGGGTAAAATTCCCCCGCGCTGATCTTCTAGACCTGCTCTTTGCACAACTCCACGCCACGCCAACCGTGTAAGGGATCCACGTGGTCCCATAGGTGTCGTTTTCCCCGACGAGGAAACATTAGATTTCAATTTCCGTTAAGGAAAGGCATGGAACAGTTCCCTAGAAAGAAAATTAAATTGCCTGATGAATCTATTATGAGAGCCACTTATGGATTGCATGCCAAAGATGATAATACTTAGATCTATTCATGTTTTTATGCCTAGCTAGGGGCGTTAAACAATAGCGCTTGTTGGGAGGCAACCCAATTTTATTTTGTTCTTACTTTTTAGGTCCTGTTTTGCAATAATTGTTTTTATCTAGCCTCTGGTTAGATGTGGTTTTGTGTTTTAATTAGTGTTTGTGCCAAGTAAGACCTTTGGGATAGCCTACGGTGATAGTTAATTTGATCCTGTTGAAAAATAGAAACTTTTGCGCCCAGGAGATTAGTTTTAAGTTTTAACAGAAGAGAGATAAAATACTGATTCTTTTTGCAGAGGATTAATAAACAAATTGTCTAGGACTTCCTAATGTATCAGGATTTTTGGAGTTACGGAAGTATTTGAAATCTCCAAATTTCTACAGACTGTTCTGTTTTTGACAGATTCTGTTTTTCGCGTGTTGTTTGCTTATTTCGATGCATCTATCGCTAGTATTGGGGGGTATGAACCATGGAAAAGTTGGAATAAAGTAGATATTACACTAATATAAATAAAGAATGAGTTCATAGCAGTACTAAAAGTGGTGATTTATTTTCTTATACTAACGGATCTCACAAGATTTTCTGTTGGGTTTTGTGTTGTGAAGTTTTCAAGTTTTAGGTAAGAATTTGATGGACTATGGAATAAGGAGTGGCAAGAGCCTAAGCTTGGGTATGCCCAAGGCACCCCAAGGTAATATTCAAGGATGTCAACAAGCCTAAGCTTGGGGATGCCCTGGGAAGACATCCCCTCTTTCGTCTTCTTCTATCGGTAATTTTACTTGAGGCTATATTTTTATTCACCACATGATATGTGTTTTGCTTGGAGCGTCTTGTATGATTTGAGTCTTTGCTTTTTAGTTTGCCACAATCATCCTTGATGTACACACCTTTTGGGAGAGACACGCATGAATCGTGATTTATTAGAATGCTCTATGTGCTTCACTTATATTTTTTGAGGTAGGCAAAAATGCTCTAGCGCTTCACTTATATCTTTTTAGAGCACGGCGGTGGTTTTATTTTATAGAAATTGATGAACTCTCGTACTTCACTTATATTATTTTGAGAGTATTTATAACAGCATGGTAATTTGCTTTGGTTATAAAATTAGTCCTAATATGATAGGCATCTAAGAAGGATATAACAAAAACTTTCATATAAAGTGCATTGAATACTATGAGAAGTTTGATTCCTTATGGTTGTTTTGAGATATGAAGATGGTGATATTAGAGTCATGCTAGTAAGTAGTTGTGAATTTGAGAAATACTTGTGTTAAGTTTTGTGAGTCCCGTAGCATGCACGTATGGTGAACCGTTATGTAACGAAGTTGGAGCATGAGATGTTTTTTGTTTGTCTTCCTTATGAATGGCAGTCGGGGATGAGCGATGGTCTTTTCCTACCAATCTATCCCGCTAGGAGCATGCGCATAGTACTTTGTTCTGATGACTAATAGATTTTTGCAATAAGTGTGTGAGTTCTTTATGACTAATGTTGAGTCCATGGATTATACACACTCTCACCTTTCTGCCATTGCTAGCCTTTCTAGTACCGCACAACTTTCGCCGGTACCATAAACCCACCACATATCCTTCCTCAAAACAGCCACCATACCTACCTATTATGGCATTTCCATAGCCATTCCGAGATATATTGACATGCAACTTTCCACCGTTCCGTTTTTATGACACGCTCCATCATTGTCATATTGCTTTGCATGATCATGTAGTTGACATCGTATTTGTGGCAAAGCCACTGTTCGTCATTTTTTATACATGTCGCTCTTGATTCATTGCACATCCCGGTGCACCGCCGGAGGCACTCACATAGAGTCATATTTTTGTTCTAGTATCGAGTTGTAATTTTTGAGTTGTAAGTAAATAGAAGTGTGATGATTTTCATTATTAGAGCATTGTCCCATGTGAGGAAAAAAAGAGAAAGGCCAAAAAAAAGAAAGCCCAAAAAATGAGAGAAAAAGAGAGAAGGGACAATGTTACTATCCTTTTTGGCACACTTGTGCTTCAAAGTAGCACCATGATCTTCATGATAGAGAGTCTCCTCTGATATCACTTTCATATACTAGTGGGACTTTTTCAATATAGAACTTGGCTTGTATATTCCAACGATGGGCTTCCTTAAAACGCCCTAGGTCTTCATGAGCAAGCAAGTTGGATGCGCACCCACTTAGTTTTATTTTTTGAGCTTTCATACACTTATAGCTCCAGTGCATCCGTTGTATGGCAATCCCTACTCACTCACATTGATATCTATTAATGGGCATCTCCATAGCCCGTTGATACGCCTAGTTGATGTGAGACTATCTCCTTATTTTTGTCTTCTCCACAACCATCGTCTATTCCACCAATAGTGCTATATCCATGGCTCACGCTCATGTATTGCGTGAAAGTTGAAAAGGCTTGAGAACTTCAAAAGTATGAAACAATTTTTTGGCTTGTCATCGGGGTTGTGCTTGATTTGAATATTTTGTGTGATGAATATGGTGCATAGCCAGACTATATGATTTTGTAGGGATAAGCTTTCTTTTGCCATGTTATTTTGAGAAGACATAATTATTTTGTTAGTATGCTTGAAGTATTATTGTTTTTATGTCAATATTAAACTCTTGTTTTGAGTATTACGGATCTGAACATTCATGCCACAATAAAGAGAATGACAAGGATAAATATGTTAGGTAGAATTCCACATCAAAAATTATGTTTTTATCATTTACCTACTCGAGGACGAGCAGGAATTAAGCTTGGGGATGCTTGATACGTCTCCAACGTATCTATAATTTTTTATTGTTCCATGCTATAATATTATCTGTTTTGGATGATTTATATGCACTAATATGCTATTTTATATGATTTTTAGGACTAACCTATTAACCTAGAGCACAGTGCCAATTTCTGTTTTTCCTTGTTTTAGAGTTTCGCAGAAAAGGAATACCAAACGGAGTCCAAACAGAATAAAACTTTTGCGATGATTTTTCTTGGACCAGAAGACACCCAGTAGACTTGGAGTGCAATTCAGAAGAGCCGCAAGGCGGCCACAAGGGTGGACGGCGCGCACCCGCAACCTTGTGGGCCCCTCAATGACCACCTGACCTAGATCTTCCTCCTATATATACTCTTATACCCCAAAAACATCCAGGGGAGCCACGAAACCGCTTTTCCAGCGCCGCAACCTTTTGTACCCATGAGATCCCATCTTGGGGCCTTTTCCGTGCGTGTCGTGGGTTTAGCGCGGCAGATGCCCTAGCGAACGGACTTAGTCGTGGAGCTATCGCAACTTGGTTATCTTGAAGGGGTTAAACAGGACAAAGGACACATAGAGTTTATACTGGTTCGACCCCTCACAACGAGGTAAAGGCCTACTCCAGTTTGGGGTTGTATTGTTCGGGTTTAGATTACCAGGGAGCGAATATGCTTGACCTAGTTCTTGACTTCTTGTTTCTTGTCCCTAACCCGCCGCCGGGTCACCCCTCTATATACACAGGTTGATGCCCGACGGCTTACACAGTCCCAGCCGGCTCATACACAATGTGTCCGGCTCGGTGACTAACTAAGCTTGCCTTACAATACAAGTTATACATATGTCGGTTGATCCTCTTGGGCCTCAAGTCGCCTCTGGGTCTTGGGCTGTCAATAGGCTTGCTATGACCCACCATCTACATTGGTAAGTCGCCAGCGGTATGACCCGGCCCCTCCTGGGTGGGTCATACCCAATAGTTATATCCCCAACATTAGGCCCCAAGTTGATTTGAACCTGTTCACATCAATATTCAATATTTGACTTAGCAGAATCTTGCATCATCATTTTTTTATGAACTTGCTATAACCCGCCATGACGTCAGCTCACAGAATTATGTTAATCCGCCATGACGTCATCTTGCATTAACTTCGCACGAGGCCAAGAATGTCTTAATAGATCCTTATCTTTTAATAAACATCTCGAAAATTGAGGCGTCCACATAGCCACATGATGATTTCAGCCTCCTCGATTCCCGCACATGCCTTGTATCCATCCTCTTATAAATAGGGACGAGGGTCCTTTTCATTTTGTCCCTTGCCTCCTCGTCTTCGTCTTCCTCTCGCGACTCCTCTGCAAACCGAGCCCGTCGCCGTCGACCTCCGTTAGCTGCACCAACTCAGGCCGCTGCATCAGCCTGACTAGACCAGAGATCTCCGGCGCAACACCACTGTCCATCAGCATCTGTAAGTAATCATTTCCTTTTACCTCAGATTTGCATTAGGGTTTGCTTTTTTCATCGGTGTTCTTCACCGTTCTTCATTTTTTACTTTAGCTCAAGTAGCTTTTTAATCTGAACATGATATAAAACTTGTGCGGTAGCAGTTTAGCATTCGCTTTTAACATCAAAATACCTTCTTTCGATAGAAGATCCCATCGAAGCACACGAACTTTTCTACTGCCGCCACCTTAGGTTTAGAATTTACTGCCTTTTCTGAACTGCTGCAGATCCAAAATTATAGCTCCAGTCTGTGAAATATGTTTGTCCATCACTTAGCAAAATTTTCACTGATAGATTTGAAGTACCATAACTGCCATGGCGTGTTATAGCATAAACCGTGATCCGCCATATAACAATAGGCCCCATTTAAGCCGCCATCATACGCTTCATAACCCGGCAATACTCTCCAGTTTAGTAATGCTTGTTTATTCATCCTCATAATTTGGATGTGCACAATGTATTTGACCTTTAAACTCTGGCCGGCTTAACAACATAATCCTTAACCCGGCAGTTACCATTAGTCCCCTTTTAAGCCGCCAGTATGAATATCCACGTACTTTAGTGTTCATCTTCCGGTTTAACACATTGGCTTAACAGTATAATCTGAAACCGGCAATATTTCTTATTTTAGGCCTTCATCCTCAAAATGGGCAAGACTATCATTGCATGCAACTGGGTTGTTTCCCGGGTTACCGAGGAAGAATTCAACGAGTATGTCCAAACAGGAGTCCTAGCCAAAAATGACATTATTCATTGGAGGGTCCTAGGCACAGAAACCCCTCCCGAGCCCAAGGATGGTGAAATAGTTGTCTTTACTGATCATATGCTCCGGGGTTTCACCCCCTGGCTCAAAATTCTTCCGCGATGTGCTGCATGTTTTCAAGCTCCATCCACAAGACATCGGGCCACATTTTATTTCCAATATCTGCAAATTTCAAGTATTCTGCAAGGTGTACCTTCAGCAAGAGCCCACCGTCGAACTATTCAGGGAATTTGATTAGTTAAACCAGCAGAACAAATTCACATATGGGCCCCGTCTGTGTCAAAACTGGCGGATCTCGGGTAGGGGGTCCCGAACTATGCGTCTATGGCGGATGGTAACAGGAGGCAGGGGACACGATGTTTACCCAGGTTCGGGCCCTCTATATGGAGGTAATACCCTACTTCCTGCTTGATTGATCTTGATCATATGAGTATTACAAGAGTTGATGTACCACAAGATCATAGAGGCTAAACCCTAGAAGCTAGCCTATGGTATGATTGTTGTTGTCCTACGGACTAAACCCTCCGGTTTATATAGACACCGGAGGGGCTAGGGTTACAGTAGTCGGTTACAAGGAGGAGATCTACATATCCGTGTTGCCAAGCTTGCCTTCCACGCCAAGGAGAGTCCCACCCGGACACAGGACGAAGTCTTCAATCTTGTATCTTCATAGTCCAACAGTCCAGCTGCCCGTGGACCCCCTAATCCAGGACTCCCTCAGTAGCCCCTAAACCAGGCTTCAATGACGATGAGTCCGGCGCGCAAATTGTCTTCGGCATTGCAAGGCGGGTTCTTCTCCAAATTCTGAGTACCTGTCGAGTAGGGTCTGGCTTCCCATGAATGTTGCACTCCTCGGCTTCTGCGCCTAATAACGGCTATCCTCCACGTGTCGAGCGAATGCGAGAAGTCGGGGCATTTTTGCACTTGCCACCCTAACCATGTGAGTAAATCGTCTATTTAAGGGATCGGGGATCCTCAGATCCAGATCACACCATCCTCCCTTAGCGAGTATCCATCGGAGCGCGCCTGGAAAAATCCATCCCATCATGGCCGGTCGTCGCAGCTCCTCCTCTCGCTCCCGTAGCCCTAAGCCAGGCAACTGGAAGAAGTGTCTTATGTCTCCCACAGACAGTTAGTAGAGTTACAAACCCAGGGGTTTCTTCCTCCTGTGTATATGGTCCCCGTCCGTGCTAGACTAGCCACTTACAATGGCGGGGAACAAGCGGAGAGCTTGCCCAACCCATCCATGGGGGAGCGGGTATGCCTTGTCCCGTACTTGTTAAGGGGACTTGGATTTCCAATCCATCCGTTCCTCCGCGGGCTCCTAGAGTTCTACGGCCTCCGGCTGCATAATTTTACTCCTGCCTCCATATTACACATCGCAGGCTATGTCGCCCTTTGCGAGCTGCTTTTGGGCTGTGAAGCTCATTTCGAGCTATGGAAGAGGCTATTCTGCCTCGTACCCCATACACAAGAGGGGTCGTTATATCAAGTGGGCGGAGCCGAGATATGGCGCATCGCCGGGACCTGATATCTGTCCGGTACTCCAAAGAAGACATCGGAAGACTGGCCTTCGGAGTGGTTTTATATGGAGGACGTCCCCCTTCTGGACCCTATTCGGATGGGCCTTCCTGAGCTTAATAACGCCCCTTTGAAGAAACGCCGCAGATGGCGCCCTCGGAGCCCCCAGGAGGAAGATAACAGAGAGGTCCTTTACCTGATGGGCCGGATACAAACGCTGGCCAAATCAGGATTGACAATAGTCGAGGTTATGTCAATATGTATAATGCGGGGGGGTGCAGCCACTTCAATATCAGGGACAACCCATGTGGCACTTCAATGGAGAAGACGATGCCACCTGCTGCGGTCGTAAAGGCCCGGACTCCGTCGCTGCTCTAGCAAAAATACTGTCCGATTTATACAAAGGAGAGGAAGAGGAGTTCATCTGTATCAAGCCACGGGATGGATTCTCCATGTACAACCCCCAAACTTGGTGAGCTGCTACTTTTTACTCCAGACCATCCCGCATCCTTTGTCATAAATATTTACCTTGCTATTTGATAGCAGGAACTGCGAAAAGCCGTGAGGGAGGTCCACAGCCCGCCTCCACAACCAGAGGACCCTAACCGGGCCCTCGACCCCGAACTCGAAGAGGATCCGGACACATTTGTGGAGCTTATTGACAGGACGTTCTATCAATTGAGCTGCGATGATGCCATGGTGGCCATCATAGCCGATTATCCTGGACTACTCCCTGCATCGCATGTAAGTAAAACCGGAGTCCCAACTTCCGAGAAGGATCCCTTTTTCTGCACTTCACCTACCGCACACATATGGTGTCTTACAGGGAAGGCCTTCGGGATGCCATGCCGAACCCGCAGTGACTCACCAACAAGGGGCACCGAAGCAAGGTAGGCTTAAAAGGAAGGCGGTCAGGACTGAGACGCTGTCGCAGAGGTATGAAATAGAACCCCTCTCCGTGGTTGTCGTCTTTTAAAATATAACAACGTCCATGTTTCCTAGTAGGAAAAATGCTCGCCGGACTATAACCGGAGAGGTTGCCGGCCACGCCTCCACCAGCCGGGCTCCAGAGCCGGACCTAGAGGCGGACGCTAACATGGGGCCAACACCGGATGTTCCTTCTACAGAGGATGCGGATAGGATGTCCGCTACGAATTCCGAAGTGGAGAGTCCCATGAATTACTGGCGCCCTCGGGCCGTACTCCGCGACGCTTGTTTCTCCCGAGAGGCGTTCGACGCCTTTAACTCAGGAGACGCGTACATCCGAGCTGCTCAAAATGTTCTTGCCAATGCCACGTACAAGTATGTAAAGGATATATGGGTAAGAAAATCTAATAATTATGTATATCAGTAACCCCTGAGACTTGAAACAGTTGGCACAACTGATTTAAGGATCATTGCTTGCATAGGTTCTTATGGAGAAGAATACCCGGTTGTCTCAAGAGCTGGAGGAGTGCAAAGCCCAGCTTCAGGCCGCAATTGTCGCAGTAAAGGAGTCCGAGAAAGCCCCATCTGGTAACACTTATTTATTTTTCAAAGAATGACAGGTACCAGGTAGTATGCGGCACACATGCAGATTTAACAATAGATTCCGCAGATGACTCCGGAGTGAATCCGGAGGTCGTGATAGGGGATGAGCCGCATGCTCAACGACAGCTAAAGGCTGGCGAGCGCGTGCTTACACGGGTTAGGCGGGAGAAAAACGATCTCCAAGACGCCAATATCCAGCTGGGTGTGGAACTGAAAGATGTTCGAGCCCATCTTGCTGACTCCGTAAAGGAGAATAAGAGGCTTCGACACGGCATTTTCAGTAAGTGCTTGAACGAACTTTTAAAGAGTTCGGCGAAGAAACCGGCTAACAGAGTTATGTCTACAGGTATGCTGACGGGTCGTCTCACGGAGGAGATGCCCGGGTCTGCGGGTGATCTTCTGCCAGAGCTCTCACAACTGCACGAACAAGTTCGACAGGTGATGCAGGGCATTGCCCAAGCCTTGTGGCCATCGGCCTCCCTGCCAGGAGGCATGGGGGAGCTTGTAGAGAAGCTCAAGGGAGCGCGGCGGCGCTTTCAATTATGGAAGATATCAGCCTGCCGACAAGGTGCGAGGGAAGCCTGGCCCATGGTGAAGACGCGATATACCAAGGCTGACCCGAACCACATGGCCGAGGTTGGACCTGTGGGGTCCGATGGAAAAGAGCTCCCCATCAGTTTGGTGTATGACCAAGTAGAATTAGCCGCAAAGTATTCCCAACAGGATTATAGGCTAGACAGCCTGTTGGATGGTATAGAAGAAAAATTTAGTCAGTCTAAGTGACTGTGTACTTCAAGTGACATGTATTGTCTCTAGCCGGATTGTAAATCATTTTTCATGGCGTACCTTTTCGCTTCGACCTCTGGACCCGACAGTCCGGAGTGTATCTGAATACCCGCTCAGTTATGTAAAAACCGGGGTTCGCGTGGAAACCAGGCGTAGGGGTCATAAGTGCTTGAACAAACAAGTACCCAACTAGCTATGTTATATTACATGGATAGTAAGAAACATCTTCCAGGGACAATAGTTCCGTTAAGGGTTCCTTTCCCTGGGTACGCATGCCCTAATGTGCATGTCCGAGATGCGAAAAGAGACGCAAGATATAAACATCTAGGGTCAGGTATTACAATAAATAAAGGTCGTCTTTTGTTCACCGACCGAGTATTCCCTTAAGAACGCTAGCTTTCGGCTTCACCCAGTCTGAGGTACACATCCGGCCGACCCAGCAGTAACAATCGCAGAGGTGCTCCCCTTATGCCCTAGACGAATTAACGGGAACGTAGGGCATAAACACAAGAGCCAGGCAACCCAGCTTGGCCAAAACTTAAGTCATATCGATGCATATAATGGCGAAAAAAGGTACATGTGGGAGAATAACACATGTGTGGGGCATAGGGCCTGGAAAATAGTTATATTAAGCTTCTTTATACGAAGCCCCAAGGTATAATGACCGCGGCTAGCGCATCAAGATTGTGTAGTCAAGATACATTTTAGCCTTTTAAGGCCTTGAAGAAAAAGGGAAGAAAGAAAGAAATAAAAGACAGATAATGGATATAAAAAATTGACGGAGGTAAGGAGACGAACATAGAGTCCGGCACTAGGCGTAGAACCTTCGGAGTCTGGCTGCGTTCCGTGGGTTTGGCTCGAGTAGATTGTCCGATGCATCCCGTAGACGATACGCTCCACCGGTCAGAACTTGGTCAATAATGAAGGGACCTTCCCATTTGGGCTTGAGCTTGTTCTTTTTCTTCTCCGGTAGGCGTAGAACGAGTTCGCCGACGTTATAAGTTTTGGCCCGTACTTCTCTGCTTTGATACCTTTGAGCCCGTTGCTAATAAAATGCGGAACGGGCTTTTGCTACATCATGCTCCTCCTCCAAGGTGTCCAAACTGTCCTGCCGATCAAGCTTGACTTCTTTCTCTTCGTACATGCGCACTCGAGGTGAGTCATGAATTATGTCGCAGGGCAGTACCGCCTCTGCGCCGTACACCATAAAAAAGGTGTGTATCTGGTAGTGCGATTCGGCGTGGTCGGCAACCCCCATAGTATGGAGTCGAGCTCCTCTACCCAGTGCGTATCTGATTCCTTTAAGGATCGCACTAATCTGGGTTTAATGCCGCTCATGATAAGACCATTTGCTCACTCGACTTGACCGTTAGTTTGCGGGTGATAGACAGAAGCATAATCGAGCTTGATGCCATGTTGCTGCACCAAATTTTTACCTCGTCGGCTGTAAAGTTCGAGCCGTTATCGGTGATGATGCTGTGGGGGACGCCGTAATGGTGTACAACCCCGGATATCAAGTCTATCACTGGTCCAGACTTGGCCGTTTTAACTGGTTTGGCTTCTATCCATTTGGTGAATTTATCCACCATGACCAATAAGTATTTTTTCTTATGGCTTCCCCCTTTGAGGGGTCCGACTATATCAAGCCCCCAGACCGCAAAGGGCCAAGTGATGGGGATTGTTCAGAGAGCGGTAGGCGGCATATGGCTTTGATTTGCAAAAAGCTAGCAACCGACGCATCGTTGAACGAGATCATGTGTGTCTGCTCGGGCCGTCGGCCAGTAAAAACCTGTACGGAAGGCCTTGCTTACCAGGGCCCGGGCTGCGGCGTGGTGGCCGCCAAGTCCAGCATGAATTTCTGCCAAAAGTTGCCGTCCTTCCTCTTTGGAGATGCACCTTTGAAGGACTCCGGTAGCGCTTTTCTTATTAAGCTCTCCCTCCTGGACCTTGTTGGCTTTAGACCGTCGCATAATGCAACGTGTGTCGGTGTTAAAACCGGCGGATCTTGGGTAGGGGGTCCCGAACTATGCGTCTAGGCGGATGGTAACAGGAGACAAGGGACACGAAGTTTTACCCAGGTTCGGGCCCTCTTGATGGAGGTAAAACCCTACGTCCTGCTTGATTAATATTGATGATGTGTGTTACAAGAGTGGATCTACCACGAGATCAAAGAGGCTAAACCCTAGAAGCTAGCCTATGGTATGATTGTTATTCTTCCTATGGACTAAAACCCTCCGGTTTATATAAACACCGGATAGGTTAGGGTTACACAGAGTCGGTTACAATAGTAGGAGATCTACATATCTGTATCGCCAAGCTTGCCTTCAACGCCAAGGAAAGTCCCATCCGGACACGGGACAAAGTCTTCAATCTTCTATCTTCATAGTCTTAGAGTCCGGCCGGTGATGATAGTTCGGCTATCCGGACACCCCCTAGTCCGTAACTCCCTCAGTAGCCCCTGAACCAGGCTTCAATGACGACGAGTCCGGCGCGCATATTGTCTTCGGCATTGTAAGGTGGGTTCTTCCTCCGAATAATTTATAGAAGATTGTGAACACCAGGATAGTGTCCGCCTCTGCAAAGATAAATTCCACGTACCACCGTAGAGAGAATAATATTGCACAGATATGCTGACGTATTGCGCGGCGTGACATCACACCACGGCCATGCCTTTATATGAATCGTTTTTTATTGTTCCACCTCAGCGTGTTTTAGCGAGGCGGTTTCCTCGGCACGTCTTATCAAAGCGTAGATCGTGCCCCCTTATTCCGGGGTTCTCATCAATACGGACGTGGGTAACCCAACCGTGCCCATTGGCCTTCCTTCTCTATCAAAGGCGAGTCCTAATCGACCATGGGGTGGGCTCTTCGTATTCAACCTCTTTATAATGAGACCAAGGCCCTCTTCTTTTTACACCCTCCATTGAGTTCGCCTCGTGCTTCGAATTCCAACACCCAAAGCTTCAGATTTAGGCGCTTCGGACTTTCGACGATGTCCGGCTCCGACCAGCACGGCCGATGGATTTCTTCCTCCATCATAGAAGAGGATGTGCTAAAGCTGCGAGACGCCAGGTATCTAACCGGCGAGATCTCGCATAGGCTGCCTGCTCCAGGGCAGGTCATTCCCACTCCTGAGCCCGGCGAGAACGTGGTGTTCGTGTCCCACTTCCTTCGGGGTTTAGGCTTCCCGACGGACCCCTTTGTGCAGGGGCTCATGTTTTATTATGGGCTTGATTTCCATGACTTGAATCCGGAGTCCATCCTCCATATCTCGTCATTCATTGTTGTATGTGAGGTCTTCTTCCATATTACCCCACACTTTGGATTGTGGCTCAAGAACTTCAAGGTGGAGCCAAAGATGATCAAGGGGCAGCAAGCGACGTGCGGAGGGGCAGTCATAAGCAAATGTGCTGATGCTCCGTGGCCCGAGGGCTCTTTTCAAGGGAGCTTGGTTTGTGGCGAGAGTGGTTTTATATCACCGCCCTGGGGGCACCAAATGGGCGGCGCCCCTGCCTTCCGCCAGGTCCACCACAGCGGCTGGCATCATGGGTCAACAAGGCTCGAGTGGGGGCCGTCAAGGACGCCTCCCCTGCTGCAGGGCCGATTCGAGATCTCTAGGAAAGAGGGATCAATCTGGTTGCAGTGGCGCGGGTTATGGTGATCCGGCGCCTTCAGCCCTGCAAACATCACCCCCTCCGCCTATGGGAATTCAATCCAGAGGGACCACGAGCTCTCCAAAATTTTATGGGCACAACGCCCGTGGAGATGTATAAACTGTTCTTCGGATCACAAGAGAAGTGTCCGGACTTGACCGAGGACGCATGACTAAGCTGCAATCGCCCGATACTCAAGTAAGTAGTCCCAGAACGGACAAGCTGTTCATTCATTTGTTTCATATATATATATATATATATATATATATATATATATATATATATATATATATATATATATATATATATATATATATATATATATATGCCCTTTAAAGGAGCCGTTTCTTGAACAGAGTGGATAGCCAAGGCAAAGTTAATAAGGTGTCCGCTCCTCCCAGAGACCACGCCGATCCCATGTTGACCAAGATATTGAAGGTCGCGCCTTTTGAAGAAGGCGAAGGGGGGAGCGGGGAAGCAACCACCTCTGCGAAGGAGGATATCAAGGAAGGAGGGATTAAGAGTCCCACCTTCCGAGGAGAGAAGAGGACCGCTTCGGAAGATCCGGAGGTTAAGGCCTCAAAGAGGGGAAGGAATCTTGGGCAGAGTCCGCGCCGAAGTAACCCAGCCACATTATTTCCCCAAGGGGATCAGCCCTCCAGCCAGCCGTAAGTGAAAAGAAGGGGTCTTGTAAATAAGGAACATCCCTGTATTTATTCATGAGGATAACTGAAATTGTACCTTGTAGTTCGGACTTCAGCCCTTCTCAGCAGAGCTCGTCTTCGGGGGATCTTCTTCCGAAGATGATGGAGAGTGAAACGCCTCCACCTGTCGCACCCTCATGTGAGGCGGATGACCCGGAGGTGTCGTCGCGGAGGGTTCCCCCTAGTCCGGCGGGGCCGGAAGGTCCAGCGCCAAGTGGCGTGCGGTCGGAGGAGCTGAAGGATCTGCTCGGGCGAGCGGCTATTTCAGAGGATCACCGTGCTCTAATGGGTACGATGATTGAAAGAATTGCATCCGCGGAGAGCGGATTGCATGAAGCCGTCAGAAGCTTACTGACGGGGTTTGAGGTACACAAAAATGATGTACCTTCTGACAGTTATGCATATAAAATGCGCCCTGTATAGATAGTAGCCCCTGAGACTTGGTATGTTGTCAAAATTGACAATGTGCCAAGGATCAAATTCTCAGTTATAACATATCGCCGCTCTTGAACAGGTGGCAGGACGTCCGGAGGCCAGCCGGACTGCTCAATATGCCGAACTAAAGCGGCAACCTAATGAGGCGGATGCGGACATCGCGCTGGTCAATAAACGGTTTGACGAGTCACAAGGTATGCGACCTCTGTGCGGACACCTTGTAAGGGAGCTTGACGCCCATGTCTTACTGTTTGTATGCTTAATGCAGATGGTGCCATTGCCATGGAGGAGCTGCGGGCAGAACTCGCCCGAGCGAAACAGCAAGCCAGAATTAGTAATGCGGCCGCTGTAAAGGCGGCCGAAGAGCTAGAAGCTGAACGGGCTGCTCACTGCCAAAGCAAAGAGGAGATGGCCGATATGGCCAAAAAGTTAAGGAATATTACCGATCACCGCGCGGTTCTTGAAAAGGAACGTCAAGCGGAACAAGAGGGCCTAAAGAAGGCCGCCGCCGAATCCAAGAATGCCCAATCGGCTTTGAGAGCTGCCAAGGAGGAGCTGAGTCAGGCCGGGGCAATTGTGGCTGGAAAACTGTTTCTGCTGCGGAGGAAATATACAGGTCCAAAGTATGCTCAATTGGATAAAGTGTGGAGTTCAGAGGATGCTTATCTGGACTTGGCGGCAAGCGCTGTTGACGCGGTTGAGCACTTTCGGGGCCAGAAGGGGCACAGAAGGGAAGAGCTATATTGGTCGCAATTCCGTAGTCCGGAGCGTCCTCTGCCGCAGACCGATCGGTTGGCCGAATGGGCCGAACAGAATCGATTGTCCGGATTTGCCATGAAGCATGTTGTAACGCCCCGAATTCGATGCGCCAGGTGTCCGTCAGTTATTCGCTGTCGTTGCCATGTCATTTTCTTGCGTGTTGCATTTTTCCATGTCATCATCTGCATTTCATCTGCATGTTTTTCAAAACTTGCATCTGTTCGGGTTCTGCCGGTTCTCTCCGTTGTCCGTTCCGAGTCCGGTCACACTCACACGCGCCCGCGGCACCTCCGAAATATTATTTTATAAGTGGCATAAAAATGTTCTCGGAATGGGTTGAAGCTTGGCTTGCGGTCTTATTATAGTGTAGACAGACCGCCCGCCAAATTTCGTCGCATTCGGAATTCGTTTGACTGCCCAACCGTTAAATATATAACCGCGATATAGTCGGTATATTCGTCGGGTGTTTTCGGTCTCCGAAAACCGTTGCCGGGCTGCCTTCTCTTCTCTCCTCTCAGCCCAACTCTTCTACACAGCCCACCAACCCCTCACCTAAGCCCCCTCCGATCCGGATCATTGGATCGTGATCCGAGGGTCCGAAAACGGAGCAAAAACCCCCTCTCCTAGCCCCTTTTCCTATTTAGACGCCCCCCTCAGTCCATTTTTGGATAACCTAGTCTAAACCTACCCTAACCTCTCCCCTAACCCGCAGCCGCCGCCCCTCCTCGCAGTATGCACTGGCCAAACCACCTTCGCCACTTGGCCGCGCCGCCGCCACGCCCCTTCAACCACTCCCCGCGTGCCACGTCGTCACCCCCGCGCCCCGCAGCCACTCAGCCGCCTCCACGTCGCCTCCCCAGTGCCCCCACTTCACCGCGGCCCGCCTGGCCCATCCGCGGCCCGTCCCTAGGCCTAAGCAGGCCCGAGCCGCCAGACGCCCGCAACTCCCTCGCGCCGAAGCTCGCCGACGGAGCGCACCCTGCACTGGCCGTCGGCGGCCTGCGGATCCCAGCGTCGGCGAGCACCGCGCCAGCCGAGCCTCGCCGTCCCCGCTCCCTCTTCCTCCTGCGTCTCCTCCCTCTCTCACCCGGCTCCTCTCTCTCTCTCTCTCTCTGCAGTCGCCCGCCTTGGTCCCGGCGCCGCCCGCCCCCTGCCGCCGGAACGGATCCGGCCGCTCCAGATCCGCCCGGATCCGGCCGGTCCCCGCCCCGTCTTCGCCGCTCGCCGCCGGGCAACCACCGCCGCCGCCGCCGCCTGCCTCCCCGATCCAGTCGGGACCGAGGAGGACGACCGGGCCTCCATCCCCCGTGGGCCCCGCGCCCTCAGCCCACAAGCCGGCCCTGCCCGACTCCCCCTCCTCGGCCTGCCAAGCCCGTCCCCGTCAACCTGGGCTAAGCCCGCTAGGTGAGCCCCGCCTAAAACCCACCCGTGCGCGATATAACTATATGACGCTCACATGTTTTTTTTCCTGAAAATGACTAAGTCCCAGGATTACAGTATTTTCATGCCATGTTCGTCATGTCTTATCTCTGCATCCGTAGCTCCGTTTCGTGCGTGTAATATGTCAAGTTGTTCGCCTCGATGAGTACATCATTTCATCTCATTGCATCATTTTCATTTGAGCTCGTATTGATGCCCAAAATGCTGTTAGAAGAGGGCTATGTGATGTTAGTTTCAGATTCTTATCAGAACATGCACTTTTGTCATTTTTGCCATGATTGATGTGTGCACCCTATGAACTTGAGTCCTACATGTGTTTTGTACTATGCCATGCCATCTTTACAGGGGTGTATGCCATGTATTTTTGTGATCTCTGTGGTGACTAGCACAAGCATGCAAACTAGGCTTCATGATGTTGCTGATTTCAGCCCCTGTTCTGCTGATATTTTTATGCCATGTAAACTTGATGCTACCGAGAGATCCATGCTTATTTGAGATACTTCAGTAAGGATATTTTGAACATATGGTTATTCTCTATCCATCCATGCCCTTGTTTGCAATTATGGAGTGACATAGCTTGAGTCTATCGAGCTCTACTTTTGCTATAAAATGTTTCCTGGCAGGTTGTTTACATGTTATTCAATTTTGCCAAGGTTGTTGTAGTTGATCCATGTATGCTATGATGTTGTTCTTGCCATGTATAGCTTCTATGACATGTCTTGTTACTGTTGATTGCCTTGCCATGCCATGTATTGCTCTGTGGTGAGTGGTTCAAGCTCACCAACATGCCTACTTATTGTTGTTCCTGCCATGTATGAATCTGTAATAAAACTTGCCATGTTTACATGGGTGCCATCATATCTTCTGATCCTTTTTGGCTAATGCTCAGTAAGAGACTTTTGTTTTATGAAATTAGTAGATTCATGCCATGCCTTTGTTTGCCATGATAAGTTCCTGTATCATGTTGCTTGATAGCTCTAAACATTGCAACCTGATGTTATTTCTGATAAAGTCTGAAACCTGTTATTATTTGCAATCTTGCCATGCCTTTTTGAGCATGTTCTAGTTGTTTCTGGAGATAGCTCAGTGTTCATGCTTTGTTATGCTTTACCTATACATCATGCCCATGCCTTTTGTTATTACGTTGAGGTGCTGTAGCATGTTGTTTTGATGCTTGCAATATGCCTAGTTGCTGTTTTGGGCAGATTGTTGCTATAACTTGTATAGTGTGTATGTGTTGAACCGTTGCTCCGTTTTGAGTGTGCTCTATATGAAACTTGCTTGATTTTGCATGTAGTTTAATATTATCATGTTTCATCCTTGTTTTGAGGTGTTTGCGTGATGTTTGGATGCATTTTGCATCAATGCCATGCTTATCTTGTTTTGCTCATATCTTATAGGCCGTAGCTCCGAATCTAATGAACTTTATATGTAACTTGACTAGAATTTCGTGTAGATCATCATGGTGCATCTTAACTTGCTGTTTAACAACTTGAACATAATATTTATTCAGATCTGGACCAATTTCGAAATTTGCATATGAGGACTTATCGGATTTGTTATATGTTGTTTCCGGCCTCATTTAAACTTGCCTTGATGTGTTGCTCTTGTTTGCATCATCTCTTGCCATGAGTAGCTTAATGTATCCTTGTCATGCATCATGTTTGGTTGTGCATCATGTCTTGTTCATGTGTGGTGTGTTTACTATGTTGTCTGCTTCTTCTCGATAGTTCCCGTTTCGTTGCGATCGTGAGGATTCGTTCGTCTACGCTTGGTTCGTCTTCGTGGCTTCGTCTTCTTCATGGACTCGTTATTCTTCCTTGCGGGATTTCAGGTAAGATGACCGCTACCCTGGATCTCACTACTATCATTGCTATGCTAGTTGTTTCGTTCTATCGCTATGACGCGCTACCTATCACTTGTTCCTCAAGCCTCCCAAATTGCCATGTCAGCCTCTAACCTTTTGCACCCTTCCTAGCAAACCGTTGTTTGGCTATGTTACCGCTTTGCTCAGCCCCTCTTATAGCGTTGTTAGTTGCAGGTGAAGATGAAGTTTGTTCCTTGTTGGAACATGGAGATGTTGTTCCTTGTTGGAACATGTTTACTTGTCGGGATATCACAATATATCTTATTTTATTAATGCATCTATATACTTAGTAAAGGGTGGAAGGCTCGGCCTTATGCCTGGTGTTTTTTTCCACTCTTGCCGCCCCAGTTTCCGTCATGTCGGTATTATGTTCCCGGATTTTGCGTCCCTAACGCGGTCGGGTGATTTATGGGACCCCCTTGACAGTTCGCTTTGAATAAGACTCCTCCAGCAAGGCCCAACATTGGTTTTACCATTTGCCTCACCTATGCCCTTTTTCCCTTGGGTTTCCGGAGCCCAAGGGTCATCTTTATTTTAGCCCCCGGGCCAGTGCTCCTTCGAGTGTTGGTCCGAACCGAGCAGCCTGCGGGGCCACCACGGGGCAACTCGAGGGTTGGTTTTACTCGTAGCTTGACTTATCCGGTGTGCCCTGAGAACGAGGTACATGCGACTCCTATCGGGATTTGTCGGCACATCCGGGCGGCTTTGCTGGTCTTGTTTTATTGCTGTCAAAATGTCTTGTAGCCGGGATTCCGAGACTGATCGGGTCTTCCCGGGGAGAAGGAATATCCTTTGTTGATCGCGAGAGCTTATCATGGGCTAAGTTGGGACACCCCTGCAGGGTTTGAACTTTCGAAAGCCGTGCCCGCGGTTATGTGGCAGATGGGAATTTGTTAATATCCGGTTGTAGTAAACTTGAAGCAAACTCTTCTAAAATACACCAACTGTGTGCGTGCGTAACGTGAGTGTCTCTTTTCGGGGTTGATCGAGAGGAGAACACGGTTTCTGGGTTATGCTTGACGTAAGTAGGAGTTCAGGATCACTTCTTGATCATTACTAGTTGACGAGCGTTCCTTTGTTTCTCTTCTCGCTCTCATTTGCGTATGTTAGCCACCATATATGCTTAGTCGCTGCTGCAACCTCACCACCTTACCCTTTCCTTTCCCATTAAGCTTTGCTAGTCTTGATACCCATGGTAATGGGATTGCTGAGTCCTCGTGGCTCACAGATTACTACACAACAGTTGCAGGTACAGGTTAGGCGATGATCATGACGCGAGAGCGATGGTTACTTGTTTTGGAGTTCTTCTTCTGCTTCTTCTTCGTTTAGGGGATAGGTTCCAGGTCGGCAGCCTGGGCTAGCAGGGTGGATGTCGTTTGAGCTTCTGTTTATGTTTCATCCGTAGTCGGATGTTGATCTTGTATATGATGTTGTTGTATTCGTGTGGCATTGTATGTCTTGGATGTATCCCCACTATTATGTAATGTTGATGTAATGATATCCACCTTGCAAAAGCGTCTTCAAGATGCGCTTCTATCCTTGGTGGGACCTTCGAGTTCCTTTAGGATAGGGTCGCATCTTGGGCATGACAAGTTGGTATCAGAGCCTCGACCGACCCTAGGAGCCCCCTTGATTGATTGTGTAGTTTGGCCGCAGTGGAGTCTAGAATAAAACTTTTCGGAGTCTAGTTATATCGGAGAGTAGGAATTCTTTTTACACCTCTGCCCCTTCGTCGCTCTGGTAAGGAATCTTGACGCAGGTGTTTTGAATTACTCCTCTTCCCCTTCAAAATTTTTCTTTAGGATCACACAGTTGGTTTTCCGATCGTTGTTCCTCAGCTCTTTGCATCCGGTGCATTTCTCGTCATGGTGATTCGACCCTCTTTGTTTTGCAAGTTCAATCCTCAGTTGTTTTCTTTTCCCACCCACCCTCCCTTCTTCTTCTCAGAACCGGAGTCCGTAATCGAGTATCCATCCTACTAGTGTGAAGTTTTTGCTCTCTCTCCTCAATGATTTCAACCGGTGTTTTCTCTTCAAATTATTCGTTGGTTTCCCCTTCCAAGTTGCCTTTGTTTTCCCGCCCTCCCACCCTTTTCTTCCCGGAGCCTCTTCAGTCTTCCCTTAATCATTTCAACCGGTGAATTCTCGTCTCGTTCTTCATTCTTCATTTTTTTTTCTGGTGGATTCAATTCAAGTTTTTCGAGTTGATCACATTCTTTTCCTTGGTTAAAGTGTTTTCCCTGCTCGTTCGCCTCTCGCCAGTTTATCATTCCGGAGTTCGGAAGACATCTAATGAGATTCGTCTGTGTTCTAATTAATTCGAGATTATCACCTCACCCAGATATTTCAATTGTTCCGGTGCATCATCTATCTGTTCAACATCCCTTTCCAATGGTGTTTTCTTTTAGTGGGCCCTAACCCACAGGTCTTTTCCCAGGATCTTACCTGACTCTTCTAAATTCCCCGGAGCTATTCCCAATTCTTTTCAAGTGTGACGTAAGGATGAATTTCATCAGTCACATGCCTTCTCCAAGATCGCTTTCTAATTCTTTTCATCTTTGGGTCAACCCTTCCTCTTTTCATTCTACCGGAGTACCTCAGTTATTTTGGTGGTGTTTCTCGTCATCATTTGAAGACCGAAGAAGAGTTTTTCCTCTAAATCTTGTCTGTTCTCTCGAAGATTCGTGGTTCTAGCTTCATGTTATCCTCTCGATTTATTCCATTTGTCAGATATTCCTTTCCTTACCATCCGGAGTATGTCAGTAGTCGTTTCTTCGTTTCTTTTACCGGAGGCCATCATTCCAGTTATCATTCTCTATTTATCCCGGTGCTTCGTTCGAGTGTTCGTTAATCAGCTCATTGTCTCTTCGTTCTTTTGCATCTAAATTCCCTCTAGCTTATTTGTTCTTCTAATTCTTCCCGGTGATTCTTTCTCTTTCATCAGTCATTTCCGAATTCTTACGGTGGTTCGTTCAAGATTCTTTTCTTTGCTTATCATATTAATCCATTCGTTCTTTTCAATCCTACCGGTGGTTCATGAAGACCTTCTCAAGTTTGCGATATGTCACTTCTCAATTCTTTTTCAAGAAGAATAAGTAGTATGCAAAATCCATTGCTTGTCATCAATTTAATTTGATGAAGGATAAGCATACAATAAATCTTATTCTTATTTCATCAAAGTGATTAATCTTTTTCTTCGGAGTTTGTTCTTGAGGAATAAATTCTACTTCCAAGTGTTTTCATATTTTCTTTTCCGGAGTTCAAATTTTCCTTGGCCATATCGTCGGAATCTCCATCTAAATCATCACAAGGCTTTATCTTATTCTTTTCGGTGGTGATTTTTCTCAACAACTCCGTTCAATCCTTCCTTCTAAGTTCTTTTCATTCAATTCTTTCAATTCTTCCGGAGGCATTGTGTTGTTCCTCTCGTCAACTATCGTTCCATTTTGTCAAACTCAGTTCCAACTCCTTCCATGTTCAGCCGGAGTGGTGCCTAAATCCTTCCAGTCTTTTTCGTTTTCTTATCTCGTTCTAACCGGAATGGTTTCATAGTATATCTGATTCCGTGAGCTTTTGATTCTCGTCATTCTCGTCGTTCCTCTCTTCTTCTCGAGTGCTCTCGATTCTTTGGTTCTTCTCTTGAGTTCTTGTTTCACCTCAACCCTTTTCCCTTCCGTCTCGGTCCTAAGATCTCGGGACGAGATCTCTTGTTAGTGGAGGAGTGTTGTAACGCCCGGATTCGATCGCCAGTGTCCGCTGCTTATTCGCTGTCGTTGCCATGTCATTTGCTTGCGTGTTGCATTTTTCCATGTCATCATCTGCATTTCATCTGCATTTTTTGCAAAACTTGCATCCGTTCGGGTTCTGCCGGTTCTCTCCGTTGTCCGTTCCGAGTCCGGTCACACTCACACGCGCCCGCGGCACCTCCGAAATATTATTTTATAAGTGGCATAAAAATGTTCTCGGAATGGGTTGAAGCTTGGCCTGCGGTCTTATTATAGTGTAGACAGGCCGCCCGCCAAATTTCGTCGCATTCGGAATTCGTTTGACTGCCCAACCGTTAAATATATAACCGCGATATAGTCGGTATATTCGTCGGGTGTTTTCGGTCTCCGAAAACCGTTGCCGGGCTGCCTTCTCTTCTCTCCTCTCAGCCCAACTCTTCTACACAGCCCACCAACCCATCACCTAAGCCCCCTCCGATCCGGACCATTGGATCGTGATCCCAGGGTCCGAAAACGGAGCAAAACCCCCTCTCCTAGCCCTTTTCCTATTTAAACGCCCCTCGGTCCATTTTTGGATAACCTAGTCTAAACCTACCTAACCTCTCCCTAACCCAGCCGCCGCCCTCCTCGCGGTATGCGCCGCCAAACCACCTTCGCCACTTGGCGGCGCCCTCCTCCGCCTTCAACCACTCCCGCGTGCCACGTCGTCACCCCGCGCCCATGCAGCCACTCGGCCGCCTCCACGTCGCCTCCCGGTGCCCCACTTCACCGCTGCCCACCTGGCCCATCCGCGGCCCGTCCACAGGCCTAAGCGGGCCCGAGCCGCCGCTGCGCCAAGCAACTCCCTCGCGCCCGAGCTCTCGCCGGAGGCGCACCCTGCAGCCGGCCGCCCGAGGCTGCTGCGGATCCCAGCGTCGGTGGCGCGCGCCCGAGCCGAGCCTCGCCGTCCCCTCGCTCCCTCTTCCTCCTGCCTCTCCTCCCTCTCTCACCCGGCTCCTCTCTCTCTCTCTCTCCTCTGCAGGTCGCCGCCGCCTTGGTCCCCGGCGCCGCCCGGCCCTGCCGCCGCCGGGAACGGATCCGGCCGCTCCAGATCCGCCCGGATCCGGCCGGTCCCGCCCGTCTTCGCCGCTTCGCCGCCTGAAACCACCGCCGCCGCCGCCACCTGCCTCCCCGATCCAGTCGGGACCGAGGAGGACGACCGGGCCTCCATCCCCCGTGGGCCCCGCGCCCTCAGCCCACAAGCCGGCCCAGCCCGATTCCCCCTCCTCGGCCTGCCAAGCCCGTCCCTGCCAACCTGGGCTAAGCCCGCTAGGTGAGCCCCGCCTAAAACCCGCCCGTGCGCGATATAACTATATGACGCTCACCTGTTTTTTTTCCTCAAAATGACTAAGTCCCAGGATTACAGTATTTTCATGCCATGTTCGTCATGTCTTGTCACTTCATCCGTAGCTCCATTTCGTGCGTGTAATATGTCAAATTGTTTGTATCGACGAGTACATCATTTCATCTCATTGCATCATTTTCATTTGAGCTCATCTTGATGCCCGAAATGCTGTTAGAACAGGGCTATGTGATGTTAGTTTCAGATTCTTATCAGAACATGCACTTTTGTCATTTTTGCCATGATTGATGTGTGCACCCTATGAACTTGAGTCCTACATGTGTTTTATACTATGCCATGCCATCTTTACAGGGGTGTATGCCATGTATTTTTGTGATATCTGTGGTGACTAGCACAAGCATGCAAGCTAGGCTTCATGATGTTGCTGATTTCAGCCCCTGTTCTGCTGATATTTTTATGCCATGTAAACTTGATGCTACCGAGAGATCCATGCTTATTTGAGATACTTTAGTAAGGATGTTTTGAACATATGGTTATTCTCTATCCATCCATGCCCTTGTTTGCAATTATGGAGTGCCATAGCTTGAGTCTATCGAGCTCTACTTTTGCTATAAAATGTTTCCTGGCAGGTTGTTTACATGTTATTCAATTTTGCCAAGGTTGTTGTAGTTGATCCATGTATGCTATGATGTTGTTCTTGCCATGTATAGCTTCTATGACATATCTTCTTACTATTGATTGCCTTGCCATGCCATGTATTGATCTGTGGTGAGTGGCTCACCAACATGCCTACTTATTGTTGTTCCTGCCATGTATGAATCTGTAATAAAACTTGCCATGTTTACATGGGTGCCATCATATTTTCTGTTCCTTTTTGGCTCATGGTCAGTAAGGGACTTTTGTTCTATGCAATTAGTAGATTCATGCCATGCCTTTGTTTGCCACGATAAGTTCCTGTAGCATGTTGATTGATAGCTCTAAACATTGCAACCTGATGTTATTTCTGCTAAAGTCTGAAACCTGTTATTATTTGCAATCTTGCCATGCCTTTTTGAGCATGTTCTAGTTGTTTCTGGAGATAGATCAGTGTTCGTGTTTTGTTATGATTTACCTGTACATCATGCCCATGCCTTTTGTTATTACGTTGAGGTGCTGTAGCATGTTGTTTTGATGCTTGTAATATGCCTAGTTGCTGTTTTGGGCAGATTGTTGCTATAACTTGTATAGTGTGTATGTGTTGAACCGTTGCTCCGTTTTAAGTGTGCTCTATATGAAACTTGCTTGATTTTGCATGTAGTTTCATATTACCATGTTTCATCCTTGTTTTGAGGTGTTTGCGTGATGTTTGGATGCATTTTGCATAAATGCCATGCTTATCTTGTTTTGCTCATATCTTCTTGGCCGTAGCTCCGAATCTAATGAACTTTATATGTAACTTGACTAGAATTTCGTGTAGATCATCATGGTGCATCTTAACTTGCTGTTTAACAACTTGAACATAAGATTTATTCAGATCTGGACCAATTTCGAAATTTGCATATGAGGACTTACCGGATTTGTTATATGTTGTTTCCGGCCTCATTTAAACTTGCCTTGATGTGTTGCTCTTGTTTGCATCATCTCTTGCCATGAGTAGCTTCATGTATCCTTGTCATGCATCATGTTTGGTTGTGCATCATGTCTTGTTCATGTGTGGTGTGTTTACTATGTTGTGTGCTTCTTCTCAATAGTTCCCGTTTCGTTGCGATCGTGAGGATTCGTTCGTCTACGCTTGGTTAAATCTTCGTGGCCGTCTTCTTCATGGACTCGTTCTTCTTCCTTGTGGGATTTCAGGCAAGATGACCGCTACCGGATCTCACTACTATCATTGCTATGCTAGTTGTTTCGTTCTATCGCTATGACGCGCTACCTATCACTTGTTCCTCAAGCCTCCCAAATTGCCATGTCAGCCTCTAACCTTTTGCACCCTTCCTAGCAAACCGTTGTTTGGCTATGTTACCGCTTTGCTCAGCCCTCTTATAGCATTGTTAGTTGCGGTGAAGATGAAGTTTGTTCCTTGTTGGAACATGGAGATGTTGTTCCTTGTTGGAACATGTTTACTTGTCGGGATATCACAATATATCTTATTTAATTAATGCATCTATATACTTGGTAAAGGGTGGAAGGCTCGACCTTATGCCTGGTGTTTTGTTCCACTCTTGCCGCCCCAGTTTCCGTCATATCGGTATTATGTTCCCGGATTTTGCGTCCCTAACTCGGTCGGGTGATTTATGGGACCCCCTTGACAGTTCGCTTTAAATAAGACTCCTCCAGCAAGGCCCAACATTGGTTTTACCATTTGCCTCACCTATGCCCTTTTTCCCTTGGGTTTCCGGAGCCCAAGGGTCATCTTTATTTTAGCCCCGGGCGGTGCTCCTTCAAGTGTTGGTCCGAACCGAGCAACTCTTGGGGCCACCAGGGCAACTCGAGGGTTGGTTTTACTCGTAGCTTGACTTATCCGGTGTGCCCGAGAACGAGGTACGTCGACTCCTATCGGGATTTGTCGGCACATCCGGGCGGATTTGCTGGTCTTGTTTTATTGCTGTCGAAATGTCTTGTAGCCGGGATTCCGAGACTGATCGGGTCTTCCCGGGGAGAAAGAATATCCTTTGTTGATCGCGAGAGCTTATCATGGGCTAAGTTGGGACACCCCTGCAGGGTTTGAACTTTCGAAAGCCGTGCCCGCGGTTATGTGGCAGATGGGAATTTGTTAATATCCGGTTGTAGTAAACTTGGAGCAAACTCTTCTAAAATACACCAACCGTGTGCGTAACCGTGAGTGTCTCTTTTCAGGGTTGATTGAGAGGAGAACACGGTTTCTGGGTTATGCTTGATGTAAGTAGGAGTTCAGGATCACTTCTTGATCATTACTAGTTGACGACCGTTCCTTTGTTTCTCTTCTCGCTCTCATTTGCGTATGTTAGCCACCATATATGCTTAGTCGCTGCTGCAACCTCACCACCTTACCCTTTCCTTTCCCATTAAGCTTTGCTAGTCTTGATACCCATGGTAATGGGATTCTGAGTCCTCGTGGCTCACAGATTACTACACAACAGTTGCAGGTACAGGTTAGGCGACGATCATGACGCGAGAGCGATGGTTACTTGTTTTGGGGTTCTTCTTCTGCTTCTTCTTCGTTCAGGGGATAGGTTCCAGGTCGGCAGCCTGGGCTAGGAGGGTGGATGTCGTTTGAGCTTCTGTTTATGTTTCATCCGTAGTCGGATGTTGATCTTGTATATGATGTTGTTTTATTCGTGTGGCATTGTATGTCTTGGATGTATCCCCACTATTATGTAATGTTGATGTAATGATATCCACCTTGCAAAAGCGTCTTCAAGATGCGCTTCTATCCTTGGTGGGACCTTCGAGTTCCTTTAGGATAGGGTCGCATCTTGGGCGTGACACATGTCTTGACTCACTTGTGGCCGGACGGACCCCAGCCGAAGAGCTATTTTGGTTTAGTGTAGCAGTTTCTTGGTGCGGTGCCGCGTATCGACGCAATGAAGCGATCGGCGTGTATTGAGGGAGCGGATGGCTCTTGCCGTGTCAAGACATCTTTGGGCAGAGATGAAGGCGATGACATTGCATCCCGTGATTGGACGAAGCCGAGTACCGCCGAGCACTACTTTGAAGAAGTCCTGCCGGGCGCTCGTTTAATAGAGACGCAGTTCTCGAAGGATATTATGTTTAAATGACATGTATGATTTGTGAAAACAATGTGTCAATGTAATATAAGTGCTTTTTTATACTTGTGCGTTCAAGTAGTAAACTACTCCTGTGCGGCTGTTTATGTATGTGTGTATATAACTTTGAAAGATGGCAGTCCTTGGCTTATTTACGCACATAGTGCGGGGTGTTTGCAAAAAGGTGCTTTTTCACACTTAATCCAACGTCTTGGTCCTATTAAGGAGGTGATAGCATAGCAAACCAGGAAACCGGACTATAATGCTTTATCACTTTCACTTAGCCGTAGGAGTTCGAGGGTGGGGCTACTATATAGCCCACAGGGCACCCTTTTCGTCCGAATTCGAAAGTGCGTATGTGCTCGACCAAAACTGGTCCCGTTAATGCGGAGGAACCCTAAACATTCCTGTTAGTCATCGAGTGGTTGACCAGTCTCTCGCTATATCATGACAGTCACTTTTGGCTTTCTCTCTTGAGGTGCTCGCCCGGCGAACCGGGCATAATCACGATAGTTCTCCGGTGCGCGTTAGCCGTGAAAGCGGGCGTAAGTCAGCAAAACACGGAGCCGGGCAACCCAACATTTGACCAAAGACATGATTGAGCTGATGCATATAAGGCCCTAACTTCGAGGCGCGAATACTCCTAAAGTATTCGGTCTTTATGAAAATGGGCAGAATAATGCCCTAAGCCCCTGGTGTCTAGGTACGTGCAAAAATTCTGGTGCGGCCAATGCCAAAGCACCAGCCTCCTCCTCGGTTATATTAAGGAACCGGGGGAGACAGTGAAAAAAGGTTTACGCAGGGTCTTAATCTGAAAAGAATCCTTGCGACGGGTCCCTACTGCACGTCTGCGCCTATGTCTCCGTTGTGCCGTATCCTGGACGGGTGTAGCACGTTGTTCATCTGTAAAAGAGAGGAACGTAGTTTGAAAGAAAAAGGGTCGTGCGAAAGGTGTACTTAATGTTAAGTAAACAAAGTACAGTTCGAAGAATTAAATAAAATTGAGCTTTATTGTCTCTTGTTATACATGTATGCGGCCCCTCGTATGGGGGTATGCCGCTAGTAGGCGCCTGACTCGTCTAACCAAGTCCGGGGTTTGAATGACCGATTCAGGTTCTTTGCCTAGCAGAGCCGGATAGCTGTGGGGCTGTCAAGGCAATCTCCCGTTCTTCCGTACTCAAGTGACACTTAATACTTCCTTTTAACGAGATGATGCCACGTGGACCGGGCATTTTAAGTGTTAGAGATGCATAATGCGGTATTGTGTTAAAGCGGGCGAAAGCTGTACGCCTTAGTAGTGCTTAAGGGTTACTGCTGAGTGGGGCGATGGGGAGTGAGCTTTCCGCGACGGGGGTTGTCGGATGAACCGAACACAACCTCTAGTGGTACAGAGCCTGTATAATAAAGAAGGCATGGCGTCATTCCTTTGAAGGAAGTGCTGCTATAGCGAATTTTGGTAGGTTCTATCCCCATTATGCGGACGGTGTCCTGGTATGGCAGGTGCCGCGCTGTGTGTTATCACATGAAGTGAGTTCACTGTTTTGACTTCTAGTGGGAAAGTCTTTTGTTTTCCAGAGTGCTGCTTTTGGGTTTCGTCACTTTCACTTGGTGTGTCGAGCCCCTTGTGTTCGGCGTTAAGTCGGCCAGACTGCTTGAAGACCCAACAATCTCTGTGGGTATGGTTTGCAGGCTTCCCGGAGGTACCATGTATTTGGCATAGTCTATCCAGAATCTTGTTTAGGTTGGAGAGCTCGTCACTGTTATCCTTTAGGGGCAGTGTTTTGTTGTTCGGCCGAGAGCTTTTGAATCAGGCGTTTACCGCCATACTATTTGGGCCATTTTCCTTATTCCGGCGCTGATCTTTTCTGTGTCGTGATTTCCCATTTCCATCCCTGATTTCGGATGTACTCGGTTCGCTGGTGCTGCATCTAGCCAGCCAGCTGTCTTCCCTAGCATAGCGGGTCATGAGGCTTGTTAATGCGGCCATTGTTCTTGGCTTTTCTTGGCGAGGTGTCTGGCGAGCCATTCGTCTCAGACGTTGTGTTTGAAAGCTGCCAAGGCTTGGCGTCCGGACAGTCAACTATTTGGTTCTTTTAGTAAGGAACCTGTTCGAAATTTCGGGCTGACTCTCCGGCTGTTGAGTTATGTGACTTAGATCGTCTGCGTCCGGAGGGCGGATGTAGGTCCCCTGAAAATTTGCCCGAAATGCATCCTCGAGCTCTTCCCAGCTTCCAATGGTATTTTCGGGGAGGCTCTTAAGCCAATGCCGAGCTGGCCCTTTGAGTTTAAGGGGTAAGTATTTTACGGTGTGGAGATCATCTCCTGTATGTGGAGGATGTAATCCTCAATCCAGACTCCAGGGTCTGTTGTTCCGTCGTATGCCTCTATGTTTACGGGTTTGAATCCGCTGAAATTCATGATCCAGCACCTCATCGGTGAAACATAGGGGTGTCTTGGCGCCCTATATTTGGGTGTGCCGTGGTTTTGAATTTTGGCGTGTTGCATTGCTTTGTGGCGTGCTTTCTTGGCCCATAGATGGACCTAAGCTGGGCCATCCTTTTGATGTGAATCCTTAGGCGGATCGCATATTGGCTTGTGTGCGGCACCATTCGCCGCTCTCTTGTTGCCGTGAGGTCGTCCATCCGACCGGGTGGCCTTCTTGCTTTTTAATTGTGAGGGCTCTAAGGCCTCATCGTCGAATTCGGGCAGTAGCTTTCTTTTTGGGTAGCTCTTTGTTCGGCGACTGTCGCCGTACTTATCCGCGGTGCTAAATACTTTGCTCCATCTAATCCTGAGTGCATCTTCCGCTGTTTTGAGCTTCCGCTTCTGCTTTTTCAGGCTACGCGCAGTGGTGATGAGCCTTTTCTGGAGGTCATTTTGCACCAATGGTTTGTCCAGCGTGAGGTCGTCCGGACTGTTGTCTTCGCCGGGGACAGATTGTTTATCCAAGTTGTCTTGTTCGGACGATTGCTCGATAGCTTGTTCGTTGCCCACTGGTTCGCCCTGCTCTATGGCTGGGTCTTTGTTGAGGCGGGACTTTGTTCGGCGTTTACGTTGCCGTTTTGACTGCTTTTCGAGGGATTTATCCTTCGTGGCGTCCCGTTGTTCCTCGTCTTCATTTCCTTTAGGTGTATCCACCATGTATACATCATGGGATGAGGTTGTCCAGCATCCTATAGGTGCTGGTTCATTATTGTCTCCTACATCGTCGTCCATACCGTCGATGTCTTCGGAGTCGAAATCGAGCACGTCGTGTAAGCTTTCGACAGTGGCTATGAAGTGGGTGGTGGGTGGTCATTGAGTTTCTTCATCGTCCGCATCCCAACCTTCCTGTTAAGTAGTCCGGCCAGGCTCTCCGGATAAAGAGACTTTAGTGAATTCAGGATGTCACCAAAGGGCGAGTCTTTGAAAGATGTCCGCGACGTGAACTCCATAACGGGCGCCCAATCGGATTCGATTGGCAAGGGCGCGAGGGTTGGAGTCCGGAGAGGAGTCCGGCACCACAGGAGTCGAGGTCTTCGCAAAGGACAGGGATGGAGTTCGCTCGATCGCCGTGAGATTAAAGCCCCGGGCGGTGTCCAACCACTCGTCCTCGATCGGGGAATCCGCTCCGGATTAAGGGTCGGGCGGATGCAGTGCGGCCTCGAGGCACTTTGTTCGGCTGCGAGCTAGATCATGCCCATCGAGGCGATGCAGCGCCTTTCGGCTGCGGCTCGAATCCGTCGAAGATCAAGTCTCCGCGGATATCGGCCGTATAGTTTAAACTTCCAAATCTGACCTGACGGCCAGGGCGTAGCTTTCGATCTGCTCCAGATGGCCAAGCGAATTGGCCCGCAGCGCAAAGCCGCCGAACACGAAGATCTGTCCGGGGAGAAAAGTCTCACCCTGGACCGCGTCGTTGTTGATGATCAAAGGAACCATCGGGCTGTTGGTGACGACAGCAGGAACTCTCAATGAAAGCACCAATGTCGGTGTCAAACCGGCGGATCTCGGGTAGGGGTCCCGAATCTGTGCGTCTAGGCGGATGGTAACAGGAGACAAGGGACATGATGTTTTACCCAGGTTCGGGCCCTCTTGATGGAGGTAAAACCCTACGTCCTGCTTGATTAATATTGATGATGTGTGTTACAAGAGTGGATCTACCACGAGATCAAAGAGGCTAAACCCTAGAAGCTAGCCTATGGTATGATTGTTATTCTTCCTATGGACTAAAACCCTCAGGTTTATATAGACACCGGATAGGTTAGGGTTACACAGAGTCGGTTACAATAGTAGGAGATCTACATATCCGTATCGCCAAGCTTGCCTTCCACGCCAAGGAAAGTCCCATCCGGACACGGGACGAAGTCTTCAATCTTATATCTTCACAGTCTTGGAGTCCGGCCGATGATGATAGTTCGGCTATCCGGACACCCCCTAGTCCGGAACTCCCTCAACGTGCCTCGTTTGGGTCTCTCAGGTAGTTTCTGCCTAGTTAGGTAGGCCAAGAAGGGTTCTGTCCATGGGGCGATGACAGCCATAATCACGTGGGCGGAAGGTGTTATTTCGGTGGTAGAGCCTCCGATTATGTCAGGGTGTTCGGGATCTGGCGGTGTGTCCGGGTCCGGGCTATTATTTCCGGTCTCTCCTTCCCATACCACAGATAGCTTAAACAGCCTTTCCAAGAAGATATTAGGTGGGACCGGGTCGCGCTTAGCACCTATGCGGGCAAGGATATTTGCCGCCTGATTGTTTTCCCGGACCACATGGTGGAATTCAAGCCCCTCGAACCGAGCTGACATTTTGAGGACGGCGTTGCGATAAGCCGCCATTTTTGGATCCTTGGCGTCGAAGTCTCCGTTTATTTGAGATATTGCGAGGTTCGAATCCCCACGCACTTCTAGGCGTTGAATGCCCATGGAGACTGCCATCCGGAGACCATGTAACAGGGCCTCGTATTCTGCTGCATTGTTGGAGTCTGTGAATAGTATTTGGAGGACGTATTGGACTGTATCTCCGGTGGGGGATGTCAGGATGACACCAGCCCCCAGACCAGCCAACATTTTGGAGCCGTCAAAGTGCATGATCCAATTGGAGTATGCGCCGTACTCTTTAGGGAGTTCAGCTTCTGTCCATTCGGCGACGAAATCAGCCAGTGCTTGTGACTTAATGGCTCGCCATGGTTTGTATATTATGTCGAACGAGAGGAGCTCAATAGCCCATTTAGCAATCCGGCCCGTGGCCTCGCGATTGTTTATTATGTCGTTGAGTGGTACTTCAGAGGCCATTGTAATTGAACACTCTTGAAAGTAGTGTCGTAGTTTCCGGGATGCCATGAAGACCGCGTATGCTATCTTTTGATAATGTGGGTACCGTGTTTTGCATGGAGTGAGGACAGTGGATACATAGTATACCGTCTTTTGAAGCGGGAACTTATGTCCGTCCGTCTCTCGTTTGACGACGAGCACTGCACTTACAACTTGGTGTCTTGCCGCTATATATAACAACATTGGTTCGCCTACATTTGGCGGGGCCAAGATTGGGTTTGTGGCCAAAATGGCTTTTATTTCCTCTAGTCCAGCCGTGGCCGCATCCGTCCACTCGAAGTGTTCGGTGCATTGAAGAAGGCGATAAAGAGGCAGTGCCTTTTCCCCTAATTAGGAGATGAAGCGGCTTAAGGCAGCCACACATCCAGTTAGTTTCTGGATTTGCTTGAGGTCTGTTGGGATGACCAACTGTGACCGAGCTCTGATTTTAGCCGGATTTGCTTCGATTCCTCTGTTGGAGATGATGAAGCCTAAGAGTTTTCTGGCGGGCACGCCGAAGACGCATTTTTCCGGATTGAGCTTAATGTCATATGTTCGGAGATTATTGAACGTGAGCCTCAAGTCGTCTATTAAGGATTCGACGTGTCTGGTTTTAATGACCACATCGTCTACGTATGCCTCCACTGTTTTGTCGATCTGTGTCTCCAAGCATGTTTGAATCATGCGTTGATAGGTTGCATCGACATTTTTGAGCCTGAAAGGCATGGTGTTAAAACAGAAGGGGCCGTATGGAGTGATAAATGCCATTGCGGCTTGATCGGACTCCACCATCTTAATTTGATGGTATCCGGAGTATGCGTCGAGGAAACACAATGAGTCGTGTCCTGCGGTAGCGTCGATAATTTGATCGATCACGAGGGGGGGAAGGATCCTTGGGGCAAGCCTTGTTAAGGTCCTTGAAGTCGACACATAGGCGCCAGGATTTGTCCTTCTTTGGTACCATCACCAGGTTTGCTAGCCAGCCCGGATGTTTTATTTCTCGGATGAATCTGGCCTCCAGTAACTTGGCTAGCTCATCTCCCATGGCTTGTCGCTTAGGTTCAGAGAAACGCCGAAGAGTCTGCTTGACCGGCTTGAACCCCTTTAGAATGTTAAGGCTATGCTCAGCCAGCCTGCGTGGGATTCATGGCATGTCGAAGGATGCCAAAGTGAAGATTTCCCAATTTTGGCGCAAGAACTCCCGTAGTCTGGCGTCTCTTTGTGGGGTTTAATTGTGCCCGATGGATGCTGTTTTGGTAGGGTCCGTTGGGTGGACATGGAATTTGACTATTTCATCCGCTAGTTTAAAAGAGGTGGATTTGGATCTTTTTGTCGAGTATCCGTCGTCCACATCCTTTGTGGGCCTTGCGCACAATTCTTTGGCCGCGAGGGCTTTGGATAACGCCTCAAGGGCTAGTGTGGCGGTTTTATTCTCGGCGTGGAGTGCTATGTCCGGATCACTAGCTAGAGTGATGATTCCATTGGGCCCGGGCATTTTGAGCTTCATGTTCCCGTAATGGGGTATAGCCTGGAAGATCATGAATGCCTCCCGCCCTAAAAGGGCATGGTATCCGCTACTGAACGGGGCCACTTGGAATGTGATTTCTTCGGACCTATAATTCTCCGGCATGACGAATACCACGTCTAGTGTGATTTTTCCCGCGCAGCGTGCCTCCCGACTAGGGATGATTCCTCTGAAGGTCGTGCTGCTTTGCTCAATGCGGATCCTGTCTATTTCCATCTTGCTAAGAGTTTCTTCATAAATGAGGTTTAATCCGCTGCCGCCGTCCATGAGCACTTTAGTAAGCCGGAAGTCGTCCACAATTGGACTAAGGACCAAGGCGGCTGGTGCTCGGGCTGTTCGGAATTTAGGTTCGTCACTGGCATTGAAGGTGATAGCCGTATCGCTCCATGGATTTATTGCTGCTACGTGGCAGACTTCGGCAAGGCTGCGGAGTGCTCGCATACGCCTATTATTTGAGGTGAAGGTCTCGAAGACTGTCAATACTGTATTGCTGTTTTCTGCGGGATGCTGCTCTGCAGTGTTGCTGATGAGGAGATCCACAGCGCTCTTGGCCACCTGTCGGAGTAACCAACATGCTCTAAGCCTGTGTGTTGGCATGGTATCCGTTGTACTGTGAATTCTGCATGGCCCGTTAAGCCATCCCTCCAATACGGTTCCGCGCCCTGTAGTGGGCTTTTGTTTCATTGTAATTGGGTCGGGTGACTTACGAGAGTACACCCTTTTAGTTCGGATGGGGGTTTTGTGAGAGCCGGAGGATCCCAAAATTTTGTTTGGGTTTTCTAGGCGCTTTCCATCGCACAGTACTTCCGTACTATGGCCGCCAAGTCAGCGAAGTGTGCTATGTCACAACGACTTATGGCGTTGAGGATTCCCTTGTCCGTGCAATTATTGCAAAAGAATGAAATTGCGTCTTCCTCGCGACAGTCCTTAACCTTGCTCATTACAAGGAGGAATCTGGCCCAATAGTGGTGTACTGTCTCTTGGGGCTCTTGTCTAATGTGGTAAAGATCGCTTATATCTGGGTGGGTGGGTGGATTTAAGTCCGAACCCTGACCAGATCTGAGACCCAGGGGCAGAGGAGTTTCCAAGCTTGGCAGTTCGGGCTCCGGGGTGTTGCTCAACAGGTCTGGCCCGCTGCCTGATTCTAGGTTCAAGGTTTGGGCCATGTCCTCCCATGGACGGGTATCCGGCTTGGAGAGCTCAGAAATCTGGACATAGTTTGTCCTCAAGATAGAGGAAGAATCGCTGCATTGCTCCTCCACCACCGCTATCTGATGGGTGACTGGTGGGGAGTTAATCTCCGTCTGGTCGGGTTTAAACCCGATCTGATCATAGTCCGTAGCGACTCCCAAGGAGGCGATGCGATCCAAGAGCTCGTTCAAGGAAGAGAGCTCCATTGGATCCAACTGCTCAGCGAATTACGAGCCGACTTGGAGGCTATTTTCGATGACCCGAGAAATCATTGTCGGCGCAGCGGCCGAGCGCGCGGTCATGACGAAACCGCCTAGTCGGAGAGTTTGGCCTACAGCCAGGGCTCCCCCAGAGGTGATGTTGTCCTTGACAACGAGACGAGCCATCCAGCCTTATGATGATGGCACAGTGGAACTCTCAATGAAAGCACCAATGTCGGTGTCAAAACCGGCGGATCTCGGGTAGGGGGTCCTGAACTGTGCGTCTAAGGCGAATGGTAACAGGAGGCGGGGGACACGATGTTTACCCATGTTATGGCCCTCTCGATGGAGGTAATACCCTACTTCCTGCTTGAATGATCTTTATGATATGAGTATTACAAGAGTTGATCTACCACGAGATCGTAGAGGCTAAACCCTAGAAGCTAGCCTATGGTATGATTGTTCTTGTCCTACGGACTAAACCCTCCGGTTTATATAGACACCGGAGGGGGATAGGGTTACACAGAGTTGATTACAAGGGAGGAGATCTACATATCCGTATTGCCAAGCTTGCCTTCCACGCCAAGGAGAGTCCCACCCAGACACGGGACGAAGTCTTCGATCTTGTATCTTCATAGTCCAACAGTCCGGCCAAAGGATATAGTCCGGTTGTCCGAGGACCCCCTAATCCAGGACTCCCTCAGGCCGAGCCTAGAGTTAGGTGGCATTTCTATTCAATAACAAAAAGAAGCCACCTTCCTAGCCCCCACTCTACCCAGTCATCCCATAGACTGGAACCAAACCTGGTTCTATTGCAAAGACACTTCTCCTGAAGGGGAAAATCCTCTGCCGAGTTACCGCGCCAGCCGGCTTAGTGATGAGGCTTGAAGCTATGTCGGTATTTCCCCAAAGAGGAAGGGATGATGCAGCACAGTAGCGGTAGGTATTTCCCTTAGATATGAAACCAAGGTTATCGAACCAGTAGGAGAACCAAGCAACACAACGTAAACAGCACCTGCAGCAACGGCTCTTGCGGTTTAGGCACCACCAAGATCTTGGTGTAGAAGAGAGTATTTCTTGAGATCCTCTGATGGTTGCTTCGCCCCGGGGTCCACTCCATTGGGCCTGCCTTTTTCAAAATCTTGAAAAAGGGAATGGCATGATCGGCAGACTCGGAGATGAATCGGCTCATGGCAGCAATGTAGCTAGTCAGCTGACGCACATCCTTGATCCGCTTGGGCGCCTCAATCTGCTCGATAGCCTTGATCTTGTCTGGGTTTGCCTCGATCCCACGCTGCGACACAAAGAACCCGAGAAGTTTGCCGGACGGAACACCGAAGACACACTTCTCAGGGTTCAGCTTGAGGTTGATCTTGCGCAGGTTGGCAAACGTCTCTTCTAAGTCTTGTACAAGAGTTGCCTTGTCCTTTGTTTTGACTGCTATGTCATCCATGTAAGCTTCCATATTTCTATGTAGCTGAGGCTCAAAACCAATTTGGACCGCCCTTGCGAACGTCGAGCCAGCACTCTTCAACCCGAAAGGCATCCATAAAAAGCAATACGTACCACATGGGGGGATGAATGATGTCTTCTCTTTGTCTTCTCTAGTCATGAAGATCTGGTGGTAGCCCGAGTAGGCGTCGAGGAATGATAACAGATCACACCCGGCCGTGGAGTCAACAATCTGGTCGATGCGCGGCAATGGGAAGGGGTCCTTAGGACAAGCCTTATTGATATCTGTGTAGTCAATACACATCCTCCACTTCCCGTTTGCCTTGCGCACCACCATCGGATTGGCCAACCACGTCGGATGGAGCACTCCCCTCACCAAGCCTACTGCTTCCTGATCTCCTCTGTGATGAACTCTTTTCGTTCCAAAGCTTGCTTCCTGACCTTCTGCTTGACGGGTCACGCATGGGGGCAGACAGCAAGATGGTGCTCAATCACTTCCCCTGGGAACGCCGGGGATGTCGGATGCTTGCCATGCAAACAAATCAAAATTTTCCCGCAGGAAAGTTACGAGCGTGCTTTCATATTTACCGTCGAGGGTGGAGCTTATGGTGAAAGCCCCTCCCGTGCCATCCTCCTTGACGGACACCATCTTGGTCTCTGGTGGCGCAACTCTGGATTTCTTGCTCTTGCCGCTGGAGCTCTCTGGCACGTCCTCGACGGTAGCACAACACTCCCAAGAGGTGCGCTTGCCGGAGTGGGTGCGAGAGGTCTTGCCGGTCTTCTTCTTCCCTCCCGAGGCTTCAGCGGCAGGAGCAAGTGCCTTGGCGGCAGCTGCTGCAACTGCTTCCCGGTAGAGTAGGTCGGCGCAGATCAACGCATCCTTCTTGTTGCAGGGAATGGTGATGATGGTCATCGGCCCAGGCATCTTCAGCCGTGTTTAGGCGTAATGCGATGCCGCCATAAACTTGGCTAGTGCCGGGCCGCCGAGGATCCCATTGTAGGGCAAAGGGATCTCGGCTACATCAAAGACAATCATCTCCGTCCTGTAGTTCAACTCACCTCCAAACGTCACAGGCAATGTGACCTTCCCCTTCGGCTGGCTCCTTCCCGGGTTGACCCCTTGAAACGTGCCCGTCTCCTCGAGGTCTCCGTCAGGAATTTGCAGCCTTTTGATCACAATGGGTGAGATCAAGTTCAGACAGGTTCCGCCGTCAACCAGCATCTTGTTCACCTTGAGGTTGCGTATCATTGGTGAAACCAACAACGGCAAACACCCGACCGCAGTTGTGCGATCAGGGTGATCCTCGGTGTCAAAAATGATGGGCATGCTGTATCACTTCAGTGGCTTCTGAGCGTCGAACGATGGCTCCACTGCTGTGATCTCACGTGCCCACTGCTTGAGCTGGCGGTGAGAAGTGTGCAGCGAGGTGCCACCATCGACGCACATGGCCTCCGTAGCCTTCTGAAGCTCTTGCTCGTCGGACTCGTCGTCCTCGTCATGATCGTCGTCTTCCTGCTTCTTGTCGCAGGCCCGAGCGGGCCTCTCTTATTGGTTATCCTTGCCGCGGCGGCCTCCTTGGCCGCCACGCTTATTGCCGGATCCTTCGGCACCATCCTAACCCTTCTCCTTGTCCCGCCTCTCATAATCGGCCTTTTTCTTCTCAGCAAGAAGCTCGACTTGTCGACAGTTCTAGAGGTCTTGGCCCTTGGTGCGGTGGATCTTACAGTATTGCTTGTCGGAGCCTCCTGGCTTGTAGGCAGCCGCTAAGGCCCGGCAAGCGGCGCACTCGGCAATCTCCTTGCTGGGGTCGTCTGCCTTGGCCTTCTTGGCAGCGCCGGTGTCGTCGGATCCCTCGACAGCAAGAACGACCTTGCCCTTGCGTTTCCTGTTGCGACACCGACCCTTCTGCGGGGTGGCAGTGGTGTCTTCATCGGTAGAGTCGGTTTCCACGCCAGCGTCCTCGCCAGGGTACTTCCTCCCCTCTTCATCCCAAGCGCATCTATCGGCCAGAACATAGAGTTCGGCCACATCCTTGAACTTGTTCATCGCCATCTCTTCACGCATCTTGTGGTTGCGCACATTCTGATGGAACGCGCTAATCACGGCGGCAGGATGAACATCTGGGATGTTGTATTGCACCCGGTTGAACCTCTGTATGTACTTGCGCAGGTTTTCACCTTCCTTCTGGGGAATGATATGCAAATCACTCGCCTGGCCACGAGCTTGGTGGCCTTCGGTGAAGGCACAAACGAACTCATGACACAGATCCGACCAAGAAGAAATGGAATCCGCCGGCAAGTGCATCATCCAAGACATGACATTGTGTTTCAGGGCCAACGGGAAGTAATTGGCAAGTACCTTGTCGTCGCGAGCTCCAGCGGCTTGCGTCGCGATGGTGTAGATGCCGAGGAACTCCGACGGGTGGGTCATGCCGTTGTACTTATCACCGACGTCGGGCTTGAATGTAAGGTGGGACGGCCACTAGAACTGCCGCAACTCATGGGTAAAGGCTGGGCAACCCACCTCATAAGATAGGCCGCCGGAGCCTCCCGGTGCTGGGTGGTCCATAGCGGGCCCCGTCTGCCTATCTGACTGGTGGCGTGTATCGTGCCGACGCTCGATGGTGGTTCGTGCGTCTTCATGGTCTCGCTCCCAAAGAACTTGGCGCTGGTTGCGGTTTGTCCGTGGGTCGGACGACGCTATGGAAATGTTATCACAAGCATCATCACGACGGATCAACACCCACGGTGGCTGGCGTGGAGGAGGAGAGTGCACCATGGCTGCAGCACCTCCTGCCCCTCCACCACTGGCATGCGGTGGTTCGACGGAGTGCCGGCCTGAGGGCCCCGCTGGCTATGGCTCGTCTTGGTTGGCGACGCCGACAAGGCTCTGGATGGTGGCCCTCCACTCATCGAGCTTTTCCGCAGCAGGAGGGAAGTCGAGGAGTAGCTGCGCGCGCGCCAAAGCTTCTACTGGCGTGGGTGGCGGCGAGAGCTGCGTGGACCGTGGCGCGCTTCGACTTCTAACCACGTTAGAAGGAGCTCTATCACGACCCAGCGGCTGCGGGCCATGTTCGCCAGCATTTCGGCGGTCATGCTGGCCTCCTCCGTCTCGCAGATGATGCACAGGACTATTCCCACGGAGCCGTCCGGGGTCTCTAGCGTGGTGGCGCTGCTCGTTGCGCACACCCCGGGAAGAGCGCGTTGTGGGCGCTGGCGTAGGCATCTTGGAGGTTGCTGCGCCGCCCATAGATGGCACAACGACACCCCTGGAGGGCCCTGCGCCGCCTGCGGTGGCCCCAGCCCCGTATTTGGATTTGGCAGTGTGCGGCCCGTCGTCTGGCACACAAACGATGCCGCTCGCCAGGCTCTAACTGCCAGAGCGATGCTGGTGCTCGCGGGCCGCGGCTCGGGTTCTGTCCGCGACCGGCCCGCTCCTCGCCCGCACTGGCACGGGCCGTTCGGCCCCGACGACCCAATCGTCGTGATTGTCTTCTTCTTGGGAGCCATGGCGATGAAGAACTGCTAGGCTAACTGCTAGACCAGATTCTCACAATTGCGCCCCTACCTGGCGCACCAAAGATGTCGGGGGAAATCGACACCAATGGAACCACTGAGATTCCTTCTACGGTTGGCGGGCATGGGGTTGTGCAAAGAGCGGGTCTAACAGGAAGCACACAGATCGTTTACCCAGGTTCAGGCCGGGGAGACGCGTAATACCCTAATCCTACTTTGGTGGATGTATTTCAGAGTTGTTCTTGAGATCTTCAACTAGCTACGGTGGCTGTGTCGTTAAAAAGAGCCGAATCCTTGTCCCCGTCGCCTCGGGCCTCCTTTCATAGGCAAAAGGGGTTGCAACAGTGGCACACAGGAGGTGGAAAGGTCTACAGTGGATGAGTCTATCCTCTGGCACCGTCGGACAAACGCATTTAATGTGCTGCCGACGTGCCCCCCTCGCTTTATAGGGGACGACAAGGAAGCACGTCCCAGCTGTCGCCGCCTCGCCCGGCTTCGACACGCGTCCGAGCTGACGGCGCGTCATGGCGCCACGTTGGCCGGCTGCTGGACTGGCGCGGTGGTGGAGTCTTCACGAAGACCTACATGCCACCACGCAGGTGCTTGCTGGGTCGGCGTAGAGGCCGCCCATCGCCATGCAGGTGCCTGCCCAACTGGGTGAGCTAGCAGCTGCATGGGAACGGCGGTGGTATCTTGGCAGACGTGGGCCTGGCTGCGGCCGCTGGTGTCCTCAGTAAGGGTTTTACCGGGGCCTCGGCAAGGGTTTTGCCATGGCGTCGTGGTCGTCCCCGGCAAGGACCTTGCCGGGGGTCTTGTGGATTTCCAAGGCTAGGATCCCACCGAGGGTCGTCGTCTTCTGGTCTTTACCTGATCTCGTGCATTTATGATCTTGACGAAGATCTGCATGCCACCACAGAGGCGCCTCCCGAGCATTGGTTCTGATGTGGATAGTTGGTGGTGTTGGAACCCGTGGGCTCAAGGGTGGCTCGCTCTGCTGGCGTTGGGCAAGTTGCCCTGGCAAGGCTCTTGCCGGGGCCGCGGAGGCAGCCCTGGCAAGGGTCTTGCCGGGGGGAGTCCACCTCGCCTCTCTGCTCTTTAGTGCTTCTGGTCTTGGCGTTGCCTTGTTCGTCTTGTGCTTCAGTTTCCCTCCGGCTTCCCTCCTCTGCCTTGTTAAGTGTGGCCGCGGGCGTGGCTCTGACTGCCCGTGCACAAGTAAAGCGGTCAAAAGGAGAGCCCCTACTTTTGTACACCGACAAAATTGTAGTAGATTGATAGATCGAACGCCAAATAAAATAAATAAGAATAAATTGCGGCAAGGTATTTTTGTATTTTTGGTTTAGTGGATCTGAAAATGAAAGCAAAGGAAAATAGATCGCAAAGGAAAATAATATGAGAAAGAGACCCGGGGGGCGTAGGTTTCACTAGTGGCTTCTCTCGAGAAAAATAGCAAACGGTGGGTGAACGAATTACTGTTGGGCAATTGACAAAACTTCAAATAATCATGACGATATCCAGGAAATGATCATTATATAGGCATCACGTCCAAGATTAGTAGGCCGACACCTGCCTGCATCTACTACTATTACTCCACACATCGACCGCTATCCAGCATGCATCCAGTGTATTAAGTTGATGGAGAAACGGAGTAACTAATAAGAATGATGACATGATGTAGATAAGATCTATCTATGTAGAGATAGATGATACGTCCATTTTGCATCATGTTTTCTTATTGTTATTTATAATGTTTTTATCCATAATAATGTTTTTGGAGTAATTCTAATGCCTTTTCTCTCATAATTCACAAGGAACACACCAAGAGGGAGAATTCCGGCAGCTGGAAATCTGGACCTGGAAAAGCTACGTCAGGCCACCTATTCTGCACAACTCCAAACAAGCTGAAACTTCATGTAGAATTTTTATGGATTATTTAAGAAATACTGGAGCCAATAAACACAAGATGGGGGCCACGAGGTGGTCACAACCCACCTGGGCGCGCCAGGCCCCCCAGGCGCGCCCTGGTGGGTTGTGGCCTCCTCGGCCCACCTCCGGTGCCCATCCTCTGGTATATAAGTGGTTTTGACCTAGGAAAAAGTAAGGAGAGGACTTTCGGGATGAAGCGCCACCGCCACGAGGCGGAACTTGGGCAGGAGCACTTTTGCCCTCCGGCGGAGCAATTCCGCCGGGGGAACTTCCCTCCCGGAGGGGGAAATCATCGTCATCATCATCACCAACAATTCTCCCATCTTGGGGAGGGCAATCTCAATCAACATCTTCAACAACACCATCTCCTCTCAAACACTAGTTCATCTCTTGTGTTCAATCTTGTAACCGGAACTATAGATTGGTGCTTGCGGGTGACTTGTAGTGTTGATTACATCTTGTAGTTGATTACTATATGGTTTATTTGGTGGAAGATTATATGTTCAGATCCATTATGCTATTTAATACTCCTCTAATCATGAACATGTTTATCATTTGTGAGTAGTTACTTTTGTTCTTAAGGTCACGGGAGAAACATGTTGCAAGTAATTATGTGAACTTGATATGTGTTCGATATTTTGATAGTATGTATGTTGTTATTCCCTTAGTGGTGTGATGTGAACGTCGACTACATGACACTTCACCATACTTGGGCCTAAGGGAATGCATTGTGGAGTAGCAATTAGATGGTGGGTTGCGAGAGTGGCAGAAGCTTAAACCCCAGTTTGTGCGCTATTTCATAAGGGACCGATTGGACCCAAAAGTTTAATGCTATGGTTAGAATTTATTCTTAATACTTTTCTCGTAGTTGCGGATGCTTGCGGGAGGGTTAATCATAAGTAGGAGGTTTGTTCAAGTAAGAACATCACCTAAGCACCGATCCTCCCACATATCAAATTAGCAAAGTAGCGAACACAAATCAAACCAACATGATGAAAGTGACTACATGAAATTCCCGTGTACCCTCAAGAACGCTTTGCTTGCCTGAAAAGGATTGGTCTACCTTGCTGCACTTTTTTTACTACTACCGTTACTTGCTCGTTACAAACTACCTTGCTATCAAACTACTCTGGTACTTACAATTTCAGCACTTGCAGACATTACTTTACTGAAAACTACTTGTCATTTCATCCTGCTCCTCGTTGGGTTCGACACTCTACTTATCGAAAAGTGCTACAACTGATCCCCTATACTTTTGTGTCATCAAGGCTATTTTCTGGTGCCATTGCCGGGGAGTGAAGCGCCTTTGGTAAGTGGAATTTGGTAAGGAAACATTTATATAGTGTGCTGAAATTTATTGTCACTTGTTACTATGGAAAACAATCTTTTGAGGGGTTTGTTCGGGGTATCTTCACCTCATCCGGAACCACAATTAGCTACCCCTCAACCTACTGCACCTACTGAAAATATTGAATATGAAATCCCTTCGGGTATGATAGAACAACTGCTAGCTAATCCTTATGCAGGAGATGGAACTGAAAATCCTAATATGCACTTGATATATGTAGAAGAAATTAGTGGATTGTTTAAGCTTGCAGGTTTACCCAGGGATGAAGTGATGAAAAAGTTTTTCCCTTTATCTTTGAAGGGAAAAGCATTGGCATGGTATAGGCTATGCGATGATATTGGATCATGGAATTGGAATCGTTTGAAATTGGAGTTCCACCAAAAAAATTATCCTATGCATCCAGTTCATCATGATCGGAGTTATATATATATAATTTTTGGCCTCGTGAAGGAGAAAGTATCACTCTAGCTTGGGGGAGGCTTAAATCAATGTTATATTCATGCCCCAATCATGAGATCTCAAGAGAAATTATTATACAAAATTTTTATGCTTGGCTTTCTTGTAATGATCAAAGCATGCTTGATACTTCTTGTGTTGGTTCTTTTATGAAGAAGACTATTAAATTCTAGTGGGATCTTTTGGAAAGAAGTAAACGCAACCCTGAAGATTGGGAACTCGAGGAAGGTAAAGAGTCAGGTATTAGACTTAAGTATGATTGTGTTAATCTTTTATGGATACCGATGCTTTTCAAAAGTTTAGCACTAAATATGGACTTGACTCTGAGATAGTAGACTCCTTTTGTGAATCATTTGCTACTCATGTCGAACTCCCTAAGGAGAAGTGGTTTAAATATCACCCACCTATTAAAGAAGAAATTAAAAATCTAGTATCAGTTAAAGAAGATACTACACTTTATAATGTTGATCCAGTTGTCCCTTCTGCTTATATTAAGAAACCACCTTTCCCTGTTAGGATAAAGGAACATGCTAAAGTTTCAACTGTGGTTAACTAAAGTTATATTAGAACACCTAAAACTGATGAACAAATTAAAGTAGAACCTAGTATTGCTATGGTTAAAGATCTCCTGGAAGAAGATATGGATGGACATGTTATTTACTTCTGTGAAGAAGCTGCTAGAATTGCTAAACTTGATAAAAGAGATAAACATAGACTTGTTGTTGGCATCCCAGTTATTTCAGTTAAAATAGGAGATCACAGTTATCATGGTTTATGTGACATGGGTGCTAGTGTGAGTGCTATTCCTTCCACTTTATATGAAAAAAATCATGAAAGACATAGCACCTGCAGAGTTAGAAGACATAGATGTTACTATTAAACTTGCTAATAGAGACACCATATCACCATTTGGGATTATTAGAGATGTTGAAGTCTTGTGTGGGAAATTAAATACCCTACTGATTTTCTTGTTCTTGGTTCCCCACAAGATGACTTTTGTCCCATTATCTTTGGTAGACCTTTCTTGAATACAGTTAATGCTAAGATAGATTGTAAGAAACAAACTGTTGGTGTTAGTTTTGGTGATGAGTCTCATGAGTTTATTTTTTCCAAGTTTAGTAGAAATCATCATGAAAAAGAACTGCCTAGTAAGGATGAATTAATTGGTCATGCTTCTATTGCTTTTCCACCTACTGATCCTTTAGAACAATATTTGCTAGACCATGAAAATGATTTACATTTGAGCTACATCCCCTTGATTTACATATGCATGAAAGAAATGAAATAGATAAAGTTTTGCTCAACTCGTTCATTACCTCTCTCATCATCTTCGCTATGTGCACGCTCAAGCTTCTAGCTGGAATTATTGAACTCCTGGACAAGATACACCGAAAATGTCTGTGGACAAAGAAAACTAATCAAGACGACAAATGTACTTCCCTGGCTGCTTGGGACATGGTCTGCAAACCAAAAAGATGTGCTGCCCTGGGGGTCCTAAATCTGAAAATCCAGAACGATGCCCTACTCCTCAAGTTTCTACATAAGTTCTATAATCATTGGGACCTGCCCTGGGTTGAGTTGATTTGGAACTCCTATTACACCTCTAGGATACCCCACGCAACTGATTCTTGTGGCTCCTTCTGGTGGTGATATGTCTCAAAGCTCATGCCCACTTATAGAGGAATCACCCTGGTTAATGTGAGTAATGGATCAACCACTCTCTTCTGGAAAGATATGTGGTTGGGTGAAATCCTGGCCGAAACTCACCATCGCGCCTTCTCATTTGCCAAGGATGAAGACATCTCTGTTCGCGCGTTCCTGGGGACCACCAGCTTGCAGGAAACGTTCCACCTACCATATCTGCGTAGGCTCATGCTGAGACCAGATATCTACAGAACATGACCTCGGACGTTCAGCTCGAAGACCAATGAACACATGATGAATGGACATACATCTGGGGTTCCACTAACTTCTCGGCCAACAAATTTTATGACTTTTTCTTTAGAGACATCCAAGCTCATCCTGCATATTCGTGGCTATGGAAGTCCAAAACCACTGTGAAAATCAAAGTCTTTGGATGGCTTCTACTCTCGGACAGGTTGAACACCAGAAATATGCTAAAATGAAGACATTAAAACATTGGTAACACCTTTGGTTGCCTGCTTTGCCCAACATGCACTAATGAAACGGTGGAGCACCTATTTTTTGAATGCCCTTTTAGCTTACATTGCTGGGCCAAAATTGGAATGCAAGGGTCCACTCAAGGTAATAGGTTGGATTGGGTGGAATCAGCTAAACCTTCATGGAATAGACCATTATTCGTTGAAATCCTTCTAAAATCTGCTTGGAGTATTTGGAAAGAAAGGAACAACAAGCACTTCGGAGGAATCACTCCATCCACTAGCTCTTGGCTCTCTAGATTGAAAGAAGACCTATCCCTCCTCATTTATAGGGTGGGAGATAAGAATAAACCCTTCTTGCTTTCTTTCTTAGATATCTTGTAATAAAGCTCTGATTATACCTCCCCGCCTCTGTCCACCCACAAAGTGGGATGGCTTTGTAACATACAACTCATGTAAAGTTGCTGATTCATTTATTTAATTTGCAGTAGAGCCTCTCCTACTGTTTCAGTGGTTAAAAAAATAGATAAAGTTTTCTTTGGACAACGTCCTCTGCTTAAACACAATCTGCCTATTGAAACTCTAGGAGGTCCTCCTCCACCTAAAGGTGATCCTGTGTTTGAATTAAAACAATTGCCAGACACTTTGAAATATGCTTATCTTGATGAAAAGAAAATATATCCTATTATTATTAGTGCTAACCTTTCAGAACATGAAGAAGAAAGATTATTGAAACTTCTAAGGAAGCACCAAGCTGTTATTGGATATACTCTTGATGATTTAAAGGGCATTAGTCCCACTCTATGTTAGCACAATATTAATATGGAACCTGATGCTAAACCCGTTGTTGATCACCAATGTCGGTTGAATCCAAAAATTAAAAAAGTGGTAAGAACAGAAATCTTAAAACTTCTGGAAGCAGGTATGATCTATCCTATAGCTGATAGTAGATGGTGTCGGGGGAGAACTGGTCGTGTCCCACGAGCACCTACGGGACCTGGGCCCCTTGTGGTTCGGAGGGGGGCGGAGATTGCACAAAGAGCGGATCGAGGCGATGCACACGAGCGGATTTACCCAGCTTCGGAGCTCTCCGGAGAGATAATACTCCTACTGCTGCTTTGTGGATTATCTTGTGTTCTTGCTAGGGAGCAATGGGAGCTACAAGACCTAGCCTTCTGTGTGTGGTCTCGTATGAGTAGGATGAACTAAGCCGGAGCTGGACCGAACCGAGCCGAACCCTCTCTACGTTGCACTTGGGCCTCCTTTTATAGGCACAAGGGGTCACCACATGTGGCAAGTAGACAAGGGTATGATGGTAAAAACATAGGTTGGTACACCGCTTTGTACAGTGTACAGTAATCTATACCTAACTCTGACGGCAAGGGACAAGAGTCATCAATGCCCGTCTCAGTCGCCCGAACGATTATAAGGGGACCGTCAAGTGCGCCTCCGCTTGCCACGATGGTAGCCTGTCAGCGCCGCTTATCGCTGCTCCCCGCTGGCTGCACAGCGCGTCGACACGCGTGCTTGAGAGAGCCCCGTGGTGACACGTTGGCGGGTGAGCTGGAGCGGAGATGAAGAGAGGTTGCCTGCCCCGGCAAGCGCCTTGCCGCGGAAGGAACCTTGTCGCGCTTAGGGGCTCGGCGCCCACCAAGCCTTCCCGGCAAGCTCCTCTTGCTGGGGCCTTGCTTCCTTCGCGCCCTGAGTGGCCTTCCCGGCAAGCTCCTGTTGCCGGGGTCTTGATTACTTTGTTCTTGAATGGCTCACCGGCAAGCTCCTCATGCCGGAGTCTTGTTTTCTGAAGGGCCGCAGAGGGTCTTGATAGACGCCCGGCAAGGCTTGCCATGGGGACGCTGCGACTGCCCGTGCACAGGTTCGGGGTACTAAGGTACCCCTACCTTAGTACACCGACAGGAGCCCCCGGGTCTGGGCCATACACGGTGCCGAGCGTTGTTGGGCCAGGCCCAAAACAGGCATGGGCACGCGGCCTGGGTCCAAACCAAATCCACTCCAGATCCGCGCGTTCCCCGTAGCAGCGCGCGTCAATTGCAGCGTCGTGGGGGAGGTAGGTGGCATGCGAGGTCGCCTCACCTGTCGCCTCTGTTCCGCATCCTGCCACGTGGCTCCCATGCTCTCGGGGTCGCGGACGGTGGAAATGGGAAACTGGGCCGTTGCGAGCAGAGGCAGCAGGTCGGCCCTGATTCCCCGCCCTGTTGAGCGGGGCGGCCGAGCCCCCACCTTGCTTCCTTAAAAAGAGCGGAAGGGGAGCGCAGAAGCCCGCACTCTCCCATCTCCTCCTTTCCTCAGCTTCTGCTCTCGTTTCCCTCATTCGTCATGGAGAAAGGGAACCTTGGTTCTTCATCGGTGGCGGCGAGGGTCGCCGCTAGACAGCGCCCCCCTCCCAGCCCCACGCCCGGGGTGGCAGGACCAACCACAAGAGGAAGAGGGAGGGGGCGAGGTCGCGGACGAGGTCGAGGCGCTCGGGGAAGAGGCGGACGGGGCGGCGCGCCGTCTCCGCCTCCGCCGGCGGTTCCCCTCCCTGCGGCGGTCCATACGGGGGACGACCCTTGCGAGTTCTTCGTCAGGCTGCGCCGGGCGCCTCGTCGTCGCCTCCGGCTTCCAGCTCCGTTCGCGAGCGCGATGGAGTCGGATCCGCCCGAGACACTGAGACTGCACATGAGGGGCCGTGGAATCAGCGGCATGAGAGTCCGTGTTGTATTCCCAGCCCCGAATGTGATGTATCTTGATCGTGGGTGGAAGACGTTCACTCGCATCCACAGCTTGAGGGCGGGGTTTACCCTCCATTTTAAGTTAATGGAGGGTGATCTCCTCTCCGTCTAGGTCTTCGGGGATCTCGGCACTCGGGCGAAGTGCTGCATGGATAGCTCCTCCGACAGCGAAGATTCCCCCTCGAGCGAGAGTGACGAGGAGGGGAGCGACAGCGACGACGAGGGTAGCGGGCCCGATTAGTTGTCGGGCGCCGCTTCGTGCGTCACCGGCGACCCCATCATCCGCGTCGCCGGCTCCTTGAACTCCCCGGGGTCGTCTCCTTGGGCGACTGGCGTAGGGAGGCTGCGGAAGGGGAAGAGGGATGGCGACAAGGCCGTCAAGTCGGAGTACGAGGGTGTAGTGCCCTCGACAGCGTGCTGACGTCCTGCCGCCCGTCTTGAGCCCGCTTCGGCCGCCGTCCCGTTAAGCCCTCGGAGAGCCCCGGATGTTCCTTGGTGCCTTCGGCACCTGTAGCTCAGCGTGAGGCGCCTTTGCCCTTCCCGCCTCCTTGACCTACCTCCTGAAGAGAGGGACAGGAAAAGGATTACGGGCATCTTATCTTTTTAATTTGTAAGCCTTCGGGCCTTATCCGCATTTAAAAAATTGTAATCCTCTCTTTCATGTTTTTCATTCTCCACGGACTGTATCCGAGTAGAATGTTTTTAATGAAAAAGGGATGTTTGAAAAGGGACGAAAGGCTTATCTGATATTGTAGCCCCCGGCAACCCTGGCTTGCCGCAGCCCCCGACAACTCTGGCTTGCCGGGGCTTGGGTGCCGGCGCGCCCTTCTTCTCCTCTTCGCTGTTATTTCAGTTTTGAGAACGATTTAGCCAGTGCCGCAATAAGTTATTTTTGTAATATAACTTTATTCTAGGCAATATTTGCTACGTTACTTCCTTTACTCGATTTCTTCCCTTGTATGTTACTGCCCTACCCTTTTCAGGGAAACTTGCCGGTGCAGGCACCCTTGCCGCGAGCGCCGAGTGCGGAACTTCAGCAGCCTGCTGGCAGGGTCGCTACCGACAAGCAACCTTGTCGCGGACTAGCTGCAGCTCACTTAAGGTGTTGAGCGGACTCGAAACAAAGTAAGGGCGCAAGCTAGTCGCGAGTCGGTTCCTCCGCGCACAGGTTTTCCATACAAAGTACTATCGTTCGAGGAAGATAACTTAAAAACTTAAAACTGGTCGTCTAAACTTAGCAACTTAGCTTTTCTGTTGTCCATTTTCCGGCAAGGCGACAGTTCCTCGAGCGACGCTTGGCGGCCCACACCATTATCTTCTCCTTCCCCGGTGAACTTGTGGGTGGATGAACCTTCTTCTTGTTTGAGAAGAAAGAAGAAAAAAAAGTTATGGAGCCTAATGGCTCATTATCGCCATCAAAAGGGTGCTGCACAAGATGTGAGTAAACACATGCATGTATGATTATGAAAGCATGTATTGACGAAATTTGCGCAACACATAGGCTTTATCGATGCACGGGTCTCGCGCCGGCTTTGTACAAAGGATTACATGCAACAGCGGCAAGACTTGTACAAAGGGTGGTTGCTTGAACGGGTTCCGCAACCGCGCCTCATGGGTAAAACTTGCAAAGATGCTCTATATTCCAGGAATTGCTCACCGAAGGCCATCTTCGGTCTCAAGGCGGACAGCACCGGGCCTAGTGACTCGCTTTACCCGATAAGGGCCTTCCCACTTCAAGTCCAACTTGTTGGAATTCTTGGCGGATTGAACGCACGAAGAACAAGGTCGCCTTCCTCAAGCTTCGGCATTAACTTTTGCGGCTATGGTAGCGACACAAAGCTTGCTGGTAACGAGCAGCTCGTCAAAGAGCACAAGACGATCTTCCTCGAGGAGCAGCGCGTCATCTTGTCGCAGCTGCTCTTGCTCAAACTCATTATAAGCAAGCACTCGAGGTGACCCGTACACGAGTTCCGTGGGAGAGCTGCCTCTGCTCCGTGGACTAGAGCAAAGGGTGTCCGGCGGTGGCTCGATTTGGCGTCGTCTGATCGACCAAAGAACCACCGACAGCTCCTCGATCCAGTTCCTTCCGCACTTGCGCAGCCCGTCGAAAGTTCTGGTCTTGAGTCCTCGCAGCGCTTCAGCGTTGTGCTCTCTCGCTTGACCGCTGCTTCTCGGATGAGCAATGAAGCAAAGCAGATCTTGGCGCCAAGATCTTGGGCGATTGCATGAAGGTGCGGCTCGTGACCTGTGTGCCGTTGTCGGTGATGATTCTGTTAGGAATCCCAAAGCGGCAAACAATTGACTGAAGAACTTGACGGCCGATCGTCTTTGTCACTTTCTCATCGGTTCCACTTCCGCCACTTTGTGAACTTGTCGATTGCGGCGCATAAGTATACAAAGCCCCGACAGCTCGGGGAAGGGGCCGAGATGTCGAGCCCCTGCACCAAAAAGGGATCGCCCGGAGAGCTTGAGCTGGTTGGTGTATCTGTTTTGAATGGAATTGGCACGCTTCACACTTGGTTACTTGTGCGATTGCATCTGGAGGGCTTCGGCGAAGAAACCTTGCCGGAAAGCTTTGCCGGCAAGTGCTCTTGCGCCAATGTGGTGACCACATATGCCTCTGTATCTCTCGCCAACAGCTTACATCCATCTTCCCGCAAATACACTTCAATTTCACACCGTTGAGCCTTCTTACATGCAGGATGTTGTCAACCAACTGGTACATACTTGACTGCCGGGCTACTTTTTCCGCTTCTTCTTGCTCTTCGGGAAGTTCTCCTGTCTGAAGGAAATGGACGATTTGCTGTGCCCATGTTAGAGCATGTGGCTCGACAACAAGGACAAAAGGCTCATCTATCACTGCGGGAACATCGGCTTCTACGGCAAGGACCTGTGGGTCCGCTGGAGCTTGATGATCCCTGGCAAGCTTGCCGGAGCTAAACTTGTCGGGAGCGTTTGCTTCAACGATACAAACTGTATGGTTTGTCGGAGCAGACTGCTCCTCAGTGATACTTGCGTTGGTTTTAGGGACCTTCTTGGGGGCGGCTTCAGAGAGATCTGCCGGAAGGTAGTCGCCGGAAACCAATTTTCTCTTCTTGCTCTGTCCTATTGATGATGTTATGGTTGGCTGAGTCAGCTTGAGCACAAAAATTCCTGGTTCCACAGGCAACTTAAGTGCGGCACATTTGGAGAGGCCATCAGCTATATCATTCTGAGTTCTTGGAACGTGTTCCATCTGCAGGCCTTCAAAGTGCTCTTCTAGCTTTCTCACTTCATCGACGTAGGCTTCCATCAACGGACTCTGATAATCTTTATTTACTTGGCGGACGACAAGTTGTGAGTCCCCCCTGACGATGAGCTTCTTAATCCCAAGGTCTACAGCAATCCTGAGACCGGCGAGCAAACCTTCATACTCTGCAGTATTGTTTGTTGCTTGTTCCTTGGGAAAGTGCATCTGGACTATGTACTTGAGGTGCTCTCCGGTGGGTGCGATAAGCAACGCGCCGCACCGGCGCTTTGCAGCGAGAAAGCTCCATCAAAGTACATCAGCCACTCTTTATTTGCCTCCTTGACGGGGATGCTTGTCTCTGGAATTTCTTCGTCTTGCGTGGGCGTCCATTCTGCTATGAATTCTGCCAATGCTCGCTCTCTGGATAGTTGAAGTGCTTTCAAACTTGAGACCAAAGCTTGACAGTTCCAAAGCCCACTCGACAATCCTGCTGTTGCTTCGGATTCTGCAATATCCTCTTCAGCGAAAGCGAGTGACAAGCTGTTATCTCGTGTGCTTGGAAGTAATGGCGCAGCTTTCTCGAGGCCATGAGGAGGCCGAAAAGCAACTTCGCACACCGTAGTACCTTGACCTAGCCCCTGCAGAAGGGAACCGACAAAGTAGATCTGGGCGCGCACCATCTTTTTTCGTATCTTGTCGCAACCTCGCTGATCTGCTCTTGTTGGGACCAGAGCTTGACGGCGAAGCCCTTGCTTGTCGCTGGATGCGCTTGCCTCGGTTGCCGGCTCATCATCGCCTCCTCTCCGCTACTAACGCAGCACTAACCACTTGATTGGTTGCCGCTATATACAGCAACAACTTCTCTTGTGGCCTAGGTGCGACAAGTATTGGAGCGGAGGACAGAGTATCTCTTCAAGTCTGCAGCAGCAGCCTCCGCCGAGTCCATTTCATTGGACCTGCCTTTTTCAAAATCTTGAAAAAGCGGCAGTATGCTGCTTCAGCAGAACTTAGAGATGAACCTCTTGAGCAGCCACGCAACCGCAAGCCTCGACATCCTTGACGCGCTTTGGTGCTTCGATCTGCTCAATGGCCTTGATCTTGTCGGGATTGGCTTCAATTCCCGCCGAGACACAAAGAACCGAGAAGCTTGCGGAAGGGACTCAAAACACGCACTTCTCGGGGTTGAGCTTGAGGTTGATCTTGCGCAGATCTGCAAATGTCTCATCCAAATCCTGAACCAGAGTCGCTCTATCTTTGCTCTTGACCACTATGTCATCCATGTAAGCTTCTACATTTCGTATCTCGTGGTCCAAAGGCATCATGGACTACCCTTGCAAAGGTTGAACCAACATTCTTCAAACCGAAAGGCATCCGTATAAAGCAGTACGTGCCACATGGTGTAATGAATGCGGTTTTCTCTTCATCCTCTTCTGCCATGAAGATCTGATGATATCCTGAATATGCATCAAGAAACGAAAGCAGATCGCATCCAGCCGTGGAGTCAACAATCTGGTCGATACGCGGCAAGGGAAATGGGTCTTTGGGACAAGCTTTATTAACATCAGTGAAGTCGATACAAAGCCTCCATTTCCCATTAGCCTTCGTACAACCACCGGATTGGCCAACCACGTGGGATGGAGGACTCCTCGACAAGCCCCGCTGCTTCTAACTTCTTGATTTCTTACGCTATGAACTCTTGGCGCTCCACTGCCTGTTTCCTAACTCTTTGCTTGACGGGCCACGCGTGAGGACAGACAGCTAGGTGGTGCTCAATTACTTTCACAGGAACACGGGGATGTCGGATGGTTGCCATGCAAACACATCGACATTCGCCCTTGCAGAAAGCAACGAGCTCGCCTTCCTATTTAGGATCAAGCGCGCACGATGGTGAAGGTACCACCAGTGCCGTCCTCCTTCGGGCACCTTTTTGGTCTTTGGCGGAGCTGCCATCGTCTTGCTGCACTTGCGGTGGAGCTCGATGGTGCGTCCTCGGCGGTAGCGCAGCACTCCGAAGAGGTGCGCTTGCGAGTGGGCAACAGAGCTCTTGCCGGACCTAGTGGTCTTCTTCTTCCCCCCGGGAGCTTCAGCGGTAAGTGGTTTGCTATCTGTCGCGGCTGCTGCATCCCGGTAAATCTTGTCGGCGCAGATAAGTGCATCTTTCTTGTCGCCATGGACAGAAATGACGCTTATCGGGCCGGGCATCTTGAGTAGGTTGTAAGCATAATGAGAGGCGGCCATAAACTTGGCGAGTCTTTGGGCGGCCAAGTATGCCATTGTAGGGCAATGGGAAATCGGCGACGTCAAACGTGACCCTCTCAGTTCTGAAGTTGAGCTCGCTGCCGAATGTTACCGGCAACGTGATCTTCCCTTTGGGCTTGCTCCTTCCTGGGTTGATTCCTTGGAAAGTACCAGTTTCTTCGAGCTCGCTGTCAGGGATTTGAAGCTTTTGGAGCACTGCAGAGGAGATCAAATTCAGGCCGGCCCCGCCGTCAACCAGCATCTTTGTGACCTTGAGGTTGCGGATGGTTGGTGAGACCAACATCGGCAAGCACCCGACCGCAGTGATGCGATCAGGGTGATCCTCAATGTCAAAGATGATGGGCATGCTGGACCACTTCAGAGGTTTGCGCGACTCTATGGATGGTTCTGCTGCATTGACCTCACGCATCCATTGCTTGAGTTGTCGGTGCGAGGTATGCAGAGACGCACCACCGTCAACGCAAAGGACCTCCGTTGCCTTTTGAAACTCCTGCTCATCAGCTTCATCGTCTTCCATGTCTTCGTCATCTTCATCTTCGTCTTCTTCCTTGTCGCGACCACGGGGAGGTCTGTCTCCTTGCCGCTGCTTGATCTTGCCGTGGCGTCCTCCCCGACCGGGCCTCTTCTTACTTGCTGCACCTGCACCCTCCTGGGCCTTCTCCTTGTCTCGCCGCTCGTATTCAGCTCTCTATAGCTCAACAAGCTGCTCGACTTTCTTGCAGCTCTGGAGATCGTGGCCCTTGGTGCGGTGGATCTTACAGTATTGCTTGTTGGAGCTGTCAGGCTTGTCGGCGGCCGCCACAGCTTGGTGGTCGGCGTCAACGGCAACCTCCTTGCCGGAGCCACCGGCCTTGGCTTTGTTGGCGGCACCATCCTTGCCGGACTGCTCGACAACTAGTACTTCTTGGATTTTCTTCCTTCAGTTGTTCCGCCGCCGGCTCTTCCTTGCAGGCGGTCTCCTCCTATCGACTCTGCTCCCACATTCTCTCACAGGAGTCTTCTTCCTTCTTCAGCGTGCACACTTGTCGGCCAGGCGTAGAGCTCGCGGCGTCTTTCACTTTGCACATCGCCATCTCCTCCCTCATCCTGCGATTTCGTACATTACGATGGAATGCACCGATCACTTTGCAGCAGGTGGGCGTCTGGGATGTTGTAGTGCACTCGATGAATCTACGGATGAATTTGCGCAGAGACTCCCCCTCCTTCTGGGCAAGCAGGTGGAGATCACTCTCCTGGCCATGAGGCTTGTGGCCGCCTGTGAAGGCGCCAACAAACTGGTGGCACAAATCTGCCCAAGAAGAAATAGAGCCATCCGGCAAGTGCATGAGCCAAGATCTGACGTTTGGCTTGAGCACCAAGGGAAAGTAGTTGGCGAGGATCTTGTCGTCTCGTCCCTCCGCAGCTTGCACCGCGATGGTGTAGATGCTGAGGAACTCCGATGGGTGTGTCCTACCGTCATACTTCTCCGACACGTCTGGTTTGAAGTTTTTCTTGTCGGGCCACCGGACTTGCCGCAGCTCACGAGTGAACGCAGGGTAACCTACCGCGTACGGCAAGTCGCCTGGTTCCCCTGGCGCATGCATATCGATAGTGGGCCCGGCGCGTTGGTCGATTGACGGCGCTTCTCTTGGCGCTTCGATCACGGGTTCGGCGTCTTCTTCTTGCCGTTCTCGAAGAACTTGGCGTTGGTCGCGACGAGCTCGCGGATCCGGCAACGCTGTGGAGTCGCTGTCGAGGTGGATCCGGCGAGCCGCGATCTTAACCTTCGGGAAGGGGAGTGTACGGTGGGTGCACCCCGCAAGTCTCGTCGCCATCGGCTCGTGCCTTGTTGCCTCGCCGCGGCTGCGGCACTTTCGGTTGCCAGGGGGCGTCGCCGTTAAGCGAAGCCGATGAGACTCTGAATTGTGGCCCTCCATTCGTCGACCTTATCGGCCGTTGGAGGGTAATCTAGAAGTAACTGAGCTCTTGCCAAGGCTTCCGCTGGTGTGGTTGGCGGCAACGGCGTACGGAGCAAAGAACGGGATGTGCTCGGACTCCTAACCAAGTTAGGAGGAGCAGCATCCCGCCCAAGCGACCGTACTCCACTCGTACCGGCATGCTGAGGTGCATGCGGGTCTCGAGGGCCTCGGGATCCTCCAGCTTGGCCTTGATCCAACGAGCGTATGGTGCCGCGAGTATCATGACGCTGTCGGTCCCGCGCCTCCTGCGAAGGACGCGGTGAAGATTCGGACGCCGACGCCTGCGCTGCCTTGTCCTTGGACCTGGCGGCATCGCGGGCTCTCTGACGACGCCGGTTCCTCCGCCAGCGTTTCCCCCACCACCTGACGGCTCCGGTGGTGGTGGGTTCGACGCGGACGGCTCAGCTGCTGCCGAAGACTTCTTCTTTGGTGCCATGTCGACGAAGATGTCGATGAAGTTGCCCGTGTGACCGCCGGATCGGGTTCACACAGCCTCGACGCCCCCTACCTGGCGCGCCAAAGATGTCGGGGGAGAACTGATCGTGTCCCACGAGCACCTACGGGACCTGGGCCCCTTGTGGTTCGGAGGGGGGCAGAGATTGCACAAAGAGCGGATCGAGGAGATGCACACGAGCGGATTTACCCAGCTTCGGAGCTCTCCGGAGGGATAATACTCCTACTGCTGCTTTGTGGATTATCTTGTGTTCTTGCTAGGGAGCAATGGGAGCTACAAGACCTAGCCTTCTGTGTGTGGTCTCGTATGAGTAGGATGAACTAAGCCGGAGCTGGACCGAACCGAGCCGAACCCTCTCTACGGTGCACCTGGGCCTCCTTTTATAGGCACAAGGGGTCACCACATGTGGCAAGTAGACAAGGGTATGATGCTAAAAACATAGGTTGGTACACCGCTTTGTACAGTGTACAGTAATCTATACCTAACTCTGACGGCAAGGGACAAGAGTCATCAATGCCCATCTCAGTCACCCGAACAGTGTAACAGGGACCTTCAAGTGCGCCTCCGTTTGCCACGATGGTAGCCTGTCAGCGCCGCTTATCGCTGCTCCCCGCTGGCTGCACAGCCCGTCGACACGCGTGCTTGAGAGAGCCCTGTGGTGACACGTTGGCGGGTGAGCTGGAGCGGAGATGAAGAGAGGTTGCCTGCCCCGGCAAGCGCCTTGCCGCGGCAGGAACTTGTCGCGCTTGGGGGCTCGGCGCCCACCAAGCCTTCCCGGCAAGCTCCTCTTGCCGGGGCCTTGCTTCCTTCGCGCCCTGAGTGGCCTTCCCGGCAAGCTCCTCTTGTCGGGGTCTTGATTACTTTGTTCTTGAATGGCTCACCGGCAAGCTCCTCATGCCGGAGTCTTGTTTTCTGAAGGGCCTCGGAGGGTCTTGATAGACACCCGGCAAGGCTTGCCACGGGGACGCTGCGACTGCCCGTGCACAGGTTCGGGGTACTAAGGTACCCCTACCTTAGTACACCGACAGATGGGTAAGTCATGTTAATTATGTCCCTAAGAAAGGAGGTATAACTATTGTTCCTAATGATAAGAATGAGCTTAATTATTCCACAAAGAACTGCTACAGGCTATAGAATGGTAATTGATTTTAGAAAACTAAATAAAGCAACTAGAAAAGATCATTACCCTTTGCCTTTTATTGATCAAATGATTGAAAGATTATCTAAGCACACACACTTTTGCTTCCTAGATGGATATTCTTGCTTTTCACAAATACCTATTTCTCAACCTAATCAAGAAAATACTACTTTTACTTGTCCCTTTGGAACGTATGCCTTTTGGTTTGTGCAATGCACTGATAACCCACAAGTATAGGGGATCGCAATAGTTTTCGAGGGTAGAGTATTCAACCCAAATTTATTGATTCGACACAAGGGGAGCCAAAGAATATTCTTGAGTATTAGCAGTTGAGTTGTCAATTCGACCACACCTGGATAACTTAATATCTGCAGCAAATTATTTAGTAGCAAAGTAGTATGGAAGTAACGGTAACGATAGCAAAGTAATATATTTGGGTTTGGTAGTGATTGTAACAGTGGCAACGGAAAAGTAAATAAGCGGAGAACAATATGTGAAAAGCTCGTAGGCATTGGATTGGTGATGGAGAATTATGCTGGATGCGGTTCATCATGTAACAATCATAACATAGGGTGACACAGAACTAGCTCCAATTCATCAATGTAATGTAGGCATGTATTCCGAATATAGTCATACGTGCTTATGGAAAAGAACTTGCATGACATCTTTTGTCCTACCCTCCCGTGGCAGCGGGGTCCTAATGGAAACTAAGGGATATTAAGGCCTCCTTTTAATAGAGTACCGGACCAAAGCATTAACACATAGTGAATACATGAACTCCTCAAACTATGGTCATCACCGGGAGTGGTCCCAATTATTTTCACTTCGGGGTTGCCGGACCATAACACATAGTAGGTGACTATAGACTTGCAAGATAGGATCAAGAACTCACATATATTCATGAAAACATAATAGGTTCTGATCTGAAATCATGGCACTCGGGCCCTAGTGACAAGCATTAAGCATAGCAAAGTCATAGCAACATCAATCTCAGAACATAGTGGATACTAGGGATCAAACCCTAACAAAACTAACTCAATTACATGATAAATCTCATCAAACCCATCACCGTCCAGCAAGCCTACGATGGAATTACTCACGCACGGCGGTGATCATCATGAAATTGGTGATGGAGGATGGTTGATGATGACGATGGCGACGGATTCCCCTCTCCGGAGCCCCGAACGGACTACAGATCAGCCCTCCCGAGAGAGTTTAGGGCTTGGCGGCGGCTCCATATAATAAAACACGATGAATCTTTCTCTCTGATTTTTTTCTCCCCAAACACGAATATATGGAGTTAGAGTTGAGGTCGGTGGAGCTCCAGGGGGCCCACGAGGCAGGGGGCGCGCACAGGGGGCAGGCGCGCCCCGACCCCTCGTGGAAAGGGTGTGGGCCCCCTGGCCTTGATTCTTTCGCCAGTATTTTTTATTATTTCCAAAAATAATATCTGTGGAGTTTTAGGTCATTCCGAGAACTTTTGTTTCTGCATATAAATAACACCATGCAATTCTGCTGAAAACAACATCAGTCCGGGTTAGTTCCATTCAAATCATGCAAGTTAGAGTCCAAAACAAGGGCAAAAGTGTTTGGAACAGTAGATATGACGGAGACGTATCAACTCCCCCAAGCTTAAACCTCTGCTTGTCCTGAAGCAATTCAGTTGATAAACTGAAAGTGATAAAGAAAAACTTTTACAAACTCTGTTTGCTCTTGTTGTTGTAAATATGTAAAGCCAGCATTGAAGTTTTCAGCAAAGATTATGACTAAGCATATTCACAATAACATTTATGTCTCATGTTTACTCATGTCAATCGCATAACCAACTAGCGAGCAATAATAATAAATCTCGGATGACAACACTTTCTCAAAACAATCATAATATGATATAACAAGATGGTATCTCGCTAGCCCTTCCTGAGACCGCAAAACATAAATGCAGAGCACCTTTAAAGATCAAGGACTGACTAAATATTGTAATTCATGGTAAAAGAGATCCAGTCATAGTCATACCCAATATAAACTAATAGTAATAGATGCAAATGACAACAGTGCTCTCCAACTGGTGCTTTTTAATAAGAGGGTGATGACTCAACATAAAAGTAAATAGATAGGCCCTTCGCAGAGGGAAGCAGGGATTTGTAGAGGTGCTAGAGCTCGATTTTAAAATAGTGATAAATAATATTTTGAGCGGCATACTTTCATTCTCAACATAACAACCAAGAGATGGCGATATCTTCCATGCTACACACATTATAGGCGGTTCCCAAACAGAATGGTAAAGTTTATACTCCCCCTCCGCCAAGAAGCATCAATCCATGGCTTGCTCGAAACAACGAGTGCCTACAACTAACAACAGTCCCGGGGGAGTTTTGTTTGCAATTATTTTGATTTGATTTGCATAACGAAACTGGGCATCCCGGTGACCAGCCAATTTCTCGTGAGTGAGGAGCGGAGTCCACTCCTCTTGAGAATAACCCGCCTAACATGGAAGATACGAACAGCCCTAGTTGATACATGAGCTATTTGAGCATACAAAACAGAATTTCATTTGAAGGTTTAGAGTTTGGCACATACAAATTTACTTGGAACGGCAGGTAGATACTGCATATAGGAAGGTATGGTGGACTCATATGGCACAACTTTGGGGTTTAAGGGATTGGATGCACAAGCAGTATTCTCGCTTAGTACAAGTGAAGGCTAGCAAAAGATTGAGAAGCGACCAACTAGAGAGCGGCAACAGTCATGAACATGCATTAAAATTAATAAACATTGAGTGCAAGCATGAGTAGGATATAATCCACCATGAACATAAATATCGTGGAGGCTATATTGATTTTGTTTCAACTACAAGCGTGAACATGTGCCAAGTCAAGCCACTCGAATCATTCAAAGGAGGATACCACCCTACTATACCACATCACAACCGTTTTAATAGCATGTTGGCACGCAAGGTAAACCATTATAAACTCCTAGCTAATTAAGCATGGCATAAGAGCCTATGATCTCTAATTGTCATTGCAAACATGTTTATTCATAATAGGCTGAATCAGGAACGATGAACTAATCATATTTACAAAAACAAGAGAGGTCGAGTTCATACCAGCTTCTCTCATCTCAATCAGTCCATCTTATATCGTCATAATTGCCTTTCACTTGCACGACCGAATGATGTGAATAATAATAATAATAATAATAATAATAATAATAATAATAATAATAATAATAATAATAATAATAATAATAATAATAATAATAATAATAATAATAGTGCATGTGCATTGGACTAAGCTGGAATCTGCGAGCATTCAATAAACAGGAGAAGACAAGGCAATATGGGCTCTTGGTTAAATTAACAATAATGCATATAAGAGCCACTTCCACAATTTTATTATGGTCTTCTCCTATCGACCCCCAAGGAAAAGAAAAGAAATAAAACTATGTACACGGAAAGCTCCCAACAAGCAAAAGAAGAACAGGAAATATTTTTGGGTTTTCTTTTAATTATTACTACTACAGCAAGAAAAGTAAACTAGCTAAAAGCTATTACTAAATATTTTTGTTTTACTTAAGGTTCATCAAACACAAGAAGAAAGCATAAAAAGGAAAATAAACTAGCATGGATGATACAATGAAAAAGTATGAGCACCGACATCTAGCAATGAGTGTGCGAACATGAATGTAATGTCGGTGAGAAATACGTACTCCCTCAAGCTTAGGCTTTTGGCCTAAGTTGGTCTATTGCCACGGCTGGCCTGGCGGATATCCAAAGTTATAGTTGGGGTTGTACTGAGATGCAACAGTCATTGCATGGTGGGCTGCAGCTTGGAGGCGAGCTATCTCAGCCCTCCTCTCGTACTCGTTCGCCTCCTCCCTAGTTATGAAATATCTCCCCTTTGCCTGAAAGTCAAAGAAGGTAGAAGCAGGGAGAGCGACGTGATAGGTGCGTCGTCTGTCAAAGATTAGTTTTGTTGAGAGGAACTGATCTTTCCTCTCAACAAAACAATGATGAACCATAGCCTCATAATCTAAATAAGCAGGAGGCAACTCAATATCATCCTCACGTATGGTTATACCAAGAAAATTAGCTGAATGGGTTGCATAAATTCCACCAAAGAAATCTCCATTAAATCTATTATTATGCAACCTACGTGCAACAATGGCTCCCAAATTATAATGTTTATCTCCTAACACAGCACTCCTGAGAACACTAAGGTCAGGGACACACATGTGACATGCTTCATCCTCACCATTTATGCACCTACCTATGAAGAGAGAAAAATAATGTATAGCAGGAAAATGAATGCTCCCTATGGTAGCTTGTGCTATTTCTCTAGATTCACCCATAGTTATAATAGCAAGAAAATCTCTAAACTCAGATTTGCGAGGCTCACTAGTACTACCCCATTGTGGAAGTTTGCAAGCAGTGGTAAAATCCTCTAAGTCCATAGTACAAGAATTTTCATAAAGATCAAATAGGACAGTCTGAGAATTGCGTGAAGATGAAAATTCAAACCTCCTCACAAAGGAACTAGTGAGATAGTGGTACTGACGGCACTTATCTTCCTCGAAGCTCACACGATCAGCATTACGCATATATGCGTTAAATTCTTCCTTGATTCCTGCTTGATCCATGAAGTCCTCTGAAGTCCATTCACAAGCCCGCACTGGAGCGTCCCTTGGTGGTTCGTCATCAGCATCACGCATTGCAAGCCTGGGTCCTTGCTTCCTTGAAGAACCACCTTGGTACATTTTCCTAAACATATTTCTTCCTCTGGAAAATTTCTGAAATTTTTAGTAACTTCAAATAAAAGTGAACCAAGCTCAACAAAATTGATAGCAACTACTCCTACAAGTGCCTAAATCCTATATCATGCATTAGAACTACTTGGAACCATATAAATTTGACATGCAAGCTCAAGAACATGGTCACCTAGGCAGCACAAATTTGCAATGAATAAAGCACTAGAAGAAAAACTAACTTTACCAATGGAGGAGTCACATACCAAGGAACAATCCCCCAAAGCAGTTTTGTGAGAGGTGCTTTGAGCAAGGAGATCGAAAATCGCAGCAAAATGAGCTAGAACTCGTGCTTGAGCTGGTTGGTGATTTTTTTGGGAGGAAGAAGAAGTGTGTGGGTGCAGGAATAAGTGGAGGGGAGCCACCATGGGCCAACGAGGCAGGGGGGCGCGCCCAGGGGGTGGGCCCGTCCTGGACCCTCGTGGCCAGGTGCCAGCTCCCCCTGATGTGTTCTCAGTGCCAAATATTCTCAAATATTCCAGAAAAAATCATATTAAATTAGAAGGGCATTTGGAGAACTTTTATTTCGGGGTATTTTTATATTGCACGGATAATTCGGAAAACAGATAGAAAAATACTATTTTTACTTTATTTCAACTAAATAACAGAAAATAAAATAAAAAAAGGGTACAGAATGTTGTTCCTTCTAACTTCATCCATCTCATGCTCATCAAAAGGAATCCACTAACAAGGTTGATCAAGTCTTGTTAACAAACTCATTCCGAATAACATGGAACCGGAGAAATTTCGAATAACACTATGTTACCTCAACGGGGATATGCACATCCCCAATAATAAGAATATCATATTTCTTTTTGACAGTAAGAAGAGGAAATTCAAAACCTCCAAAAATAATCGATGGAATTTTTCCAATAGAATTGATAATGTGAACTTGAGGTTGCTTCCTTGGAAAGTGTACTGTATGCTCATTACAATTAACACTAGTAGATAAACCACCATTAGTTCCGGTTGGTAAGGGCCTTTTGTCTCGGTTCCTGAACCGGGACTAAAGGGTCGTTACTAATGCCCTGGCCCTTTAGTCCCGGTTCAGTCTAGAACCGGGACAGATGGGCCTCCACGTGGCCAGTGGGCCGAGCCCACGCAGGAGGGCCTTTGGTCCCGGTTGGTGGTACCAACCGGGACCAATAGGCATCCTGCGTCAACATTTCATGGCTGTGGTTTTGTTTTTTAAGGGGGGGTTGGGGGTTTTGGGGGTTAATTTAGGTGTTTCATATATTGTGTTAGCTAGCTAATTAATAGAGAGAAGTGTCCTCTCTTATGTCCGTGCTTGGTCTATGCTACGTACTATACATAGAGAGGCCCTCGACGCTAGCTAGTATGAAAATGAAGGAAACCATTAAGTACGAAGTTAAGTCATGCATACCGAGAGAAGTGATCGATCGACCTCTCCTTCTCCAAGAGATTGGTCGAACAACAAGTTTTCAGATTATCTATCGGCGCTCTCGGCTACATGCATATACAATATGTAAGATCTCTTACAATCCCCTAGCATTTGAAATCAACTTCCACATGGTATTCTCCGGCTTTATTGATGACGTGGTCAAGAAAGAATCCCGCCAATTCCTCTTGAATTGCTTTCATGTGATCTTGTGGTAGGATTTCATTCCGCATCTGCCACGTCTAATTTGAAGAAGGGGTTAATACATATATATGAATGAAACTCAACAGAAGTGATGGTGTACTAAAATGAAATTGTGAATATTATTGCTTACGCACTTCATATTGTCTTTTAGAGTAGCCCCGCTAATTTTTCAAAGTCGCGTTGTAGATGAACTCGCACACGTAGTATCCACAGAAATTATTCCCTTCTTCCTGCCACAAGCACTTTAGGAGAAATAGAGGTCAATCAAACTGATAATGAAGCATTATAAATGGCATTGATGAAAGTATAGCTATAGAATCAACGGGAGATGCGCGCAACTAGCTAGCTAGTAGTACTTACTTTCGGGTATGTATATCGCAGCTCCTTCGGCAGTCCCGGAGCTTCTGCGGTGAACTGTTTCCAAACCCTGCAAGATAAAGAAAATAATTATTATTACTTGAGATATCAGGAAATGAACAAAAAGTTGCCGATATGGTGCGATAATGATCGATTGAACTTACTTGTTGAGCAATTTATTCATGTCCGCATAGGTTTCGAGAACTTTTCGTCTCGAGTCTAAGACGGTTACTAGTCCCCGCTCAAGCTTAATCTCCGGAAGAACATAGTGGAAGCTGCGCACGCATGCATAACTCATCAATTACATTACTATAACCTTGCTCGAGTAATAAGGGAAACCAAATATGCACACGATAGTAACACTCACTTGAAGTTGTAAGGAAAGAGTATGGTATCTTTGTTTTGATTTTTGATCAATGATTGTAGCAAGTTGGCCTCGGCCTCTTCGGCGTGCTTTTTAACCTGAATTTCATCTATGATATTTGTGTTAAAGAACCCAATATCATACATTTCTTGTTTTCTGCACTCGACAATCTTCAATCTGCATAATATAGTGAGGATAATTAATTATAAATACATGCAATGAAAGAGCTGAGCTATATATAGAGACTTAATGGCAAAAATAGTACTTACAGACAGTAGCAAAAGACCGTTAATTTATCGAGGGCCTTTTGATTGAAGAACTCGAAGAACTCCTCAAATGGAACAGTCAATAGATCAGTTCCAACGAGTTCGTGCTCCTCTTTAATTCTCAGATACAAAGTATTCGTCCCCCCAGACTCTCTGCAGGTTTTCATGTCCCAATGATGGAATCTTCGCATCATCGTTGTTAGAGATTTTTCATCTTTGACGAGAGGCTTCCCGTACTCGTATCAGTGTTCGTCCACCTCCATGAAATCAAAATGTACATCGTCAGGCAGGTAATCAGCAAGATTGCTATAATCGGGCACCGTCCCCGGAGCATTAGCGACGATGTCGCGAGACACATTGAGCAGGGGGCACGATTGGTTCGCTTGTTAGCCGAGCTGGGCAATTTTTTTCCCAGCTGCTCGTTGTTCTTTTAACCTTTGATCACTGACAGTAGTTCTCGACCATGACGCTTCTTGATATGCCTTTTGAGTAATGCGCTCATAGTTGGTTTTCGGCGGAGACTTTGGTGGTTTCCTCAGGGCATCGATAGTGTGCTTTGCTTTCACCGGATCTAGCTTCTCCTCCGGAGGTGGATGTCTCTGTGCTTTCATCCCTTCAAAGAAGTCCTTCACTTCGGTCCGCGCGATCTTCTTGTTTTACTCCATGGTCATCTCGTACGGTAACTTCTCTAGAGGCTTGAGAGGTGGACCGTATCTGTATTACCTCCCGCCTCTGCCTGTACTGCTAGACGCAGAGCAGACGGAGCGGCTGCGGCTGTCTTGTTTAGTGCTTGGTTACGAGGCGGAGGAGAAGGACTACGACACGCCGGAGCAGCTGGGGCGGCGGCGGGTCTCTTCCTCCCTTGCTAGAGAGGCGGAGAAGGAGGAGGCTGCTGGCTGCTCGGGCACGCCGGCGCAGGCGGAGAAGGAGGCGGAGTGCCGCCACGCGCCGGAGAAGGAGGCCGAGTGCCCTGATCGTCACTCGCCGGAGGAGGAGGCGGAGTGCCCTGACTCGCCGGAGGAGGAGGCGGAGGCATCCAGTTCGAAAGGTTGATGAGCTCCTTCCGCCATAGGCATGGAGTCTTCAGAGAAGAACCCAGCCTAGTCTCCCCTTCACCGGTAGGGTGGTCAAGCTGGAGGTCCTCAAATCCCTCCGTTATTTCATCCACCATCACCCATCACCCTAGCATATCCTTCTGGAATCGGCCGGCAGTGAAAATTTGCGCCGGGTTCAGTAGGATAAACAGAGCCAACAGCCGCCTTGACCTTCAAATTCATCCATTGCGTCATAATGTGGCAATTTTGAGACTCCGTGATAGCATCCATGGGATAGCTGGCAGGAGCCGTCAAGACATGCTCCGGCTGAAGCAGCTCGGTGGAAGCCACGCTGCTTCTTCGTGAGATGGCGGGGCAGCTTCGGGGGAAGGTTCGGCAGTTCGCTTGCTGCGATTTGCTTCTCGTTCCTCTATCGCTTGTACCCTTGCGTGCAGCGCCTGCAGTTGGGTCTGGTGCACTTTTTTCCTCCTCTCCTGGCATTTGTAACCGCCTGCGTCCGGAAAACCAGCATTCCACGGAACGGAGCCTGGCGTGCGTCGTGTCCGTCCAGGGTGCTCAGGATTCCCGAGGGCCATCGTGAGCTCATCGTTCTCTCTGTCTGGAAGGAACGTCCCTTGCTGCGCTGCATCGGTATAGTGCCGAAGCCTCTTGACCGGTATTTCCAATTGCTCGTCCGTCCAAATGCACTTCCCTGATATAGGGTCCAAGGTTCCGCCAGCCCCGAAGAACCAAGTCCGGCAATGGTCTGGCCAGTTCATTGTCTCTGGTCCGATCCCTTTATCAACCAGATCATTCTCAGCCCTGGCCCACTTAGGCCGGGCTTTGAGGTAGCCACCTGACCCCGTGCGATGGTGAAGCTTCTTCTTCGCAGCATTTTGCTTGTTTGGCTCCGACATCTTCTTACTCTTTTCCGATGTCTTGTGGGCCACAAATGCGGGCCAGTGATCTCTGATCTTCTCATATTTGCCCTTGAATTCTGGTGTCTCTTTTTTGTCGACAAATGTATTCAGGTCTTTCTTCCACCTCATGAATAGGTCTTCCATCTTCTTAAGAGCAAAAGACTTGATTAATTGCTCTTTAACTGGCTTCTCCGGATCATCCTCTGGAGGTAGGGTGAAATTTGACTTCAGCTCAGTCCAAAGATCATTTTTTTGCATATCATTGACATAAGACACCTCAGGGTCTTCGTTCTTAGGCTTATACCGTTGGTGGATGCTGATCGGTATCTTGTCCCTAACCAGAACCCCGCACTGAGCAGCAAATGCATTCTTTGTCTGGATGGGTTCAATCGGTTGGCCGTCGCGCGCGATTGCTATGATCTCAAACCTTTCATCCGAGCTGAACTTTTTCTTCGGGCCTCGTCTCTTTACCGAAGTTGTGCTCAATCCGGAGGGCTAGAAAAAAGAACAAAGATGAGAGTTAATTAATATGTGTACATACCAAAACAATGAATGCATCAATTAGCTAGTCAGCACAGGCTTAACTAATATATATACCTGGCCGGACTCGGTTCGGTCACCGGAGCCGTCATCACGGTCTCCTTCTTGCACCGTCATTGGGTCACCGGAGCCGTCCTCATGGTCTCCTTCTTGCACCGGCATTGGGTCACCGGAGCCATCATAATCATATCCAGCTGCTTCTTCACCCTGTCCTTCCAGACCATCGGTGTCGTTGAGAAACAACGAGCAGACGGCATCACTTCCTTGTGCGATTATGTCCCCCAACAACGCTTCTTGTGCTTCGTCTTGGGGGGTGTCCATAGTTTCTACAAAAATTTACAACATGACAATTATTATTCAAACATGACAGATGGATATATTAGTGGCAATAGTAGAACTAGATAGCTAATCACAATAAGGAATCATATTAGTGGCCTCGACGCTGCTTCTCTAGGGTTTGTATCGACAATGAACCTCCCCCCCCCGTTGAAGTTATCGGGAGGGGTTTATATCGACAATGACGACATACGTACATGGGAAAATAATATTATCGGGGAGGGGGTATATCGACCCCCCCACGTGTTGAAGTTATCGGGAGGGGGTATATCGACCCCGGCCCCCTCGTGTTGAAGTTATCGGGAGGGGGTATATCGACCCCCCTCCCCACGTGTTGAAGTTATCGGGAGGGGGTATATCAACCCCCCCCCCCCCCACATGTTGAAGTTATCGGGAGTTTATATCGACACGACATATGTACATGAAAATAATATTATCGGGGAGGGGGTATATCGAGCCCCCACGTCCTTCTTAATATCACTTAGCAACTTTTGCAACGATAGGGAGGGGGTGCTCCCGTGGTCTAAAATCCGTCTATGCACGATAGAAAATTCTAAAAAATACATCTATGATCCCTCGACGTCCCCGCCTCTCTCATAAACAAAAAAACATCATGGTCTATGAACAAAAAAACATCATATTTCATCCACATCCGTGCATACATCATATATGTGATCATCTATGAAAAAAACATCATATTCTATAAAAAATCATTACGTATATATATGAACAAAAACAATTATGATGACAAGCATATATATCATCATATATATAAAAAACAAGCATATATATGAAAAAAAACAAGCATATATATGAAAAAAAATGCTAGTGAGGGCGCCGGCCGGACCAAGGTGAGGAGGACCGCGGGGTTGGCGGCGAGGATGGCGACGGGGCAGTGGGCGCGCTTTCGGGTAGGGGCGGCGTTGTGAAGGGGCGAGGCAGGGCGACGGCGACGACGTCGGGGCGGGCAGGCGGCGCTTGATCGGGCAGGGCGCGAGCGACGGTGAGGGCGGGCAGGCGGCGTGCGTCCGGCAGGCGCGGCGACAGTGAGGGCGGGCAGGCGGCGCGTCGCAGGCAGGGCGCGGGTAATGGCAACGGGCGGGCAGGGCGGCGCGTCGGGGCATGGGCGAAGCGACAATGCGACGACGAGGCGGGCGGGCGGCGCGCGTCGAGGGGGGGACGCGTGAGACGGTGAGGGCGCGGTCGACGGCGACAGCGGGCACGGGCGGCGGCGACGGTGACGGCGAAGCGACAGGCGGCGTCGGGGCAACTGGCGGCGTCGGCGTCGTCGGCGGCAATCGCAAGATGAGTGAAAATTTCCCAAGTGTGAACTTATATAGAAAGCCTTTAGTCTTGGTTCATGGCACCAACCGGGACTAATGCACCCTTTAGTCCCGGTTGGTGCCACCAACTGGGACCAAAGGCCTCCTTTCAGCAGCCCAAAGGGCGGGAAGCGGTGACCTTTGATCCCGGTTGGTGGCACGAACTGGCACTAAAGGGGGGGGGGGCATTGGTCCCGGTTGGTGCCATGAACCGGGACCAAAGGGGGGCATTGGTCCCGGTTCGTGCCACCAACCGGGACCAATGGCCTTGCACAGCAGTGTGGTGGTGGGAGTTTAGTCCCACCTCGCTAGTTGAGAGCGTCAGCCCCTGCTTATAAGCACTCCTGCCTCCTCTCTCTCGAACTGCTCTGAACTGCAGTCCTATGGACCAAATCTAACACTGCACACTTTGCCTGTGGGCCTGCTGGGCCTTCTGCGGGCCTGAATCCTGGCCCATGGTAGGGTTTCTCGTCGTATTCAGGCCGTGGGGGCCCAGTAGGAGGCACTTTTTTTGTTTTTTTGTTTTCTTTACTTATTGTTGCTATTTTTATATTTTTTTCCAGTTTTTTTGTTTTGTTTTCTGCATTATTTATTTTCTTTTGTTTTTGCTTTATTTTTTAATTCTTTTTGCTTTTAGTTTTAGAAAAATTATAAACTTTCTGTTAGTGCCATTAGTTTTCAAATTTGAAAACCCTTTTTTTGTTTTTTTGTTTTCTTTGTTCCTTTATTTATTTTATTTTGTTTCTACTTACAACAAAATACTTATTGTTGCTATTTTTATTTTGTTTCCAGTTTTTTGTTTTGTTTTCTGCATTATTTATTTTCTTTTGTTTTTTGCTTTATTTTTTAATTCTTTTTGCTTTTAGGTTAGCAAAATTATGAAATTTCTGTTAGTGCCATTAGTTTTAGAAAATTATAAACTTTCGTTAGTGCCATTAGTTTTCAAATTTGAATAGTTAAAATTTGAATTCTTTGAAATTTGTGTGAATCACAAGTTTGTGATTAACTTTACTAAAAATGAACATAGATGCGCCTATAGAAAATTCAACCTAAATTCATAATAAATTTCTATGAATTTCATAGAAATTAGCTATGAATTTAGGTCAAATTCCTAATATAGGGGCATCTATTTTCACTCGAGAGGAGCTCAACAAGGCGTAGAGGGACGGGCTTATAAACCGGTGTGGCGCCCTTCGGTTGGCGAGGTGGGACTAAACTCTGAGCGCAATGAAGACCAACCCTTTAGTCCCGGTTTGTGGCACAAACTGGGACTAATGGTCATGGGCCAGGGGCGAGGCGCATTCGTCCCGGTTCGTGCGTGTGATCCTCTAACATGCGATCGAACTTCAGCTTCTCCTTTTGGCTTTCACATTGCGTCCTTGCATCGGCAATGACCCGACGGAGATCATCATCATCGGGCACATCGTCTGGTTCCTCTTGATCTTCAGCAGCTTCGCCCGTTGCAGCATCATCGTGCACATCGTCTGGTTCCTCTTGATGTTCAGTAGCATCACCGTATTCAGGGGGCACATAGTTGTCATTGTACTCTTCTTCTTCACCGTATTCCATCATAACCCCTATTTCCCCGTGCCTCGTCCAAATATTATAGTGTGGCATGAAACCCTTGTAAAGCAGGTGGGTGTGAAGGATTTTCCGGTTAGAGTAAGACATCGTATTCCCACATTTAATGCATGGACAACACATAAAACCATTCTGCTTGTTTGCCTCAGCCGCTTCGAGAAACTCATGGACGCCCTTAATGTACTCGGAGGTGTGTCTGTCATCGTACATCCATGGGAAAACTTTGTTTTTGCCACTCTAGTTTTTGGCCACTTTGCTTATGCCACTCTAGAATTTGACATTTCACTTTTGCCACTCTTAGCTTTTGACAATATATCACTTTTGCCCTTCCGTGGCAAAAACAAAAATTTCCAAGTGGCAATTGTGATACATGTCAAATGCTAAGAGTGGCAAAAATGAAATGAAAAATTATCGTTTTTGCCACGGAATGGCATTTGTGATGTACTATCAAAAGCTAACAGTGGCAAAAGTGAGATGTCAAATTCTAGAGTGGCATAAGCAAAGTTGGCAAAAACTAGAGTGGCAAAAACAAAGTTTTCCCTACATCCATTGCCGGTTCATCTGGGTGCATTATATATAATTAAGTGTGTCAAAAACCATTACAGAACATCATGAATAGATAAATAAGTGACCAAATTAATAGAAAGTTCATCATCACATTAAAACCAAAGTACATACATAGTTCTCATCTAACAACATATAGCTCTCCAGAGCATCTAAATAATTAAACCATACATTGAAACTATGTAAAACATTTCAATGCGAAAACAAATGCGATCATAATCGCAACCAAGGTAACAATTGATGCAACAGCATAATGATACCAAGCCTCGGTATGAATGGCATATTTTCTAATCTTTCTAATCTTCAAGCGCATTGCATCCATCTTGATCTTGTGATCATCGACGACATCCGCAACATGCAACTCCAATATCATCTTCTCCTCCTCAATTTTTTTTATTTTTTCCTTCAAGAAATTATTTTCTTCTTCAACTAAATTTAACCTCTCGACAATAGGGTCGGTTGGAATTTCCGTTTCAACAACCTCCTAGATAAATAAAATCTATGTCACGTTGGTTGACATAATTTTCATAAACAATAAATGAACCAATAGTTATGAAAAGATAATATATACCACATCTGAATCATAGACATGACGAGGGCCGACGGGGGCGGATACCAAAACCATCGCACTATATATGATGCAATAATAAAAGTAAGAAAATAATACAAGTATCTATCCAAACATACAAGTAAGAATATTTTTCCTTTCAGAAAGAAGATAAGAACAAGAGGCTCACCACGAAGGTGCCGGCGATGAGATCGGTGCGGGTGATCGACCTCGGAGAAGACAGGGACGGGGCGTGAGGGACCGCTAAACCTAGACAAATATTGAGGAAAATGGAGCTTGGAGGTCGAGCTTGGAGAGAAGAAAGCTTAAGTAGCGTGGCTCGGGCATTCAATCGAACACCTTGTGTGCATAGGAGGTGAGCTAGAGCACCGCCAAGCCCTCTCCCCCTCGGCGGCCAGAAAAAACAGAGCAGTGTGCTCTGCTCTTCTGTGAGGTATATATAAACACCTCATTGGTCCGGTTGGTGGCATGAACCGGGACTAAAGGGCAGCCTTTGGTCCTGGTTCAAGCCACCAACAGGGACCAATGGTGGTGGGCCAGGAGCGAGGCCCATTGGTCCCGGTTCGTCCCACCAACCGGGACCAAAAGGTCCAGACGAACTGGGACCAATGGCCCACGTGGCCCGGCCGGCCCCCGGGGCTCATGAACCGGGTCCAATGCCCCCATGGGTCCCGGTCTGGACTGAACCGGGACTAATGGGCTGACCCGGCCTGGACCATTTCCCCCTTTTCTACTAGTGTAACATGAAAAGTGACATTGCCTTTGTTGCAATCAATAATAGCCCCTGCAGTATTCAAAAAGGGACTTCCAAGAATAATAGATATACTATCGTCCTTGGGAATATCAAGAATAACAAAGTCCGTTAAAATAGTAACGTTTGTGACCACAACAGGCACATCCTCACAAATGCCGACAGGTATAGCAGTTGATTTATCACCGAGGAGTCTGAATTAGGGGTGTGCGGATGGCGGACTATAACCTTTGGCGGACTCTGCACTATGAAGATACAAGATTGAAGACTTCGTCCTGTGTCCGGATGGGACTTTCCTTGGCGTGGAAGGCAAGCTTGGCGATACGGATATGTAGATCTCCTCCCATTGTAACCGACTCTATGTAACCCTAACCCTCTCCGGTGTCTATATAAACCGGAGGGTTTTAGTCCTTAGGACGAACAACAATCATACCATAGGCTAGCTTCTAGGGTTTACACTCTCTGATCTCATGGTAGATCTACTCTTGTACTACCCATATCATCAATATTAATCAAGCAGGAGTAGGGTATTACCTCCATCGAGAGGGCCCGAACCTGGGTAAAAACATCGTGTCCCTTGTCTCCTGTTACCATCCGCCTAGACGCACAGTTCGGGATGCCCTACCCGTGATCCGCCGGTTTTGACACTGACATTGGTGCTTTCATTGAGAGCTCCTCTGTGTCGTCATCTTTAGGCCTGATGGCTCCTCCGATCGTCAACAACGATGTGGTCCAGGGCGAGACTTTTCTCCCGGACAGATCTTAGATTCGGCGGCTTTGCACTGCGGGCCAATTAAGCAGCCATCCGGAGCAGATCGAAAGCTTCGCCCTGGCCATCAAGTCAGATTTGGAAGTTTGAACTACGGTCGACGTCCGCGAGAGACTTGATCTTGACGGGTTCGATCCACAGCCAAGCGCTCCGCCTTTATCACGATGGGCATGATCTAGCCCGGCCGCCGAACAGTGCCCTGGAGGCCGCACCAGTGTCCACTCCGATCCTTAGCTCGGGCCGATTGCGCCAATCAGGGCGGGTGGCTGGACACAGCCTCGGGGCTGCAATCTCTCGGTGATCGAGCGAACACCATACCTGTCCTTTGGCTTCGTGACTCAAGGTGCGGCCTCCTCTCCGGACTCCGAACCTTCCGTGCCCCTGCCAATTGAATCCGATTGGGCGCCCGATCATGGAGTTCACCGCCGCGGACATCTTTTCAAAGCTTTTCGCCCTTGGCGACATTCTGAATTCACTAAAGTCTCTCTCTTTATCGGAGAGCCTGGCGGACTATGGTCAGCAAGGTTGGGATGCGGACGACGAAGAAATTCAAAGCCCACCCACCACCCACTTCGTAGCCACTGTCGATGATTTAACCGACATGCTCGACTTCGACTCCGATGACATCGACGGTATGGGCGCCGATGCAGAGAGGCGACCAAGAACCAGCGCCTACAGGGCACTGGAAGGCCACCTCGTCGTATGACATATACATGGTGGACACCCCAAAAGAAGGGAACGACGATGGAACAACGAAGGATGACCCCTTCAAGAAGAAGCCTAAGCGCCGGCGTCAGCGGCGCCGCTCTAAATGCCGCCAAAGCAAAAACGATGATTCCGGCACGGGAGACAATAACACCCCGGACAGTGCCAAAGACAACCCCCTCCAGCAGGATTCAGTGCAAGAGGATGGAGAAGCCAGCCCTCATGAGAGAGCGGCAGACAGAGAGGTAGAGGACGATAATTACATGCCTCCCTTCGAAGACGAGGCAAGCCTCGACGATGACGAATTTGTCATGCCTGAGGATCCCGTCGAACAAGAGCGTTTCAAACGCAGGCTTATGGCCACGGCGAGCAGCCTCAAGAAAAAACAGCAACAGCTTAGAGCTGACCAAGACTTGCTAGCCGACAGATGGACTGATGTCCTTGCGGCTGAAGAGTACGAACTCGAACGCCCCTCCAAGAGCTACCCAAAACGCAGGCTGCTACCCCGATTAGAGGAGGAAGCACCTAGACCTACATCACCAGCGCATGATGCGGCCGACCGGCCACCTCGTGGCCGCGACAGAGAGGCCTCTCGGCCCTCCACTCAAGCCGCACCCCGGCGTCGCTCAAAGAATACCAAGGCACGGGGAAATGCACCAGACCTGCGTGATATATTGGAGGACAGGGCAAGGCAAACAAGATCGATCTATGGATCGCGTGGGCGCCCCACAACACGTGACGATAACCGTCATGCCGGATATGGTTAATCCGGCCGGGCCGAACACAGTAGACAAAGCTCATTTGAGCTACGTCGTGATATATTATCTGAGGCGCCACACCCACTATGCTTCACGGATGAAGTAATGGATCATCAAATCCCGAGGGTTTCAAACCTGTAAACATCGAATCATACGATGGCACAAAAGATCCGGCGGTATGGATCGAGGATTATCTCCTTCATATCCACATGGCCTGCGGCGATGATCTACACGCCATCAAATACCTCCCACTCAAGCTTAAAGGACCAGCTCGGCATTGGCTTAACAGCTTGCCAGCAGAATCAATTGGTTGTTGGGAGGACCTGGAAGTCGCATTCCTCGACAACTTCCAGGGAACCTATGTGCGACCACCGCGCCGATGACCTAAGCCACATAATTCAGCAGCGGAGGAGTCGGCGGACAATTACGACACGGTTCCTAACCAAGAAAAATCAAATAGTCGACTGTCCGGAAGCAGAGGCCCTTGGAGCCTTCAAGCATAACATCTGTGATGAGTGGCTTGCCTGGCACCTAGGACAGGAAAAGCCGAAATCTATGGCAGCCCTCACAACACTCATGACCCGCTTTTGCGCGGGAGAAGACAGCTGGCTAGCTCGTAGTAATAACATGACCAAGAGCCCTGGTAATTCGGATACCAAGGACAACATTGGCAGGTCGCGTCACAACAAGCAAAAGCGCCGCATTAATGGCGACAATGCTGAGGATATGGCAGTTAATGCCGGATTCAGAGGCTCTAAACCCGGTCAGCGGAAAAAGCCATTCAAAAGAAATACTCCGGGCCCGTCCAATTTGGACCGAATACTCGATCGCTCGTGCTAGATACACGGCACCACCGAAAAACCAGCCAACCACACCAACAGGGATTGTTGGGTGTTCAAGCAGGCAGGCAAGTTAAACGCCGAAAACAATGACAAGGGGCTGCATAGCGATGACGAGGAGGAGCCGCGGCCACTGAACAATAGGGGACAGAAGGGCCTCCCCCCACAAGTGCGGACGGTGAACATGATATACGCAACCCAAATACCCAAAAGGAAGCGGAAGCGTCCACTCGAGGGGCGTATATGCGTTGGAGCGGTCGCCCCAAAGTTCAACCCATGGTCCTCCTGCCCGATCACTTTTGATCGAAGGGACAACCCCACTAGCATCCGCCATGGCGGATTCGCCGCATTGGTTCTAGACCCAATCATTGACGGATTTCACCGCACTAGAGTCCTTATGGACGGCGGCAGCAGTCTGAACCTGCTTTATCAGGATATAATGCCAAAAATGGGCATAGATCCCTCAAGGATTAAACCCACAAAGACGACCTTTAAAGGCGTCATACCAGGTGTAGAGGCCAACTGTACAGGCTCATTTACACTTGAGGTGGTTTTCGGATCCCCAGATAATTTCCGAAGCGAGGAGTTAATCTTCTACATAGTCCCGTTCCACAGTGGCTATCACGCACTGCTCAGACGAACCACATTTGCAAAGTTCAATGCGGTGCCGCACTACGCATACCTCAAGATCAAGATGCCAGGCCCTCGAGGAGTCATTACGGTCAATGGAAACACCGAACGCTCTCTCCGAACGGAGGAGCATACGGCGGCCCTCGCGGCGGAAGTACAAAGCAGCCTCTCAAGGAAATTCTCCAGTCCGGCCATTAAATGTCCGGACACCGTCAAGCGCGCCCGGAGTAACCTACAACAAGACCGCCTGGCACGTTCCGAGCACGCAGCGTAGCGATGCGGCCCAATCCAGCCCTCGCGAAACTGCGAAACCAGATTACGCTGCGTACATAACTACGCTCTGGAAATACCATGGGCATAGGGAGGGTCATGACCACGGCATGCCCAAAATCCGGCTCAACCGCACTAGGGGCTCCGATTTTGTCTTTCTTTTCTTACTTTCGGACTCCACTCTACGGAAGGCCTGTCCGTGATCATCGCCGAACACACGATGCAACAGCCAGGGAGGCGTAAAGCTACGTCAGTGTCCAGTGGTCTCTATAACGAGCAGTATACTTGTTTCACATATCATCCCGCAGCTCGCCCCTGTAGGGGGACATGTTAAATAGTCCCATCTCTTGCTTATCGCACTATTTGTATCGTTCTGCTTTTACCACAGACTTTTCGAATAAACAATACATAGCTTTTGTCTATTATTGCATTCCTTTTTTTATAAAAATATGTTCAGTTATGACATTATGCAACCGTACACTTTGGTACGGCCAATACACCTGGGGCTTACGTACCCCAGAATATGGTGTGAGAAGTCCGAACACTCTCATGATTGCAGCACCCCAAACTTATAGCATTATATGCATCGGCTCCGAATCATGTCTTGGGTCAATAGTTGGGTTTGCCCGGCTCCCATGTTTTGGTACCTTACGTTCCGTTATATCGGCTAAGGTAGCACTGGGAGAACCACTACGATTGTGTCTCGGTTGAGTTGGGCTAAGCACCTCAGTGGAGAAAGCTAAAACTGACCGTCATGATAGGGCGAGAGCTGGTCGCTGTTCGAGAGGTTTTCGAGTCCCTGAAGACTTATGCCGCTTTGAGCGAGGAGTCGGCTTTGTCCGGCCTAGGCGTGGATAGCGCCCCGGACTCGGTCTTCCGAATACTAGGGGCTTCGCCGAAATTTAAAATTATAGAATTCTATGGCTAAGTGAGAGTGTTCAAGCATTATAGTCCGATTGCCTTGTTCGTTGTGTTGAGCGCCTCCCTCGAAGGACCCAATAATGGGAAAAAGAGCACTCGAGTTTATCCCAACACCCCACTTTCGTGGCATGGGGGCGAAGCCGACGACTCGCCATCTCTCAAATTTAATAAACGGCCGCACAGAAGGTAATATTTTAAATTCAAAAGCATTGCTTAGCGCATATGAACAAGTTTTCAGCGTACAGGATCACAAATGCGAGTTTACTCAAAAATTACATCTTTGGAGCACTCATCCGCTATACGGCGAGCACCTTTCAGGATGCCCTCATAATACATCTCGGGCTTGCGATGCTCCTTGCCCGGCGGTGGTCCGTCTGTCACAAGCTTCTTAGCGTCCATCTTGCCCCAGTGCACTTTAGCACGGGCAAGGGCCCTACGGGCACCTTTGATGCATACAGAGCGCTTGATGACTTCAAGCCTTGGACAGGCATCCACCACCCGCCTTACCAGCCCGAAGTAGCTCCCAGGCATGGCTTCCCCCGGCCACAACCGGACTACGAGACCCTTCATGGCCTGTTCGGCCACCTTATGGAGCTCGACCAGCTGCTTCAGCCGGTCGCTCAAGGGCACCGGGTGTCCGGCCTCAGCATACTGAGACCAGAACACCTTCTCCGTTGAGATCCCCTCTTTGGCTCGGTAGAATGCGGTAGCGTCGGACACACTCTGGGGAAGATCTGTGAATGCTCCCGTAGAGCTCCGGACTCGGGTATGTAACAAGTAATTCACTTTCACGTGCTTGCTTTGCATAAAGAATGCCTTACCCGCCGCTATCTTCTTCATCGCCTCAATTCTCTGGAGGGCTTTTTGGGCTTCGGCCTTGGCAGATTTGGCGCTCTCAAGCGCCGAGGCGAGCTCGAACTCTCGAGTCCTTGAGTCAAGCTCCAAACTCTCGTGTTTTTCCATGAGAGCCTGGAGCTCTTGCTGCACCTCCCCCACCCGCGCCTCCTGCTTTTCTCGCTGGGTACGCTCCACGGCCGCATTTTCTTCGGCCTTGGACAGCGCTTCCTTCAGGGTCGCTACCTGGGTTGTGGCCCCTGTAATACTCATGTTGGTCCTGTCATTTTTTGCAACCACATTTTTTTCTGTACTTACATAAGGTATTACTTACCTTCCTTGCCCTCGAGCTGCTTCTTGGCAAGGCCGAGCTCGTTCTCGGACCGCTCGAGGCTCTGCTTCAATGAATTGACCTCCGCAGTCAGTGCGGCAGAGGTCAGCAGCACAGCCTGCATTCCCATATTGACATACTTACGTTAGACTCCTGCGTATATCTTTTTGATCCTCAGTTCGGCTTTTCTTTCCGAACACCAAACTAAGCATCAGGGGCTACTGTGTATGCGGTAATATTTTTACATATCTTAAATATATACCTCATAGCCTATTAGAAGGCTGGCACAGGCTTCAGTCAGGCCGCTCTTGGCGGACTGAACCTTCTGGATCACCACACTCATAATAGTGCGGTGCTCCTCGTCGATGGAGGCGCCTTTAAGCACCTCCAGCTGATTATCCGGTGCCTCCGGTTGGACGGAGGTCACCGACGTCGTAGGCTTGCCCTTCTTAGTAGGGGGTCGCCTGCCGGACACTGGAACCGTTGAAGGTTCCGGTGCAGTGTCCAGCCCAGGGCCGGACTTAGAGCCCTTCGGGGTTTTATCCCCTTTGCGCCTGGAGTCCGGGAGGTCGCCTTGCGGCGCCTCCAGGACCACCCCCTCCTGGCTTGGTCCCTTTTGGGACTCCACCTCGGCATCATCCGTAGGACGAGGGGAGGTAGCAGTCGGAAGCGAAAGGCTATTCACATCCGACGAATCCAGGGATCCGCTGGGCCGCGGGCGGACTGCATGATTACATTCAGCGTCAGAAGATACTGTGCAGTAAAGGAACACCATGAGTTATTCTGGTATTCGGATACTTACGATTTTGCCAGGGGCTTGGCCCTAGATGGCCACTCCTCTTCGCCGTCGTCGGCGTTGGTGGAGTAGTCCGGAGGAAGGGTCCTTCCCGTCTTGGACCCTCCGCCCCCCCCCCCAGTTAGGGCGGCCTTCCTTTTCATTCCTCCACCCGCTAGAGGGGGAGAGGCTTCTTCTTCCTCCTCCTCGTCTTCAGAGAGGAGTGCGCCTTGGAGTCATCGGACGATGAATCCGGCACCACCGGGCGCCGGGAACTCTTTCGAGTTCCCGTGGCCTTCTTCTTGGCCTTCTTCTCCGGCACCACGTAAGGTGCCGGGACCAACAGCCCGTCAAGTGGGCGTCTACTGGATCTTCGGGCAAAGGAGCCAGACAGTCGATCTGTGCGGTCTTCTTCTGCCATTCCTGTCAAAGGAACGGGAGCTTAGATCATGCGTAGAGTTAAACTATGAAAAACAAGTATCCCGTAAAGGGTAAAATAAGCTTACTACGCTGGCTTGGCGCTTCGCGCGGAATCCGCGATCCTCGGTGATGGGAGGGGGAACCTCGGCGCCCTTGAATAGCACCTTCCAGGCATCCTTGTGCGTTGTGTCAAAGAGCCTGGTCAGAGTTTGGTGTTGGGCCGGGTTGAACTCCCATAAGTTAAAAGCCCGTCGTTGACACGGGAAGATCCGGCGGATGAGCATGACCTGGACTACGTTGACGAGTTTAACCTCTTTGTTCACCAGGTCTTGGACGCAGGTTTGGAGTCTGGTCCGCTCTTCCGAATTACCCCATGACAGGCCCTTCTCTTTCTAGGAGGTGAGCCGTGTGGGGATGCCAGATCGGAATTCAGGGGCCGCTGCCCAGTCAGGGTCACACGGCTCGGTGATGTAGAACCACCCCGATTGCTACCCCTTTATGGTCTCCACAAAGGAGCCCTCGAGCCATGTAACGTTGGACATCTTGCCCACCATGGCGCCTCCGCACTCCGCTTGCTGGCTGCCCACTACCTTCGGCTTGACATTGAAGGTCTTCAGCCACAATCCGAAGTGGGGCTTGATGCGGAGGAAAGCCTCGCACACGACGATAAACCCTGAGATGTTGAGGACGAAGTTCGGGGCCAGATCGTGGAAATCCAGGGCGTAGTAGAACATGAGCCCCCGGACAAACGAGTGAAGTGGGAAACCTAGTCCGCGGAGGAAATGGGTGAGGAACACCACCCTCTCATGGGGCCTGGGGGTGGGGATGAGCTGCCCCTTGTCTGGGAGCCGGTGCGCGATGTTGTTAGACAAGTATCCGACCTCCCTCAGCTTCTTGATGTGTCCCTCCGTTACGGAGGAGGCCATCCACTTGCCTCCCGCTCCGGACATGACTGGAGAAGGTTGAGGCAGGATGTGCAGACTTGGGCGCTGGAGCTCGAGTGCGCGAAAATGGATAAGCAAAGTAGGAAGAAGGCGTAGATGGAAGAGGTGGATCCTTATCCCCTTATATGGGCGGACGAAACTGTGTGCCCCCACCACCTGGTAAAACTCGCTTATCTCCCAAGCGCCAGTAAATTAATGGCATGGTTGGGTTACCCACGCCCCTATTGATGAGAATCCCGGAATAAGGGACACGATATCTGCTTCAACAAGACGTGCCAAGGAAACCGCCTCGCTAAGTGCTTGCCGAGGTGGGACGAGAAAACGATTCAATAAAGGCTTGGCCGTGGTGTGATGTTACGCTGCGAGATACGTCAGCAGATTGGATTTGTGTAAATATTATTCTCTCTACGGTGGTACGTGGAACTTATTTTGCAGAGCCGGACACTATCCTTGTGTTCAAAATCTTCTATGAAGTATTCGGAGGAGGAACCGGCCTTGCAATGCCGAAGACAACCTGCCCGCCGGACTCGTCGTCATTGAAGCCTGGTTCAGGGGCTACTGAGGGAGTCCTGGATTAGGGGGTGTCCAGATGGCCGGACTATAACCTTTGGCCGAACTCCTGGACTATGAAGATACAAGATTGAAGACTTCGTCCCGTGTCCGGATGGGACTTTCCTTGGCGTGGAAGGCAAGCTTGGCTATACGGATATGTAGATCTCCTCCCATTGTAACCAACTCTATGTAACCCTAACCCTCTCCGGTGTCTATATAAACCGGAGGGTTTTAGTCTGTAGGACGAACAACAATCATACCATAGGCTAGCTTCTAGGGTTTATCCTCCTGATCTCATGGCAGATCTACTCTTGTACTACCCATATCATCAATATTAATCAAGCAGGAGTAGGGTTTTACCTCCATCGAGAGGGCCCGAACCTGGGTAAAAACATCGTGTCCCTTGTCTCCTATTACCATCCGCCTAGACGCACAGTTCGGGACCCCCTACCCGAGATCCGCCGGTTTTGACACCGACATCAGCCATTTGCAAAGATATATCAGTAGGTGTCAACTTATTCAAATGAAGTCTACGATATAAAGAGAGAGGCATAACACTAACATCGGTTCCAAGATCACATAAAGCAGTTCTAACATAATTTCTTTTAACGGAGCATGGTATAGTGGGTACTCCTGGATCTCCAAGTTTCTTTGGTTTTTCACCTTTAAAAGTATAATTAGCAAGCATGGTGGAAATTTTAGCTTCCGGTATCTTTCTTTTATTAGTGACAATTTCTTTCATGCACTTAGCATAAGGATTCATTTTGAGCATATCAGTTAATCGCATACGCAAAAATATAGGTCTAATCATTTCAGCAAAGCACTCAAAATCCTTATCATCCTTTTTCTTGGATGGTTTGGGAGGAAAAGGCATGGGTTTCTGAACCCATGGTTCTCTTTCTTTACCGTGCTTCCTAGCGACAAAGTCTCTCTTATCATAACGATGATTCTTTGAATGTGGGTTATCAAGATCAACAGCAGGTTCATTTTCTACATCATTATCATTTCTAGGTTGAGCATCAACATGAACATCATCATTAACATTATCACTAGGTTCATGTTCATTACCAGATTGTGTTTCAGCATCAGAGATAGAAATATCATTGGGATTCTCAGGAGTGTCTACAACAGATTCACTATAAGCATGCAAATTCCTATCATTTTTCTTCTTCTTCTTTTTAGAAGGACTAGGTACATCAATATTATTTCTCTGAGAATCCTGCTGAATTCTCTTAGGATGGCCTTCAGGATACAAAGGTTCCTGAGTCATTTTACCAGTTCTAGTAGCCACTCTAACAGCATAGTCATTATTCTTACTATTTAATTCATTGAGCAAATCATTCTGAGCTTTAAGTACTTGTTCTACTTGAGTGGTCACCATAGAAGCATGTTTACTAATGAGTTTAAGTTCACCTCTAACTCTAGACATATAATCACCAAAATAAGCATTAAAATCTTCTTGCTTAACCATAAAGTTATCAAACTCGTCCAAGCATTGGCTAGCAAACTTAGTAGGAGGGATTTCAGCTTTCTCATATCTATAGAGAGAATTTACCTTTACTACATGTGTCGGGTTATCAAGACCATGTGTTTCTTCAATTGGTGATGGATTAAGACCATATATTTCTTCAACATGCGGTAAATTGAGACCATGTATTTCTTAAATAGGAGGTAAATTCTTAACATCTTCAGCTTTTATACCTTTTTCTTTCATAGATTTCTTTGCCTCTTGCATATCTTCAGGACTGATAAATAGAACACCCCTTTTCTTCGGAGTTGGCTTAGGAGTTGGTTCAGGAAGTGTCCAATTATTTTCATTGGTCAACATATTATTCAATACAATTTCCGCTTCATTTGGTGTTCTTTCCCTGAAAATAGAACCAGCACAACTATCCAGGTGGTCTCTGGAAGCTTCGATTAGTCCATTATAAAAGATATCAAGTATCTCATTTTTCTTGAGAGGATGATCAGGCAAAGCACTAAGTAATTGGAGAAGCCTCCCCCAAGCTTGTGGGAGACTCTCTTCTTCAATTTGCACAAAATTATATATATATATCCCTTAAAGCAGCTTGTTTCTTATGAGCAGGGAAATATTTAGCAGAGAAGTAATAAATCATATCCTGGGGACTATGCACACAACCAGGATCAAGAGAGTTAAACCATATCTTAGCATCACCCTTTAGTGAGAACTGAAATAACTTAAGGATATAATAGTAGCGAGTTTTCTCATCATTAGTGAACAGGGTGGCTATATCATTTAATTTACTAAGATGTGCCACAACAGTTTCAGATTCATAGCCATAAAAAGATCAGACTCAACTAAAGTAATTATATCAGGATCAATGGAGAATTCACAATCCTTATCAGTAACAAAGATAGGTGAAGTAGCATAAGCAGGATCATATTTCATTCTAGCATTCAGAGTTTTTTGTTTCAGCTTAGCTAATAATTTCTTAAGATCACTTCTATTATTGCAAGCAAGAAAGTCTCTAGTAGTTTCTTCATCCATAACATAGTCCTCAGGCACAACAGGCAATTCATATTTAGGGGGAGAGTCTTCATCATCACTTTCATCAATATTATCAGTTTCAATAATTTCATTCTCTCTAGCCCTAGCAAGTTGTGCATCAAGAAATTCACCTGGTGGCGCAGTAGTATCAAGCATAGAAGTAGTTTCACCATAAGTATCATGCATAGCAGAAGTGGCATCATCAATAACATGCGACATTCAGAATTAATAGCAGAAGCAGGTTTAGGTGTCGCAAGCTTACTCAAAACAGAAGGTGAATCAAGTGCAGAGCTAGATGGCAGTTCCTTACCTCCCCTCGTACGGCGGTGATCATCATGAAATTGGTGATGGAGGATGGTTGATGATGACGATGGCGACGGATTCCCCTCTCTGGAGCCCCGAACGGACTCCAGATCAGCCCTCTCGAGAGAGTTTAGGGCTTGGCCGCGGCTCTGTATCATAAAACACGATGAATCTTTCTCTCTGATTTTTTTCTCCCCGAACACAAATATATGGAGTTAGAGTTGAGGTCGGTGGAGCTCCAGGGGGCCCACGAGGCAGGGGGCGCGCACGGGGGGCAGGCGCGCCCCCACCCTCGTGGAAAGGGTGTGGGCCCCCTGGCCTTGATTCTTTCGCTAGTATTTTTTATTATTTCAAAAATAATATCTGTGGAGGTTTAGGTCATTCCGAGAACTTTTGTTTCTGCATATAAATAACACCATGCAATTCTGCTAAAAACAGCGTCAGTTCGGGTTAGTTCCATTCAAATCATGCAAGTTAGAGTCCAAAACAAGGGCAAAAGTGTTTGGAAAAGTAGATATGATGGAGACGTATCATGCACCTGCTACCTTTCAAAGATGTATGATGCCTATATTTGTTGATTTTTGTGAAAAGATGGTTGAGGTTTTCATGGATGACTTTTCTGTTTATGGGAAGTCTTCTGATGATTGTTTAAGCAATCTTGAGCGAGTTTTGCAAAGATGTGAACAAACAAATCTTGTCTTGAATTGGGATAAGTGCCACTTTATGGTTAATGAAGGCATTGTCTTGGGTCATAAAATTTCTTTAAGAGGTATTTAAGTGGACCAAGCTAAGGTTGATGCAATTGAGAAAATGCCATGTCCTAAGGACATCAAAGGTATTCGAAATTTCCTAGGTCATGCTGGTTTTTATAGGAGATTTATCAAAGACATTTGTAAAAAAAATTTAGGCCTCTTACTAATCTTTTGCAAAAGGTTATTCCTTTTGTTTTTGATGATGATTGTCTTGAAGCCTTTGAAACACTCAAGAAAGCCTTAATATCTGCACCTATTGTTCAACCACCTAATTGGAACTTGCCTTTTGGAATTATGTGTGATGCTAGTGATTATGCTGTTGGTGTTGTTCTAGGACAAAGAGTTGATAAGAAACTCAATGCTATTCATGATGCTAGTAAAACTCTAGACAGTTCTCAAAGAAATTATGCTACTACTAAAAAATAATTCTTAGCAGTGGTGTTTGCTTGTGATAAATTTAGACCTTATATGGTTGATTCCAAAGTAACTATTCACATAGACCATGCTGCTATTAAATATCTTATGGAAAAGAAAGATGCTAAACCTAGACTTATTCGTTGGGTTCTCTTGTTGCACGAATTTGATTTACATATCATTGATAGAAAAGGAGCTGAGAACCCAGTAGCTGACAACTTGTCTAGGCTTGAAAATGTGCTTGATGACCCACTACCTATTGATGATAATTTTCCTGATGAGCAGTTAGCTGCAAGAAATGTTGGTAATGGTACTCCTTGGTATGCTGACTATGCTAATTACATTGTTGCTAAATATTTATCACCTAGCTTTACATACCAGCAAAAGAAAAAATTCTTCTATGATTTAAGACATTACTTTTGGGACGACCCACATCTTTATAAAGGAGTAGATGGTATTATTAGACATTGTGTACATGAGCATGAACAGGGACAAATCCTACGGAAATGTCACTCCGAGGCTTATGGAGGGCATCATGCTGGAGACAGAACTGCTCACAAGGTATTGCAATATGGATTTTATTGGCCTACTCTCTTCAAGGCTGCCCGTAAGTTTGTCTCTTCTTGTGATGAATGTCAAAGTATAGGTAATATCGGTAAGCGTCAAGAAATGCCTATGGATTATTCACTTGCTGTTGAACCATTTGATGTTTGGGGATTTGATTACATGGGACATTTTCCTTCCTCTAATGGGTATACACATATTTTGGTTGTTGTTGATTATATTACTAAATGGGTAGAAGCTTTTCCAACTAGTAGTACTGATCACAACATCTCTATTAAAATGCTTAAGGAAGTTATTTTCCCAAGGTTTGGAGTCCCTAGATATTTAATGACTGATGGTGGTTCACACTTTATTCATGGTGCTTTCCGAAATATGCTTTCTAAGTATTATGTTAACCATAAAATTGCATCACCTTATCATCCAGAGTCTAGTGGTCAAGTTGAACCTAGCAATAGAGATATAAAATTAATTTTGCAAAAGACAGTCAATACGTCCAGGAAGAATTGGTCTAAGAAATTGGATGATGCACTTTCGGCTTATAGAACATCATATAAAAATCCTATGGGTATGTCTCCTTATAAAATTGTCTATGGAAAAGCTTGTCATTTGCCTCTTGAGTTAGAACATAAAGCATATTGGGAAGTTAAAGAACTCAACTATGATTTCAAACTTGCTGGTGAAAAGAGGTTATTTGATATAAGTTCTTTAGATGAATGGAGAACCCAAGCTTATGAAAATGCGAAATTATTCAAAGAAAAAGTTAAAAGATGGCATGACAAAAGAATTCAAAAGCGTGAGTTTGAAGTCGGAGAATATGTCCTTTTGTACGACTCTCGTTTTAGATTTTTTGCAGGAAAGCTCCTCTCAAAATGGCAAGGACCATACATCATCGAGGAGGTTTACCGGTCTGGAGCCATCAAAATAAATAACTCCGAAGGTACTAAACCGAAGGTTGTCAATGGGCAATGAATAAAGCATTATATCTCAGGTACGCCCATTAATGTTGAAAGTAATATTATCCAAACTTTGACACCGAAAGAGCACATACAAGAGTCCTTTCGGAGCACTCCAGAATCATTAAAAAAAGGAGGTACGTGATACGGTAAGTAAACGTGTCGAATCACGGGTTCCGGCAAAACCATTAAGGTTTGAACACTGGGGTGCGCGCGAAGATTTCCTCCCTACCGATCCACGCCCTAGCTCGCTAAGATCTCGCGGACGAACTCGACAAACTCACAACGCAAAGACACAAGATTTATACTGGTTTGGGCCACCGTTGTGGTGTAATACCCTACTCCAGTGTGGTAGTGGTGGATTGCCTCTTGGGCTGATGAAGAACAGTACAAGGGGAAGAACAGCCACCTGAGGTTGAGGTGTTCTTGCGTTTGACAAACTTGTGTGGGTGAGATGCTGCTCAATGGGTTGTCAGATGCCCCTACTGTGGTGGCTAGTTCTACTTATATAGGCCCTGGCCTGCTCCCCAAATATTGAGCGGGAAGGGAGCCAACAACGGCCAATTTGAAAGGGGACAACTAGTACAGCTTATCCTGACAAAAGTGGTCTTCGCCTGCGAAAGGCTATGGTGGTGACGCCGTCTTGGGCTCCATGGTGACCTCCATCCTGCCGTCATGCTGGTCTTGGTCTCGTTGCATTGATATGGAAACCTTTGCTTCATGCATCGGTACTCTGCGCCTGCGCTTGCCTCCTTAGCACCAAAGAGGAAACAACGACACTGCACGCCCTGGCGCCCGCCTGATCTTGATCATCATGGCTCACGTCACGAGAGCCTTGCGAGGTTTGCCTTGCCTTGATTTCTCCGCTCCTCGCGAGCCAGCCTGGTGAGGCCACTCCTGAGGAGGTCTTGCATCGTCCACCTCGCGAGGCTTGGCCCCTCACGAGGGTCTTGAATGCCTTGTTGATGAAGATGGGCCGTACAGGCCTGCTAGCATAGCCACGCCGTGGGCCGCAGGAAGGCAAGTCTGGGGACCCCCATTCCCAGAACACCGACAGTAGCCCCGGCCCAAAAGCGCTGGCTTGGCTTCGGGCGGCCAAAGGTCAGCGCGAGCGCCTGGGCCCCAAAGCTGCGGCCATGGTCGATGCGTGGCGGTTGATTGGACATGGGCGTCTCCGCTTCCCCACGCTGCCTCGGCAACTGCTCGACTCAACAAGTCCCTGCGACATGCAAGGAAAACCATCATTACCTGTGATCGTGGGAGGCGCCGGTTGGCCTTCTTCCGCTATAAATGGGAGGGGGTAGAGCCCCCATCGCCCATCTCTTCCTTGTTCGCTTGCTTCTTTCCTTCTCTGCTCCATTGCTAGTAGCAGCTCTGATGGCGCCGAGCTGGAGGAGTTGGAGAAGACGCATACTGCTGAGCACAGCCGGCTGGAGGAGCTGGAGCGGGAGGCGAAGGCGAAGGAGGCTGATCTTGACGCCAAGGCGAAGGTCCTGGCTGAGGACCGCGTGGCCTTTGCTGATCTCGAGGAGAGGTATCGCGCGACACTATAGACGCTCTACGAGAACGGCTTGGAGAGGCCGCTGGCCACCGATGAGGACGGCCCTGCCCAGCTACTTCCTTTCTTGGTGAAGGCGCTCGAGGAAGTTGTCGAGAGCATCGGTCCCATGGAAGTGGCAGAGGCTTGTGTTCTTTCTTTAGCTGCGTTGACTCGTGTCTTCAGCCACCTGCACCTTCGTGACCCCAGCGCTCGTCTTGATGAGCTGCTGGAGCCTGTGGCTGATGAACACTGCACAGCTGCCGCCGCAGCCGTGCAATGTTAGGTGGAGGCCCTGCTGAAGAAGTCCCGCGGCTTTGCTTCCGCGCCTTTGACCGGAGGCGACACCGCTCCTGTAGCTCCGGCCTGTGACCAAGGCGAAGGCGACATCACCAAGGAAGAAGTGTCGCCCACGGGCATCGATGGTGTTCAAGGGTGACCTGCAGCTCCTTTCCTATTTTACTCGTGCAACATACATCAGGCCTCGTGGAGGCGTTAAACTTGTGTTTGATATTGTGAGAACAATATGTCTTGTAACATTTGCTTCGAGATTTTGTGGTTTTCTTCCTATTCGCTTTATGTTCTGCATCGGCAGAGCCCGGCCCCGCGCATACGTCAACCGCCATTGGGCCGACCGGAGACCAGGACGGACCAAGGAGTGAGGGGCTACGTGACCAGTTAGGCTCCTTAGTCGCGATGCTCAGGAGTCCCCCTTGACGCGCAAACAGCTTATAGGAAGAATGTGCGAGGATAGGTTAACATTCTACGTCGGCAGGGCCCAGCCCCGCGCATACCTCAACCACCGTTGGGCTGTCCGGAGACCAGGACGGACCAAGGAGTGAGGGGCTACGTGACCAGTTAGGCTCCTGAGTCACGATGCTCAGGAGTCCCCCTTGACGTGCAAACTATCTCCATACCTGCCCTCGCCGAGGCTCGGCTCGGGGCGTGTGACGACCAGGTCCGGGAGACCTGGTTGGGTGGCGTACGCTTGGGCATGACCTGAGCGCAGCCCCCAGGTCCGGGAGACCTGGTTGGGTGGCGTACGCTTGGGCGTAACCCGAGCGCAGCCCCCGTGCCCAGCCCCCTCGCGTGGCTCTCCTGAGGGGAGGCGTTGCAGTGAGGCCGGCCGCTGAGCTCTGGGGCTCCCTGAAGTTGGTACGACCGTGAAGCCGTCCTCAGTTGTTGATCACTAGCGCGGAGCATGGTGCTTCCTCTTGTGCACGGGCATAGCCGCTCCTCGGCAGTGTTTTTTTTTTAACCTTGAACAGTAGGAGCACCTCCCACTGTTATTTTTGTATTAATATAGTAAACTACAAGTTACATGGTGTCTGTACAAGTGGCATCACCCCATTTGGGGTATGTTAGAAAGCTAGTCTACAGAAGAAAGGATGATAGGGATGAGATGTTTGTGCTTTTCCTTGACCCTATAGGCAAGGAGAGAGAAGTCTGTCTTAAATCTGTCCAAGCAAGAAAGTTTTGTTGGAACAATCCCCTGAAGTGTTTATTGTTGCGTTCCTTCCATAAACTCCAAGCCGCAAGAAAGAACATCTCCATGAAAACAGGCCTATTCCAGCGTTGTTTGGCCATAGCCACATTGTGAAGGTGTGACATTCCTTGTGGCCAGGAGAGGCCCAGACTTGCCCAACAATCAATGCTGAAGCGGCATTCAAAGAACAAGTGCTCCAAAGTTTCCCCGATTTGTAGTCCACAGAGGATACAATTGTGGTCATCACCAATATTGTAATGTCGTCTTTTGAGCATGTTCTGGTATTAAGAGGATCAGCCAGAAGCAACCACCCGAAAACTTTGATTTTCATGGTTGATCTTGACTTCCAAATCCAACCAAAGGCTTCATGTGCTCGAATATGTCTAAAGTAGAATTTGTAGTATTTATGTGTTGTGAATTGATCTGATCCCCATGCATATAGCCAAACATCTGTCTCATCAGATAGGGTAGTTGTGGACAAGTCAGATTGCATCTGTCTAACTTCAGCCTAGGCTTGCTCAGAAAGAGGAAGGTGAAACGCCTCTCGCAGTGCCGTGATGGAAAAGAAATCTCCGACAGAGATGTCTTCATTAATGGTGTAAGAGAATGCACGAGGATAACTCTCCACAATAATGTTGTCCGCCCAAGAGTCTTTCTAGAAGAGAACATTCTTGCCATTTGCTACCTGTACAGTGGTGATTCCTCTATAAATGGGCATTAGATTTGCAACATCACGCCACCAAAACGAACCACACGTGTCAGAGGCGTGTGGTATGCGGTTGGAGTAATATGTATCACAGATGAGTTGGACCCAAGGCACGTCCCACCTATTATAGAATTTATGTAAGTATTTGAGTAATAGGGCATCTCCTTGTCTTCTTAGATCAATCACACCTAGGCCACCGCATTCCTTGGGTCGGCAAACCATGTTCCAGGCGGCAAGGGAGTTGCATTTATCACCTTGTTCAGTTTCTTTAGTCCACGAACATTTTCTCCTAATCTTGTTGTCGGCGTTCTGGGAACGGGGGTACCCAGACTTGCCTGCCTGCGGTGTGCGGCGTGGCTCAAGGGGTGGCCCAGTACGACCCATCTTCATCAGCACAAGCTCAAGACCCTCACGAGGGGCCAAGCCTCGCGGGGCGGACGACGGGAAGCTTCCTCAGGCACAGCCTCGCCAGGCTGGCTCGCGAGGAGGCGGAGAGATCAAGGCGGGGTACCTCACGAGGTGCCCATGACGCTAGCCATGACGACCAAGGGCGCCAGGCGGGCGCCAGCCCGCGTAGTGTCCTCATTTCCTCTTTGGTGCAAAGGAGGCAAGCGCAGGCGAGAGTATCAAGCAAAGGCATCCGTTTCGGTGCAACAAGACCAAGACCATCGCAACGGCAGGAAGGAGGTCATCGTGGAGCCCAAGCCAAGGCCACCACCAGAGCCTTTGACAAAGAGGACCAACTTTAGTCGATAAGTGTACTAGATGTTCCCTTCAAATGGCCAATTGTTGGCGCCCTTCCCGCTCAATATTTGGGAAGAGGCCCAGGGCCTCTGCCTATAAATAGGACTAGCCACCACAGTAGAGGCATCTCATCTTAGCTTGATCCAATCCGATCGAGAGCCTAGCCACAAGAACACCTCACCCTCGCGAGGCTGTTCTTCCTTGTATTGTTCATCATCAGCCCAAGAGGCAATCCACCACACCACACACTGGAGTAGGATGTTACACCACAATGGTAGCCTGAACCAGTATAAACCTTGTGTCTCTTGTGTTGCTCTTTTGGTAGTTTAGATCCTTGCAAGGCGACGAGGTGCAGGTAGGTAGGGGTGAGATCTCCGTGCACCCTGTAGTTCAACCTAGAGGGTCTGCTGTAACCCGAACCGGCATTTGGCGCGCTGTAGGGGTGCATCGGAACCGCCTTCCGCCGCTTTGTTCTTCGCCGCCATCGCATCCATGTCGGACGCTGTCGGCACGCGCTGAGCTCCGGCCGCTCGCCACCAGCGCCGCCAGACGGCCCCGTGCCGGGCGCTCCCCGCCGCTCTCGCCGCCGCCGTCAACGCCGCCACCGGCCCAGCGGGGAACGAGCAGCAAGCATTGTCCCAGCATCCGTCCGTAAGGCGAGACGGCCGTACCGCTACTCCTTCGCTTGCCCCGGCTGGTTCCTCGTCTCGCGTGTTCTGCGCGCCCATGGAGGCTCGAGCCGTGCTCACCGCGCCAAACAAGCTCATGCGCTACCGCCCCGTTGACGACGTCTACGAAGAGTGGCTCGACCGCGCCGCCGAGCTCGTCTGCGCCGCCCTTCATCATCGCACGCGCCCGCCTTTGCGCTGGCGATGAAGCTCTGGGTGCCTCACCGCCCCTCAGAAGGCGCCTTGGCCCCAAGGCGCATGGCCCCTGGGCGAAACCCACTCCGTCCGGCACCAACACAGCAAGAGCAGAGCTGTCAAGAGGTCCCTCGCCCACAAGAAGCTGCCCGAGTGCTCCCGTGACCGCCCGGCCACGACCAAGCGCCTCTGCTTCAAAGACGCTAAGAGCCCGCTGCTCCCCAGCTGCAGCGCATGGGGTCCCAGAAGACCAGGCCCTTTGTCACCAAAGGCCTCCTGTGGCACAAAGAGGCTGCCGCGCTTTCACCACCGAAGGCGCAGCGTCAAGCGGGCTCAGAAGTTCAAGCCAGACCTGCCTCCTCGCTACGACGCAGCACGATCGACCTCGCGGAGTTCCTCCAGCTTCACGAGCTGGGCATCAAAGCCGCCAACGGGACGAAGGTCATGGCGAACTGGTTTCCCATGGCACTCAGATGGAGCCCGCACTGCTCCTCGAACTCGCCTCGCACAATCTCCTCCTGGGACGAGATGCGCACCCGCTTCATCGCCAACTGCCAAGGCACTCGCGACCGGTCTCCCGTCGTGAGCGACATGCGCCGCATCAAGCAGCAGTCAGGAGAAACCCTGCAGAAGTACATCCAGCACTTCAACGACGAACGCCTCAAGATTCCGAAGGTGACCGAGGAGGCCATCATCTCTGCCTTCTCCGACGGTGTGCGTGACATCAAGATGAAGGAGGAGCTGGTGATGCATGAAGATCTGTGCACATCCTTGGAGCTGTTCAACTTGGCGACCAACTGCGCCAGGGCTGTGGAAGGACGCCTTTCCCTCCTCGAGCTGCGAGCCACGGACCCAGAAGAGAAGAAGCCCAAGGTCAAGGACATAAAGCGCAAGGGGGCTGCCGTGCTCGCGGCAGAACCAGATACCAAGCGAGGCAGAGATCAGCCCGAGTCTTCCAAGGGCAGCCGGTACTGTGTGTACCACGACCTCCACACCCACAACACCAACGAATGTCAAGAGCTCCGAGCCGTGCGATAAGGGAGAATCGGTCGATGCCCCGAGCGCAACGATCGAGGCTACGGCCGAGGACGAGGAAGAAACGCAGGACACTGGGAAGATCGCGACCCTCGCCAAGGGTGGCGCGACCGACCTCGCGAGGACCGCTGGCAGGACCCGCCTCGCGAGGGAGGCTGGAGGGATCAGCCTCGCGAGGATCGCCCGCAAGGCAACGCAAGCCTCCCTCCTCTGCCACCGCAACCAAGGAGAAATGAGGACCACCATTAGGACGAGGGGGCTGGGGGCTTCCAGGAGCCACGCGCGGTCACTTGCATCCTGGGCGGAGCTCAAGCCCCAGCCTCTCAGCGCATCTTCAAGCTGTTCGCCCGCGAAGTGAATGCAGTCCTCCCGAAGCTCAAAGCCACACGCCCTCTCAGGTGTTCAGCATGCGCCATCACGTTCAGCTCAGAGGATCAGCTCAAGTGCGCGGCCACAGCCGGAGTCCTCTCGATGCTTTGTTCCCTAATCATCAAGAACGCAAGTCACCAGACCTCATCGATGGCGGAGCAGGGCTCAATGTTCTGTCCGTAGAGACATTCAACAATCTCCAAGTGCCTTACAATCAGCTTCAGCCAACCAATCCTTTCTCCGGAGTCACCGATGGCTCCACAGTACCGATTGGGCAGGTCCGCCTCCCTGTCACCTCCGGGGCGCGCGACAACTACCGCACCGAGCTCATCGACTTTGATGTCACCCACATTCGCCTGCCATACAATGCCATCCTCGGGTACCCAGCTCTGGCCAAATTCATGGCCGTGACTCATCACGGCTACAACATCCTCAAGATGCCAGGAAGCGGCGGAGTCATCACGGTGCCTTGTGAAGAGAGAGACGCGGTGTGCTCCCTGGAGCATGCTTTTCAAGCCACGTCGCTTGAAGACCAAGATCACAGGAGCGGGAGGCTCCCCGAGGCTGCTCCCAAGAAGAAGTAGACATCGCCTGGCCCAACCCCTCGGGAGGCAGGCCCTCAGATCCGCTGCTGCTCAGCGGGCACCTCCTTCGTCAGACAGAAGGCGCGCCTGCACCTCCTCGAGCAATTCTGGGGCTCTCTCCGAGGGCCACCGACCTTGCTAAGGTCACGAGGGAGGCGCTGGGCACCACTTGGAGGCGTGTTTCAAAGCACGCTTCCTCAGAAGGAGCGAGGAAAGGAGGGCCAAACCCTCAGGAGTTCATCAGCCAGATCATTCAGGAGCTGCAGGAGTCATGAGTGGCAGCCGCCGCTTACCCGCCGTAGCTCCCATCCAGGCGAGGATGGTGAGCTGCACGCCTGCATCGACATACCAGGCTCAACCGAGCCGCCTCAGAGCGCCTGCCCTCGCGAGTGGGGCGCCAGAAGGTCCACCCCACAGCCCACGTCAGATGCCTTACGGTGTGCCGAACGCGGCTGCCGCGCGCCAACACCTCATGGGGAGCATCCTGGAGGCTCAAGAGGCCAGGAGTTCCGCAGTCCTGGCAGAGACGGAGATGGTCCGTGAGGAGCCACCAGCGCCTCCGGAGCCTCCCGAGGCTCCTGGGTCTAGGTGCTCGTGAAGATCAGCTTCCGCAGCCCGCGACGTCTGCTACTTCAGCATCCCTTCGTCTTCAACGTTATCAGGTGACATCCTTCGAGTTTCATTTTCAGCTGGGAGCGCCCCCCAGGGCTGCTTCATTCCCAGGCCGCGTGGGTCCGTCCCTGCGGCATGTATCCCTTTATGCTTCATGTTCCTAGCTTAATTTGTTGGGGGCGCCCCTCGGGCTGCATCATCCCCAAGCCACTCGGGCCAGACCCAGTGACATATACCCCTCTTGCGTTTATTCAGGTCATACGTTTGACCCATCATGATTGTGATTTGATGCCTGTCCACGGCACCCCTTCTTCCTCCATGTCGGCCGCTTGCACGTTAAAGGGGGGGGGGTACCTGAGCATCGTGACTCATGGGCTCCTACTGGCTCTCCAGCCCTCACCCTCTAGCCTTGTCCATGGCATCGCGACCTAGCATACCAGCGATGGCTGAGACCCTCTCGAGGGCCGGGACCCGAGGACGTAGAGCGTCGACATCTAACCAAATTTGCAGGAACACAACACAAGTTAAGGCTCAGTGCAAAGCGCAACCCGCCTTTGAGGTAGGGCCCCGTGAGTCCTGCTGGCTCACGGGTGCCCAGACACCTCGCACGCCCCTACCATACCAACCACGTGTCGTGGTGGGGCCAGACACGCCTGGGGCTCCTCCTGAGGGGAGCCCCTCCCACGCACTGGGGAGCACCATGTCTCCAGCTGGCTGACGACACTACCGAGGAGTGGCTATGCCCATACACATACGGAAGCGCTTATGTCTCACACCTGGTGATAAACAATCGAGGGTGGTCCCCGCCGATCAACCTGTGGGAGCCCAGAGCTCAGTGTCAGCCTCATCACAACGCCTCCCCTCGGGAGTGCCGCGAGGGGCTGGGCATGGGGCTACGCCTGGTCACGCCTAGACGACGCCACTCCAGCCAGCCCCTCGGCCTGGTTCGTCAGACGCCCCTCCCCGAGCGGAGCCAAGGTACGAAGGCCGCTTGAACGCCAAGGGGACTCCTCGAGCATCGTGACTCAGAGCCTAACTGGTCACGTAGCCCTCACCCCTTAGTTCCGGAAGGCTAACGGCGGTTGAGGTATGCGCGGGCCGGGCTCTGCAGACGAGAATGGTAAATTCACCCATACATCTCACCCCTACTTGCTGTTCAGGCGCTAAGGGGACTCTGAGCATCGCGACTCAGAGCCTAACTTGTCACGTAGCCCTCACTCCTTGGTCCCGCCCTGGTTTCCGTCAGTATAACGGCGATCGAGGTAGGCAAGGCCGGCTCTGCCGGCGTAGAATATAAGCAAGTAGGAAGGAAAAGCACAAATCGCAAGGAATTCAAAACCAAATATTACAGTCCGTAACTATTTTCACAACGCCAAGCGAAAGTTTAAACACCTCCCCGAGGCATGATGCATGTTGCAGGAACTGAAAGCAGGGCAGGAGCCACAAAGGAGTCACTTGTTGGCGGCGGAGCTGCGCTGGCCGGGTTCACCTCGTGAAGCCTCAGGATCGGCAGCGCCTCGCTTCGGCTTGGTGCTGAAGGCCCGGAACTTCGCCAACAGAGCCTCCGCTCACCGCTCATGGGCTCCAGCAGGCTGTCAAGGTCGACGTCGGGGTCGCAAAGGTAGATGTGGGTAAGGACGCCACAAGATTGCAGAAGACAGACACACGCCTCGGCTCACCGTGGGGCCAAGGCCAAGGTGACATCTTCAAGGGCGCTGACCAGAAGGGAAGCAGCTTGCAGGACTGTCCTCGGCGCCCGCCAGCGGCTTTCCAGCCGTCGTCAGAAGCAACCTCAAGAAGGTGCGAGCCTTCGCCCATCTCCGCAAGGCCACGCGATCCTCGGCGAGGACCAGCGCTTGCCATCCAGCTCGACCTCTTCGCCCCAACTCCTGCTCCAACAAGACCTAAGCGGTCGCGGCGCTTGTCAAGCTTGGCACTCCGGTCCTGACGGTCACCACGAGCCTTCATGTCTTCCTCCTTCTCTTGGCGGACGCTGGCCTCCTTGGCAAGCTGGTCGCAGCAGGCCCTCAGCTCGCTCTCCAGCTTTGCAACGATCTCAACATCGCTTACCTCTCCTGTGGCGGCGTCGCGAGCGGCCTTTGCCCCAAGGACGACCTGTTTCTCCTCGTCGCAAGTCGTCGCGGCCTGAACCAGCGCCGCTCAAATCGAAGCATCAGAGCGAACCCAGCCGGAGGCTAGCTCCAGGCGTCCGGCCACCAAGCAAGGGTCGCCGCCCAGAAGATCTTGCCGCAGCCGGTCCAGTTCAGCAGCAGCGCGATCCAGGACAGTAGGAGGAGTCGGAGAGACAGCAGTTGGTGGAGTAGGAGGAGAGGACGACAGCGTAACCACAGCATCCTGAGGTGGGACCTTCTGTGCCCCGGCAGCTGCAGCAGTGGCATCAGGCAAGGATACCTCGGGATTCGCTTGGGCCATGGGGGTTGAGCTCGCCCTAGCTAGCCCCGCCAGGCCTCGCGAGGATGACCGGGCAGGAGAGGCCCGTGTCCTGCCATCATCTTCTTTCGCGGACAGAGGCGCTGCTCCGAACGAAGCTTCAGGAGCTCCCTTCAGCTTCTTCACCGCAGGCGCCAACCTAGCCAAGGAATACATATATCAAGCCTCAGCGATAAAGCCAGAAATAAAACAAGAATCAAGCACTTATCGTCATCGTCATGGCTCGAGCAACCTCCGCCAAACTTGAAGCCCGAGAGCCGGCTGCAGGATCATCCTCAAGAGGCTCGGAGCAGGAGGCGGTTCACAGATCGCCTCGAGTCGGGCAGACCTGCTGGGACCAGCCCTGTCCTGTCCTTCTTCGGGATTGGGGGCAAGCTCTCGCCGCCTGGCCATCTCCATCCTCGCTGCCGCCGCAAGAGGCGGAGAGCGCGGGACCTGCGCCGAGGAAAGGGCGCTCTCGACTCCCCGCCGGTTGCCTCGAGTCGGGCCCTCTCCCCGCCTCCTCTTCTTCCTCCTCTCCGCTGGAGTCACCGGAGGACACGCTCACTGCCGCCAGGCCAGCTGGGTCCTCGGGAACCTCCGCTGGCATGGGCCCGCCCCTGCTGAAAACGGGCATGGAGTCCACCACCTGCTCCCAATCATCTCAAGGAACAGGGTACAGAGCGCCTCCTGCCTCGCCACGCCTCCCCGACCAAAGATTGAGGACCGCGCAGATCTTCCTCGCCAAGACCACGGGGTCAAGCGGGCCTCCACAATGAAGCATAGCATCGACGAAGCGGGGCCACCTGGTGCTCCAGGAACTCCCTTAGGAGCGACGCCCCGGTCAGCTTCGCCGTCGCCATGTTGCCCGGCCACAGGTCCACGTTCATCTTCTCCAGCACTGGCTTCACGCGGGGTTCCACGAGGTCCACGCGAGACCAATCATCGGTAGGCGTGGGCTGCTCCGTGGGCAAAATCAACCAAGGATGAATGCGCCCAGCGTCTACCATGACCCACTTGCTCCTGAAGCCTTCAATCCTCTTCCCGGGCTTCGAGATGGCGTTGGAGCTGCCATACGCGATAAAGCTCGCGCACGCGAAGATGGGTCCGTGAGAGACCCGGAGGTAGAAGTAGTGGCACAGCAAGGCCACTGAGGGCTGCACCCCGACATGAGCCTCACAATAGTAGGCGAAGTTCGCCAGAAGAAGAACAGAGTTGGGGTGGAGGTGCATAGCTTGCAGTTTGTAATGGCGGAGGACAGAAAAGAAGAACTCAGAAAAGGGAGGCACCAGATCGGCAGCAATGGCGCTCCTGAAGAGCGGATAGAAAGTGCTTCCTTGGTCCTTGGGAAGGGCGGAGCCAGCCTCGAGCACCGCTGTTCTGTTGCTGCCTTTGCGCCGCCATCATCCGGCGCGCTGGCAAGGCTCTTCTCGACACGCTCGGGGAGTCCAAGGCGGTGAGTACCAAGCTCGGCCGGGTCCGGCGAGGCGCCATGTCTTGCTAGGGCACGCGGTCGAAGTAGATCTGGAGATTTCGGAAGCAGGAAGGGAAGGCGCAAGAAAGGGGATTTGGGCAATGACTGGAGAAGACAAAGGAAGCAAAGCCTAGACGGGTGCCGCTCTTTTGTCGACGGCGCAGCTTGCTAAGGCGCCTATGTCCAATTGTCGGCGCTCGGGAACGGGGTCCCTGACTTGCTCGCTCATGCTCATGGCGTGGCTTGAAGGAGGCCCAGACGCCCATCTTCATCAACGCAAGCTCAAGACCTCGCGAGGGGCCAGATTGCTGGGCGGACGACAAGGAGCTTCTCAGCGCGCCTCGCCAGCTGGCTCATGAGGAGGCGGAGAGTTCAAGGCAGGGTACTCGCGAGGTGCCCATGACGCAAGCCATGATTTACCAAGGGCGCCATCGGGCGCCAGCCCACAGCAGTCCTCCTTTCCTCTTTGGTGCAAAGGAGCAAGCGCAGCGAGAGCATCAAGCAAAGGCATCCGCTTCGTGCAACAAGACCAAGACCAGCCCAACGGCCGGAAGGAGTCATCGTGGAGCCCAAGCAGCATCATCACCAGAGCCTTTGGCAAAGCGAGGACCAACTTTAGTCAGATAAGTGTACCAGCTGTTCCCCTTCAAAATGGCCAATTGTTGGCGCCCTTCCCGCTCAATATTTGGGAAGTGGCCCAGGTCCTTCGCCTATAAATAGGAGTAGCCACACTCAGAGCTAGGGCATCTTGGAGAGACGAAGAGGCATCTAAGAACTAGAGAGAGAGGAAGAGAGAGAGAGAGAGCTAGAGCGACTGAACACCACCTAACAGTTCATCGCACCCGCCAAGAACAGACCCTCGCGAGGCTGTTCTTCCTTGTATTGTTCCTCATCAGCCCAAGAGGCAATCCACCACACTACACACTGGAGTAGGGTACTACACCACAATGGTGGCCTGAACCAGTATAAATCTTGTGTCTCTTGTGCTGTTCTATTTAGTAGTGTAGGTCACAGCGATTCGGCGAGGTACGAGACGGTGGAAGGTTGGATCTCCGCGCGCACCCCAGTGTTCGAACCTCAAGGGTCTGCCCGAACCCGAAATCCTACATTTGGCGCGCTAGTAGGTGCGCCGAATATGCCTTCCGTCGCTCGTTTTTCCCCGACCACCGCGACCATGTTCGACGCCTGCCGGCACGCCACGAGCGCCGAGCCGCTTCGCCTCCCATGTCGCCTGCATAGCCCCCGCCGGTGGGCGCCTCATCGTTTCCATCACTTGCCGCCAACGCCGCCACCGGACCAGCGGGAACGAGCAGCAAGCATCATCCCAAAGACTCGCCCATGAGGCGGACGGCCGCACCGCCACGCCTTCGCCACCCTCGCTGGTTCTTCGTCACGCTACGCTTCGCTGCCATGGAGGCCTGAGCTGCACTCATCGCGTAAACGAGCTCCTGCGCTATCGCCTGCCGACGACGTTTACGAAGAATGGCTCGACCGAAGTCGCCGAGCTCATCCGCTGCTGCAGGAGGCGCCTCGCACCGTCCCGCCTCGCCTGCACCGCACTGCCCTGCTGGGCGGTGAAGCTCCCGGGCGCCCAGCCGCCTCCTCCTCAAGAAGGCGCCTGCCCCATGGCGCTGGGCCTCGGCGGAACCCGCCTGCCAGCGCCGGCGTGGCAAGAGCAGAGTTGCAAGAAGTTCTCGCCCACAAGAAGCCGCCGAGCGCCTCCGCCCAAGACGTCAGACTTCGCTGCTGCCCCAGCAAGGCGCTGGAGGCCCACAGACCAAGCTCCTGCCGTCCGAGGCCTTCGCTGCCACGGCAGGCTGCCGCGCTTTCACCTCCGAAGGCGCAGAAGCGCGCAGGCCCGCCAAGTTGAAGCCGGACCTGCCTCCTCGCCACGACGGTGCAGCTGACCTTACGGAGTTCCTCCAGCTTCACGAGCTGGGCATCGAGGCTGCCAACGGGATGAAAAGGTCATGGTGAACTGGTTTCCCATGGCGCCAAGGACGGAGCCCGCACTGCTCCTCGATCCGCCCCTGTGCACGATCTCTTCCTGGCCGAGATGCGCACCCGCTTCATCGCCAACTTCCGTGGTACTCGCGATCGCCACCGCCGTGAGCGACATGCGCCGAATCAAGCAGCAGCCGGGGAAACCCTGCAAAGTACATCCAGCGCTTCAACAACGCACGCCTCAAGATCCCTGTGGTAACGAAGGAGGCCATCATCTCTGCTTTCTCCGACGGCGGCGCGACGCCAAGATGAAGGAGGAGCTGGCGATGCATGAAGACTTGTGCACTTCCTTGAGCTGTTCAACTTGATGACTAAGCGCGCCAGGCTGAGGAGGGCGCCTCCCTCCTCGAGCTGCCCGCCGCAGATCCCAAGAAAAGAAGTCCAAGGCCAAGGACGGAAGTGCAAGGGGCTGCCGCACTCAAGGCCGTAACAAGGCACCAAGAGAGGCGAGATCAGCCCGAGTCCTCCAAGGGCAGCTGGTATCTGCGGTACCACGACCTCCACACCCACAACACCAATGAATGCCAAGAGCTCCGGGTCAGACGTGAAGGAAGGGTCGGTAGACGCCCAGCGCGCAGTGACTGGGGCTACGGCCGAGGAGGAGGAAGGAATGCAGATGCTGGAAGACCGCGCCCGCGCCAAGGGTGGCGCGACCAACCTCGGCGAGGGAGGCCGAGGGATCAGCCTCATGAGGATCGTCCGCAGGGAACGCAGGCCTCCCTCTGCCGCCGCCGCCAAGAAGAATTGAAGACCGCCATCGACGAGGGGCTGGGCTTCAGAACTGCGGCGATCGCCTCAGATCCTCGGGCGGAGCTCAAGCCCCAGCCTCTCAGCCCATCTTCAAGCAGTTCGCTTATGGCAATGCAGTCCTCCCCAAGCTCGAGGCCACGCGCTTCTCGTGGTTGGCGGCGCCATCACGCTCAGCTTTCGCCGGATCAGCTCAAGTGCGCAGCCACAACCGGAGTTCTCCCGATGCTTTGTTCCCCAATCATCAAGAATGTGCTAGTCACCAAGACCTCATCAACGGTGGCAGGATTCAACGTCCTGCTCGTGGAAACATTCAACAATCTTCGCGCCTTACAACCAGCTTCAGCCAACCAAGCCTTTCTCCGAGTCACCGACGGCTCCACGGTCCCGATCGGGCAGGTCCGCTTTCCTGTCACCTTCGGGCTCGCGATAACTACCGACCGAGCTCATCGACTTCGACGCCGCCCACATTCGCCCGCCAGACGATGCCATCCTCGGTACCCGCGCTGGCTGTTCATGGTCGAACTCCACCATGGCTACAACGCCCTCAAGATGCCAGAAGCGGCGGGTCATCACGGTGCCCTCGTGAAGAGAGAGACGCAGGTGCTCCCCGGATCAAGCCTTTCAGCCGCACGCTAGAAGACCTGCACCACAGCAGCAGGAGGCCTCCCGAGGCCGCACTCCAAGAAGAAGAAGACATCGGCCGACCTGCCTCAAGAGGCAGGCCTCTCAGGCCCGCGCCGGGCCAGGGGAGCCTCCTTCCATCGCATAGGAAAACGCACCCGCGCCTCCTCAGGGCTCGAGGGCTCTCCCCGAGGGCCGCCGCCTCGCCAAGGTCTCGAGGAGGCGCTTGGGCACCACGTGAGGCGTGCTCAAGCACGCTTCCCGCAAGGTGAGCAAGGCAAGGAGAGCCAACCTCGGGAGTTCGCCGCCAAGGCCATTCAGAGCTACAGGAGTCAAGGGTCATAAGGCAACCGCCTCCTGCCACGCGGCCCCCATCCAGTGAGGATGGTGGGCTACGCTGTCAGATCGACATACCAGGCTCAACCGAGCCGCCTCTCAGAGCGCCTGCCCTCGCGAGTGGGACGCTGCAGGGCCCGCCCCACAGCCACGCAGGCGCATGCCTTATGGCCTGCCAAACGCGGCAGCTGCACACCAGCTGCCTCATAAGGGCCATCCTGAGGCTCAAGAGGCTGTGCACGCTGCAGCCCTCAAGGAGATGGAGATGGCTCATGAGGAGCCGCCGGCGCCTCGGATCCTCCCGAGGCCCCGGGCCTGGGGCTCGTGGAGGTCGGCTCCCACAGCCCACCGAGTCTGCTACACCAACACCCTTTCGCCCTCAACATCACCAGTGACATCTTTAAGTTTTATTCCTACCGGGAGAGCCTTCAGGTCAGATATTCCCTGTGTCACAGGGTCCGCCCTCAAGGCATGTATCCCTTTATTTCATGTCATTAACCTATCTCGCTGGGGGCACCCTCAGCTGCATCATCCCCAAGCCGCCGGGCCTGTCCCAAATGCATGTATCCTTCCTACTTTTTCCTTAGGATTATGCTCTCGCCCACCATGCTTGTTATTTGGTTCCTTTTCCGGGTGGCGGAATCTTGCACGCTAAAGGGGGTGCTCGAGCATCGCGACTGTGGCTCCTACCGCCTCCGCCCTCACCTCCGGTCTTGTCCATGGCATCGCGACCTGGCTTGCCAACGACGGCCGAGACCAGCCCGAGAGCCGAGACCCGAGGACGAGTTTCGGCTGCCTAAGCCATCTTGCGCTAAAAAGGGGGGATGCCTCGAGCATCGCGACTCAGGGCTCCTACCGCCTCCGCCCTCACCTCCTGGTCTTGTCCATGGCATCGCGACCTGGCTTGCCAACGACGGCCGAGACCAGCCCGAGAGCTGGGACCAAGACGAGAGCACCGCACTGCCAAATTTGCAGGAACAAACTCAAGATAAGGCCCAGATCCAGCACAATCCGCTTTGAGGTAGGGCCTCATGAGTCCCGCTACTGGCTCACGGGTGCCCAACACACCTCTCGAGGCCTCTCGCGCCTCCCAAGCAACTAATGGCAGAATTCAACAATCGCCACGGCGAGCTCTTGTTCCTTTTGTGGTAAACCTGCAGGGTCCCTCCAAGGAGCGCGAAACGACCTCGCCACGTAATCTCTTGCCGGCCAAGGCACGGACCTAGCTCCGCACCAGGAAGCGGTGTCCTGACCCTCGAGATAAGTCACCTTCCGGACACACTAGTTATCACAATACCATCCCCACACTCAATGCAACCCCGTGTTAGCAACATCGCTCTCCTTTCTCACCGAATGATGGCTGCTTGAGCGCCAAGTGGGACCCCCGAGCATCGCGACTCGAGGCTCTCACCGACCTCGGCCGCCACCTCCTGGCCTTGACCACGGATCGCGACCGCATACCAGCGACGATCGAAGCCGCTTTGGGACCGGGACCCATCGGCAGAGAGCATCAAGCCTCACGAGGTCTAAAAGGAGGAAACTAAGCTAAGACGGAATAAGCATCTCGCGCTGCTTCACAATAAGGATCATATTGACAAACGAGGCTACAAACATCTTACAAGCCCCCGCGGGGTACATTCTTGGCTCCTCACAGGAACAAAAGACGCGAATCCTAAGGAATCCTAACTACAGGGACCACCGCGCAGCACGCCATCATCAACAGGGCCACCCGTCCGCGCCAACCCCATCCAGATCAGGGGCGGCGACGGCTTGATTTGAGCCCGCCTGCCCGGGAGCGGCGCAGGCTCGGAGGCTCAGAGCTGTCGCCGCCGCCTCCGGAGTCGCGAGGAGCTCGGGAGTCGCTGATCCTCCGGCGCCCTGCCGCCTCGTGGAGCTGCCAAGGAGTGGTCGGCCGCCTCCGCCGCCGCAGCAGGACCTCACCACCTCTCCCGGGCAGCACTCCAGCCGACGACCCTCCGTAGAAGACCTTGAAGGACACCACCAAGCACCATCGCACCTGTGGATCGTGAGGGCGCCTCGGCCCCATGCACTCCAGCGACCTCGCCCTAGCCTCGAGTCATGAAGACCTCGCCCGGGGCAGCCGGCGTGCTGCAGCCAGAGTCCCAGGGGTTCCCCCTGCCGGACGACGGAGGCGAAGAAAGAAGGAAGACGAATCCAAGATTTAGGAGGCGTGGCGATGTGAAGCACGAACTCCTGGCAGGAGCCCTCGGCGTGGACTCCAGGGGGAAGATTTACATCAAAGTACTGCTGATAGAGTTGAAGCGGATGCTGCAGCTGGTGGAGCAGGTGATACTGTGTTTGTAGATTTAGCCGGTGGACTTGGACCTTCTACTGCACTATAAGTACCAGCAGAATCTCGACGGCAGAACCTTCTCCGCTTCACCCGACGAGTAACAACACTCCCTACTATATTATTTTCCTTGCTCTTTTTTGACTTTGCCATGTCAAGTTGTACCCACAACACAAAAGAATAAAATCACTCTTTAGAACTCATTGATGCATGATACAGACAAGCAATACTTTGATGTAAGACAACCGTATGAGGATGGAATATGTAAGAAAAACAGGACGGCATGACATATTCACAGCTACGATGTGCAAATTGAGCAGAAGGATTTTCAAGAAAATAGAAGTAACATGATGGCTCTCTCCTCTCCCACACCTCTCCTCTCCCACCTGCTGACCACCACCAATGGCAACCTCTAGATTCCACCACCATGGAAGGCCTTTTACACTGGGATTTTGCTCCTGGTTTGTCCTTAGCCGATCAGGTGAGACGTAAGTTCGGATCTACGGTGCATTTCTCTCCTTCCCGAGACGCAAAGGAGTTCTTCTTGGTTGTCTCGTTTTCTTCGGCTTCCTTCCCTCTCACGAAAGATTCGGTTGGGCTTGCACTGCAATGCTGCATCGGTGGAATTTGCTCTGGTTTTAAGGTCATGGCCATATCCTCTTGATCATTTCATTTCTCTGTGGCTAACAATAAAGTGGGGCATTTCATCTATGGTCTAAGGGATCATGTGTGGCCAGACTTTGTTTGTCATTTCCATTTGTTCAATGGTCGTTTTGCTAAGCGTTTCTCTGGTTCACATTGGCATGCGGATCAGGAACTGGTCGAGGTTTTGGACAGACGGCCAGTTGCCATCTCTGCTTCTTTGGACTTCTTACGCAAGGCGCATTCTCCCGATCCCTCATCGATCAAAGAGCTGAGCAAGTTTAATCTTGTTAATTTGAGGCAATGGAATTTTTCTAGCTTGAATGATCATGAAGCTTCATCCTCATCGTGGGCGAAGAACAACGACAACATTCAAATTCAATTTGGCTCCATCAAACCGCCAATTCCGCATTGCGACGCTAACGTCCGACCTTAACCAAGGTGGCATTAATGGATCATTATCTGACCAAGCGAAGTCGGAGGAGGAACGGTTCTTGAGTGCATTTCTTTTGGACAATTCAAATTCCTGCTGTATGCCCGATACCCACCACTACCTAAATGTTTTCTACAACAGCTCCGCATGCTCCTCACTATGACTCGTGGCTCCCCACTCTCGGCTATCGCCATCAGCGGATTTGGCCCAAGCGAATATTCGTCACCGACATTAATTCCTTGCCGCTAATTGGGCTGCTTTGTGTGCTAAATGCCTTCAATGGGGCACACCAGATCACCTGCCTCGCTGCCTCATTTGCATTAACTGCTCAGGGCCGGATCACAAAACTGGATACTGCCCCAACCGTGACAGTCGTGACAATAGCCACCAGCCTGGGTCAAACAAGGAGGCCAATTTTTCGGTGTCACGCTCTCTGGGCAATTCCACCAAATCGGGGACTAAATCTCAGAGGCGTACCGTCCAATGTGGGGCTTGCGGATTCTATGGCCACGTGGAACGATCCTGTCGACGCGCTCTTTTCCACCAGAAATGGAAATGGATTGCCAAGGCAACTTTGCCTCCATCCGCCCCCATTCACGCTTCAACCTCGAAAACCCAACAGGTCTCGCCCCGTCTAGTCCCATCGCCGCAGTCTGCCACTCTGCCCCATCCATCTCCGTCATTGCCGTGATCCACCCCAATTACACCGCCTCCACTGCTTCTCCGCCTTCAAGAATGGCGAACTACCCGCTTAACCCAAAGGTTATTCTCCTCCGGCTTCGCCATTGTCGAGCAAGGGCCGCGCACTGCCTTGTGCGCAGTGGGATGGTGGTTGGCCCGATTGCCTCACCGAGCCATGAATTTCAGGCTATTGTCAAGCGATGCCTTACGTTCCGCTGCATCGCTGCTTCCATCCGCAACCGTATAGTGCAGCATCTCCATGAAGCCCAGCTCTTTACTACTGAGGTCAGTGACCATCCATTTGGCATTGGGATCTTTGGGTTCGTTGATTCTTTCTTGCGGGATACTACGGTGAATACCCCGATTGAGCTTGAAGACGAGGATCTTCTCATCACATTTGTCCCACATAATGAGGCTCTGAATAGAAGAACCACAACTCTTGGGCCTGAGGTTTGGATCATGATGTTTGGCTTCCCATATGATTACCAAACTGATTATTACATCACTAAGGCTCTAGGTGGATATGGATCTCTGCCTCTTGGTACAACCCTCTGCAGGATCGCAGGTTCATCCTTTTGAAGGCCCAGTGATCGATCTCCGCCTCATCCCTAAAAGCTTTGTGGTTTGGCAACTTGGCGGTATGCGGATCACGGATGTTCAGATTACGATCCCACGCAGCAACGATCGGAATGGCTCACTACCGGAGGTTCTAGCTCCGGTGAAGAACAGCCACCGATGGCAACCCTCATTCGCAGCTTTGGACCGGAGCTCATCACGAAAGCAGCTTACCAAAGAACAAGTGCACAACTGCTCGCTCAAAATGGGGCCCCAGGTGCTGGTAACAATGAAGGACCTGTAAATGGAGGCCCTGCTAATCAGGCAACTGCCAACCAATGCTTGGATGCCTGGCCTAAACCCCCTGCTCCTCCTATGCCAGCTATGCCACCTCATTTGGTTAACTATCAGGCCTGGTTAGCCGCACAGGGCCTCACGGTGCTTCATGGTGTTGTTCCTGACAACAACATTCAAGACAATCCTTTTCAAGCTTGGAATGACTCCATCACTCTGTCTGATAGCTCTAGCTCCACTCATTCAGACATACAATTCTTGCCAGTTCAGACACTACATTTAACTGCACATCCAGAGGTGGAGCCACTTAATATATATCTTGAGGTTCATGAACAAGGTATCAGGTTTGGCTTATCTGCTCAGGGTGATGAGATACTTTCTCGGCTGTTGAATGACCCAATCCCGCGCCAGAACCTCAACAACTTCATTTTCCGGGCTGTTAGCCCTTTGATCGCTTCATTTTGGCCCTGGAGGGAAGGATTTGGTATCCGTTCAAGCCCGGTGCAGCTCTCTATTATGGTAACACTGATTGAGGACACTCTGAACTTCTCCACCACTGCAACTGCTCCAGTTCCACCTTCAGTTATTATTGAAGAACTGCCTGGAATTGGTAGCATTGATGGCCCCACAGAGACTCCAGCGTTGCCACTTCTATCTGACGCCCCTGGACACCCTGACCATGTTGAACTCGCTGCCAACCTCGCCGCGACTGACGCCAACACTGCAGACTCTGTGGTTCCGTCCAGCGCGCGTCCTCGCAGAAGCAAGGCTGCTGTTCCTACCACCACTACTGAAGTTCGTCACAGCCTACGCTCCAACAAATATGACGGGTTCAAGGTACCAGCCCTCTCTGACACTCGCAAGAGCACTTCTAAGGTCAAGCCTCGTGTCACTCCTTCTATTGGAGCTTCTTCTTCTGCTGCCTCTGCTGCAGAGGCAATCCCACCACCCACTCCTATTGCTACTCTGCAGGCCATTGGCATTAACAGATGTGCTATACTAGCTGCTGCTGTCACTGAAGATGCCCTGTTAGCTGAACCTGCCATGATGACTACCTCCGATCCGTCTGCTACTGCCTCTGAGGGCCTGAGCGAGGCGGTCCATCGCCGCTCTGCTTAGTTTGGATCTTCTCATGTCGACTCTGAGCTGCTGGAACGTGCTTTCATGGAATATCAGAGGGCTCAATTCCGAGAAGAAACAACTGGCTCTGAATAATGCTATGATTGCCAGTGGTTGTGCTGTGGTTTGCCTTCAAGAGACCAAGATGATTGATGTTTCTTTTGTGTTTATTAAAACTTGCTGTCCTAAACAATTTGATCGTTTTGCTTTTGTCCCTTCGCGTGGCGCCTCGGGGGGGCTTCTTACGATCTGGAAGAGTTCGGTCTTCTCTGGCACGGTAGTTTCGTCTTATCCTTTTGTGTTAGTTATCGCTTTTATAAGTACTCAATCAACACAGCGTTGGACGTTAGTTAATGTGTATGGCCCATGTACGGGAATGGACAGAGATACTTTCACCCAATGGCTCTATGATGTTAACATCCCGAATGGCCAAGACTGGTTACTTCTTGGTGATTTTAACTATATAAGAGCCCCGGAGAATCGTAACAAGCCAGGGGGGAACATTAACGACATGATTACTTTCAATGACATCATCCGCAAACAGAACTAATTGAACTTCCAAAGAAAAGGGAGGGCTTATACGGAGTAACATGCAAACTGACCCACTGCTTGAACAGATTGATTGGTTCTTCACTTCTCTTCATTGGACCAATGTGTATCCCAAGACGCTAGTTAAACCCCTTGGCAAACCTGTATCGGATCACACTCCCTGTGTGGTGTCCATTGAGACCAAAATTCCACGATCTAAGCTATTCCGATTTGAATCCTATTGGATCCTACACCCTGGGTTCATGGACAAGGTTAATGAGATATGGAGCCAACCAGTTAGGGGTGACAATGCTGCTACAGTCCTGTGCCGAAAATTTAAAGCCCTCAGACATGCCTTAAAAATTTGGAGTAAGTCTATCTCCCGTCTGTCCGTAGCTATCACAAACTGCAATACTGTCCTGGCTGATCTAGATGATCTTGAGAACAAAAGACTTTTGACTACTCCCGAAATGAATTTCCGATCCATCCTGAAGACACATTTGCTGACCTTGCTCAAATATCAAAAACTATATTGGAAAAAGCGATGCACTATTCGATGGATCAAATTTGGGGATGAAAACTCCAAGTTTTTCCAAGCAGTGGCCACGGAAAGATTTCGGAAAAACATTATTTCTTCCCTCAAGCTGGATGATGGTACACTGATTAATGATCACCCTGCCAAAGAAGCTCTCCTATTTCAAACCTACAAGGCTCGTCTTGGGACCATATCCCCTACGGACATGAAATTCAACCTTCCTCCATCATTCCTCGTGCCAACAATCTTGACCAGCTCACTTCTCCTTTCACTCACGCATTTAAATTGACAAGGTTGTCAAGGAAATGCCACCGATCGGGCGCTCGGACCGGATGGTTTTAGTGGTGCTTTTCTTAAAGCTTGTTGGCCAACCATTCGACATGACTTCTATGCTCTCTCGTGACCAATTCTATGAGGGATCGTTGATGTGACAAGTATCAATGATGGACTTATCACTCTCATACCCAAGATCCACACCCCGAGACGGTAAATGATTATAGGCCGATAACATCGCTAAATTGCTGCCTCAAGTTACTTACCAAATTGTTGGCGACAGTGCTCCAACAGATCATCCTTTCACTTGTCCACCGTAATCAATATGGATTTATAAAAGGCCGCACTATACAAGATTGTCTTGCATGGGCATATCAATACCTGTACTATTGTCAACGTCAATGCGACCAATCGCTTTTACTCAAACTGGACTTTGCCAAGGCTTTCGACATGATTGCTCATGAGCCGATGATTCGCATTATGCAGCAGATGGGATTTAATGATAAGTGGATCTCTTGGATCAAGTGTCTCTTCTCCTCAGGCCGCTCGTCCGTCCTTCTTAATGGGGTCCCCGGCCGACAATTCCTCTGTCGCTATGGGGTGAGACAAGGTGACCCACTGTCCCCCTTAATATTTGTTCTTGCTGCTGAACTTTTGCAAGCTGCAGTCAACGATGCTTTCCAACGTGGTCATCTCTCATTGCCATTTCCTTGCAATGGTCAAAGTGACTTTCCGGTGATCCAATACGCGGATGACACCCTGCTAGTCCTACCGGCCTGCCCTCAACAAGCTCTGTGTGTCAAACAAATTCTATCCGACTACGCATCCTCTATCGGCCTCAAGATTAACTTTCACAAGTCCACTCTCATCCCCATCAACATTGACGCAACAACCACGTCTAATATTGCCGGCATTTTTGAGTGCAATGTAGGATCCATGCCCTTCACATACCTTGGGCTTCCATTGGGCACCTCCAAGCCCACCGCTCAAGAACTTATGCCCTTAGTTTGCAAATTGAGCGTCGCCACGGCCACAATAGCCGTGGATGTCATATGGAGGGCGCTTGACCTGGCTCAATGTGTCGGTCACCTCACTTCTGGTTTTTGCCATGTGCACCCTAAAATTTCCTCCCAAGCTGATTGATATCCTTGACAAAATTAGGAGGAGATGTTTATGGACAAAGAAAACAGAGCAGGGCGACAAGTGTAACTCTTTGGCTTCCTAGGAGATGGTCTGCAAACCAAAGTCCAAAGGTGGATTGGGGGTGATCGACATCAAAATCCATAATGATGCCCTCTTGTTGAAATTCCTGCACAAGTTTTATAACAAGGTTGACGTTCCCTGGGTCAACATGACTTGGGCAAATCAATATGTTGGCCAAGTGCCCCACGCTGTTGATTCGGTGGGGTCCTTCTGGTGGAAAGATGTCCTAAAACTAACACAAGTTTATCGTGGAATCTCGCGTGTGCAAGTGGTTGATGGCTCGACGGTGTTGCTCTGGAAAGATTTGTGGTCTGACGAGGTGCTCCAGGTGTCACATCCTCGAGCCTACTCTTATACTCTGCATGAAGACATGACGGTGGCTGACTTCTGGGCCACCACGGATCTGCATGAAACCTTCCAACTTCCGCTATCTCCTCAGGCCCATGCCGAAGCGTTAGATGCCCAACAAGCCTCCCTCCAACTAAAACCCACAACAGCAATGACTGACATATGGCATTACATTTGGAGCAAAGCGTATTATATGCCCATTGACTACTACAACAACTACTTTGCCGCTGCAACTGCCCATCCGGCATTCCACAAGCTCTGGAAATCCAACTGCACAATGAAAATCAAAGTGTTCGGGTGGCTGCTCCTGCATGATAGGCTTAACACGCGTGATATGCTGCGAAGACGACATTATAACATAGGAGATGACTTTGCCTGCCTCCTCTGTGGACAAGAAGTTGAGACACTTGACCATATGATCTTCACGTGCCACTTTAGCAAGATGTGTCGGGCAAAATACATATTGATTGGGGTGATTTCCATGATAGGCTATTTGCGCCCACGACAAAACAAGCAGGCTGGCGAATGCGTTTTTGTTGAAACCTTTTACACCGCCGCATGGAGTATATGGAAGGAAAGGAATAACAAACACTTCAGGGGTGTTGTCCCCAGCGTGGACTCCTGGTCTGCTCGGTTCAACCAAGATTTACGACTTCTGCAGCATAGAGTAAAGGTGGCACGTCGAACGCCCCTCCTCTCAGACAGACGCGCTTGGTTGAGTCACCGTTTTTCCCCTCTTTATCCTGGTTGTAAACAGTTAGTACATGACTTACCACCTTGTATGGAGTAGCTGCCCCACCCTCTCTAGTGCTAAACCAGGAGTGGTGGGATGGATGTGTTTGTATATGTCTATGTAAACATCCCATTTATATAGATATATGAAAACAGTGGGAGTTCTCTCCCACTGTCAATTCCTCAAGAAAAAGAAAATAGAAGTAATGCAAGCTAGACACCATATGAAAGATGCAACCAATATTACTCTGCCAAGTTAAAAGTGTCTTGTCATAAGTGGCAATTCGAAAAATTAGAAGCAGTACAATGTAGAAATCAATGCAAGATGCAACCACTATCAAACTGCCATGTTAAAAGCGTCCAATCATGAGTGACTGATGCGGGATACATAACAGCAGTACTTTGATGTAAGAACATGGTATGATAGATAGATGCAAAGTGTATTCTAGACACGTAAAGTTATGTCATATGCACATGTATAACGATAAACTCAGCATGTGCAATTTAATCAAAATAGAAGAAATACAGGCTAGACAACATATGCAACATGAAACCAATTATCACATCACAACTTAGAGTAAGCACTGCGATGGTGGAGTACGGTAGATGAACTCATCATGTAGACTTGGGACTTCAACTTCATTAGCAGAGTGGGGAAAATCTAGAGAGTCTCTGCTTATGCGTCAAAAGGAGGACCACCAACATCCCCTAACTTACTCTTTTCCTTCCTATTTTCTGATATTGCCTTATGAAGTCAAAACCACAAGAAAATGAATAAAATTAGCTCTCCATAACTGGTTGATGCATTATACAGATAAACACTACTTTGATGTAAGGCAAGCGCAGGATAGGAGGATGGAATATATACAAAAAAGATAGTGTTTCATATTCACACGTACGATAGGAGGATGGAATATGTATGAAAAACAGTAAGCGGAAGGCATTTCAAACAAATTAGAAGAAATTAAAGCTAGGCACCATATGAACATGCAACCAATATCACTCTATCGGGTAAATAGTGTCTCGTCGTAAGTGCCATTTCAAGAAATTAGAAGAAGTACAAGCTAAAAGAAAATGCAAGATGCAACCTACATCACAGTCCCAAGTTAAATGTGTCTTATGGGTAAGTGATCATTGCAAGTATAAGTTGTAAGCTACGCAGATGCAATTCAACATAATCAGAAGCAATACAAACTAGACATCATACGGAAAACGCAACCACGTATAACAGTTCCAAGTAAGAGCAAGCCCGTGTGATGGTGGAGTAGGGGAGATGTGCTCATCATGTACACGTATGTTCTAGAAACAAGAACACGTGTCATATTCACAGGCATTATGTGTAAAGTAATCAGATGCAATTCAAGTTAGAAGCAATAAAAGCTAGACATCATACGCAACATGCAACCATATATAATAGTGTCAAGTTAGGGCAAGCACCTGTGATGGTGGAGTAGGGGAGATGTGATCATCATCTACACAACTACGTTGACTGTCCAGCCTTGTGTTGTCTTGCTAATCTTGTTGGGAGGATGGCGGAGTAGAATCTATAGAGACCCCCTGTTTGAGTTGTTCAAGGACCACCATCATCCACCGCCGACTAATTTCCTTCAGTTGTAATGATTTTGCATTGTGAAGTCAAACCGATAAGAAAAAGGAATAAAATTCGCTCTTCGTAACTCATTCATGCATGATAACGACGAACACTACTCGGATGAAAGGCAAACACATGATGCGAGGATGGAATATGTATGAAAAACAGGATGGTGTGACATATTCACACCTATGATGTGGCAACTAAGCGAAGGCATTTCAACAAATTAGAAGCACCGCAAGCTAGACACCATATGAAAGATGCAACCAATATCACTCGCCAAGTTCAAATTGTATGGCTTAACAAATTAGAAGCAGACATGATAGAAATCATATGCAAGACACAACCAATATCACAGTGGCGACTTAAAGGTGCCTTATCGTAAGTGACTGATGCGGGATATGCAAGAATAGTAGTCTGATGTAGAAACAGGAACACATGTCATATTCACAGGCATTATGTGTAAAGTAAGAAAATCCAAATCAACAAAGTTAGAAGCAATACAAGCTAGACATCATACGCAACATGCAACCACATATAATAGTGCCAAGTTAGAGCAAGCACCTGTGATGGTGGAGTAGGGGAGATGTGCTCATCATCTACACAGCTACGTTGACTGTCTAGCCTTGCGTTGTCTTGCGAATCTTGTTGGGAGGATGGCGAGTAGAATCTGTAGAGAACCTCCGCTTCAGCTTGCTCGAAGGACCACCATCATCCAATGCCTTGCCAATTTCCTTCAGCTTTATTGATTTTGCATTGTGAGATCATACCGACAAGAAAAGGAATATCATTCGCTCTTCGTAACTCATTCATGCATGATATCGACGAACACTACTCGATGAAAGGCAAAGTCATGATACTAGGATGGAATATGTACGAAAAAATGGACGGCTTGACATATTCACACCTATGATGTGGTAACTAAGCGAAGGCACTTCAACAAATTAGAAACACTGCAAGACACCATATGGAAGGTGCAATCAATATCACTCGCCAAGTTAAAACTGTCTCGCCATAGGTGGCGCTCATCAAACTAGAAGCAATACATGCTAGAAATCATATTCAAGACGCAAACCAATATCACACCGCTAACTTAAAGGTGTCCCATCATAAGTGACTGATGCAGATACACAAGAAGAGTAGTTTCATGTAAGAACATGGTGTGATAGACAGATATAGTATGTACCAAAAACAGGAAAGCGTGTCATATTCACATGTATCATGTGTAAGCTAAGCAGATGCAGTTTACACTAATTAGGAGAAATACGAGCTAGACACCATATGCAACATGCAACTAGATATCACACTGCCAAGTTAGAGCAAGCACCTTGGATGGTGGAGTAGGGGAGTGGAGACTTGGACTGTCACACCCTGATTTTCATGGCACAACACTTAAAAGTCATTAAATCATGCTAAAATGTGGACTGACAAAAACTTTTGAGTGTTTTTGTCTTTGCTTTGATTGAATGTTTGACTGCTGTTTGAAAGTGCTCTAAAATCAAATAAATCCTCCAACTCTTATACTCCTTCTCCTTGATCCAAAAACCTTTCCCAATGATCATGCCATGTGTATAGGACATATAAAGAATTTCTTACAAAAATAATTTGGCCAAAAAGTATTCTCAAAAATTAGTTTTCCAAAAACCCCTGAATTGAGGTTTGCACTGCAAGTACTTGATTTGGGGTATGAAAAATATTTCAAAGAGTATATTTGAAACCTATTAGATATAGGGCTTCCATAAACCACAAAAATATAATTTTAAAAGTTATTTTCCTATTTTATTTAAGAGCTTTTTCTTAAGGCCAGAAATGGTCTTTAATAGGGAAAAATTATTTTTATTGTTCTAAAAATATTTGACAAAAATCAGGGAAACTCAGTGGGCATATATTTCCCATATATAAGAGTTTCAACACATGGTCATGTTCAAAACATTGGTCAAATCCCTCAAAAACCCTTTCTGGATATTTCAAGCTTTTGAAATATTTACAAAGGAAATATTCTCCAGAAATTCCAAGAAAATTCTAGCATGTCACTTATGACATGTTTGATGATCTTGACAAGTATCATGTTATGGAGAATAGTATAACCCCATGAAATCCCCTCAAAACCAATTTTGTCCATTTTGAAGTTTGAGCAACTTTACATTGCCAAACATGTCCAAATGCTCTCAAATCTTGTGTACATGCTCAAATGGTCTAATCATCCATCTAGACCAAATGGCACAAGTTGGAGAAAATTTTATATTGATCAAAGTGCCCCAAAACCCTCTCTGACCAGAATCGAATTTGAACAACTTTGTACTACCAACTTTCTCTCCTTGACCCCATCTTTGGTGAGGTTGTTCACATGACCAAATGAGGCCACCACACCAAGTGGTGCATCAAGGAGAAGTGATTTGCTCAACTAGATCTACACAAGTCCATTTCTGCTAATTTCTAGGGTTTACAAAAGTTGCATTGGCAACTTTGCCCAAATAGAGTCAACCTTGGTGGAACCTATTATTATCTCATGCCATTGGACCCTGTCAAGCCTCATGACAAATGGAGATCATATAATAGCCCAAACCAATATCAAACACCTTCTGCCACTTTACCAAAATGCCATTCTTGACCTCTTCCACTAATCTCCATGGGCTCAACTTTGTACCACAGCTGCTCCTGACCCTCTTCTAACTCCAGTAACTCTCCCTTGGCCTCAGCTCAATGATTGAGGGATGAAACCCCCTCATTTACCCCTCTGGACAGCCACATCACCCTTCTCCCTCACCCCTCCTCTCTCACCAGAGCCACTCCAGAGCATCCAAGGCTCCCTCTCCTTTCTTTACTCTCTCCCACACCTGCTAGACACCAATGGGCGTGCCCACTGTGCATATAAAATGGTATGCCGACCATTTGCATGCTCTGGAGCGCGCTACAGTGCGGGAGCGCGCTACATTGCGCTCCCGCACTATAGCTGCCCCCTGCCAAGCACCTCCGGCCACCTCGGGCCTCCCCAGCTCGCCCGACGATGCGCCTCGGCGTCCGCAGCACGCTAAGCCCTGGTCCCCCTCTTCCTTCTCCCTCGTACGGCCTCCCTCACACGCGCGCCATGGCCGCCCGGGAGCTCCAATGAGCACACTCACACGCGCGGCGCCTCTGGCCCCTCCTGCTCCCTCTCTTCCTTCCCCTGGTCGTGGACCACCTCCACAAACGCCTCAGACACGCCCACGCACGCCCCCGTGGCCTCCAGCAACGACTAGAAGCTCGCCGGCGCACGAACCATGGTGCACCTCGCCCCCTTCTATTTAAGGCCACCCCCGAGCCCCCTCTCTACTCCTTTCGCTCCCTCCCCCTCATGCGCGTCGTCCCGACCGGCTCACTCCTCTCCCTCACTCGAGCAGCCCTCCATGGTCAGCAGAGACGCCACCAGCATCCACCTAAATTCAGCCGAGCCCGAGCTCTCCTCCTCTCCTCTCTCCACCAAGAGGCTCTCGAGCAAGGCGGAGCTCCCATGCTCTTTCCTCGTCCGAGGGCGCACTTTAGCGCTGCTCCCAATCTCGCCGACGCCACCGTCTGCCAGCCGTCAAGCCGCCATCGCCGACCATTCCTGGCAGCCGTGGCATACATGAATGGATGCGGCGTTCAGCGCCGAGCTCATCCATAGCCGTGGCGCCGCCGATGTGTTTATAGCGCCGGCACGCTGTCGGGCTCTTCGCCTCGCCAGCAAGCGCTGGAGGAAGACGAAGACGAAGGCCTCGCAGGGGCCCTCAAGGCTGGCGACCCAATGGGCGGGCCCTCACGCTTAAGTGGAGACGGGCGGGCGAATGCGCCGACGTCGCCTGTCGCTCACAGGGTTGAGCCACTGGGCTGCCCAAAGGCCATGGGCACTATGTCGCCCAAGGCGCTAGATAAGGGTAAAACCCTTTCCCTTTACTTTTTCTTTTTCCATAAATTTGTAAAATCCACAAATAAATCAAATGAACTCCAAATTTGATGATTCAAATTTCCAGAGACCCCATAAATCAGTTGATATTTAATAGGCCATTGTGGACATTTTTGTTGTCCTTGGTTTTCACTGAACCTTTTAAAAAGGTCATTTATCCACATAAGTCCACTTCAAAAATCCATATTATATTCATTTCAACTCCAAATCCAGTGAAACCAATTTCTAAATGTTTCTAAAATCATGCCTGAATCAATGAGTACTTTTACTCATTTTTATAAAATGGCATTCTGTGGACAACTTGTGGATCCATCAAATCCATTGATTCCATCATATTGAAATGTTTAGAAATATCCATTGATCCACTTCCAATGAAATCACCTTGGTCATTCCTCATATGACCAGAGGTATCCTAGAAAAGTCCAACTTGCAATTTTAGAGCACTTTTATTTTTGCATTGTTGTGTTGCTTATTGTGATTGTTTTCGACGTTAGTTGACGAACTAGACGGAATACTCGGAGAAGGACCCGAAGACTTGAAGACTCTGATGAACCAGGCAAGCAGCCCTTTGACCATGTCTAATATACCCTTTTTATGCATGTCATATGGAACTTTTATTGCTTGCATCGAATTCATGATAAAATGGTGACCACTTGAGGTGGTTTGCCTCTGTTGCTTTTCTTGTTGCATGATGCATGACCCTACCTTTCTATGAGGGTTATGCCGGTGGGAGTAGATAGGATGCTAAAGTAGTGCTACGCAAAAAGGGACGGGAATATGCATGGTGAAGGAGACAAAGTATTTTCAAAAGACTTTTCGAAAACCCCGCCGGGTGCCACTTATGCCCGGGGGAGATGATGAGATGGGTAACCACTTGATGATGAAGTGGTGTACCGAGGCAAGTGTGTGTTGTTTTCGAAAACGGATTAGATTTAAGATTTGTCGACTGTCCCAAACTTACATGCGCAACCACTCTACCCTTATATGGGAAAGGGCATTATTGATTACCTAGGCCGATACTAGTTTGGAGCCCGCATTACTAGTGACGGAGGAGAGTTGGTGCTCTCTCTCGGGACGGGGTCGTGCCAGGTAGGGCGGCCATGACTGTTTTCACAGGGCACCGGATACACCGTTGTGTCCCCTCTCGGATGTTACGATCTTGAGTGAGTCTCATATGATGTGCATCGTGAGGATACGGAACAACGAGCGGACTCCTCGTTAGTGTTGTCTAGGGAAAGATAGTGATCGGGTGCTTACCCCGGGTACTTGAGGTATCGCGGGTCATGGATGACACGGAAGTTCCCCGGATCTTGTGGGTAAAGTGTGCAACCTTTGCAGAGTGTAAAACTATTCGAATAGTCGTGTCCACGGTCAAGGACAGTTGGGCGGTGCTGCTTAAACTACGTCCAGAGCTTCACAAACCAGTGTGTGTGTTTGGATAATTGGGGAGAACTACTTGGGTCAAGTCAAAGGACTTGACATGATTGAGTTGGGTTGGTGCCCACTATATTTATGTTGATATCTGTAACCTGTCCTCATGGTTACTTGAATTCTCCTGATGCATGTCTTACAAATTGTTGAACATGTTATTGCACTCAAAGCTAGCTTTCTGCAAAAGTTTACCTATGCCATGCATTGTTGTATCTTGAACCAAAACGTGGGTTGCTTGTGAGTACATTCAAAGTACTCATTGGCTTGCCACTGGTTATTTTATTGGCCAGGCATGAAAGAACATGATATAATGAAGAGTACCTTGGTGACGAACATGCGAGCTAGGACGCTTCCCAAATGTAATGCCCGTAGGGTTAAGGCGTATGGCATGGGTCCAAGTTGTTATTGAAGATTTCCGCCATGATGATACACTCAAGACTTGACCATAATGGTCCTACTTGTGTAAAACGGTATGTATGGATGTAAGACTTTGTTATTCAGCTTCGTGTGTTCAAGTGAGCATTGATCTCGGGATCACTGTACACGCAGCATTCGGTGATCTCGACTTATGAGTCGGGTCCCCACATGGACCTTGTAATGCACTATCAAGACAAGGAGAATCAAGACAGATGTCCGCTTACGTTGTCTGCAGAGGACCACCATCATCGCCTTCCTTATTTTTTTCCTTCCTCTTTCTTATTTTGCCTTGTCAAGTCAAACCCACAAGAAAAAGGAATAAAATTTGCTCTTTAGAACTCAGTGATGCATGATACTGACGAACACTACTTTCATGTAAGGCAGCCGCATGATAGGAGGATGGAATATGTATGAAAAATAGGACGGCGTGATATATTGACATGTATGATGTATAAAATGTAAACTAAGCACAAGGTGCTTGAACTTGTTACAACAGATGCAAGCTAGAAACCATATGAAAGATGAAACCAATATCACTCTGCCAAATTAAAAGGGTGCCCTAACAAATGTATTTGACCAAATTAGAAGCAATACATGGCAACAAAGCTAGAAATAATATGCAATATGCAACTAATAAAGGTGACTCATCGTAAGTGATTGATGCAGATACGTAAGAAAGGTAGTTTCATGTAAGAACAAGGTTAACACATAGATGTAGTGTGTACCAAAAATAGGAAGGCATGTCATATTCACAGGTATAGTGTGTAAACTAAGCAGATGCAATTTACCCTAATTATAAGCATTACAAGCTAGACACCGTATGCAACATGCAACCACATATCACATTGTGAAGTTAGAGCAAGCACCTGTGATGGTGGTGTAGGGGAAGTGCGGTCTTCAGGTACAGAGCTACGTTCAATGTCTTCATTTAGGCTTGCTGTTTCTTGAGAATCATGTGGAAAGGATGAAATTGCATTCTTTATAAGAGTATTATGCCTCATATTAACCCACGCTGCAGGACTGTCTCATCATAAGTTTATAGACGCAGGATACACAAGAACAGTAGTTTGATGTAAGAACATGGTGTGATAGGCGATGTAGTATGTACCAAAAATAGGAAGGCGGTCATATTCACATGTATAATGTGTAAGCTAAGGAGATGCAATTTAACAAATTAGGAGCATTGATGAGGGATACACAAGAAAAGCAGTTTGATGTAAGAACATGGTTAATAGAAAGACATAGTATGTACCAAAAACAGGAAGGCATGCCATATTCACAGGTATAATGTGTTAACTAAGCAGATGCAATTTACCCTAATTAGAAGCATTACAAGGTAGACACCATATGCAACATGCAACCACATATCACACTGCCAAGTAAGAGCAAGCACCTGCGATGGTGGTGTGGGGGAATTGCGGTGATCAACTAGAGAGCTACGTTGACTACCTTCATTTAGCCTTGCTGTTTCTTGAGAATCATGTGGGGAGGATGACACTGCACTCTTTAAACGAGTAGGGCGCCTCACAAGAACTCCACTCGGTGACTGCCTCATCATAAGTGATGACGACGGATACAAAAGAGCATTAGTTTGATGTACTAACATGGTTAATAGACATATGTAGTATGTATCAAAACAGGAAGGCATGTCATTATCAAAGGTATAATGTGTAAAGTAAGTAGATGCAATTTAACCAAATTGGAAGCAATACAAGCTAGACACCATATGCAACATGCAACCACATTTGACAAATAAGTTAAAGCAAGCATCTAGGATGGTTGTGTGTGGCAATTGAGATCATCAATCAGAGCTACGCCATCGCTCCAATCGCGACATCGCACCCATTAGAGCGCTGAAACGCTTAGTGATTGTCTTCAATTACACTAGAGCGACTTCTGCCTTTTCTTTTCTGCATTCATCAACACCGCCGTGGTCTGAAATACCCATGCATAAAAAACAATAGTGTGAGTATGGGTGAAGTGTGTGCACAATTAGTACAAGGTAAAGGTAGCGTATAGCAGGTCGGTGAGAAATAAATGACGGAGACATACGATAGCTCTACAACATGCATGGCACACTAAATTACTACTGGATTCTATGAAAATAACAATGATCGAAAGCAAATAGGTCAGTCCATTTTTTCTGCACCGTCCAATGTACAAAGAACGGCAGATCACCTTCATCTACCTCCACCGGTCAAGGTTGACGATCTTCCTCGAACGCTAGCGACCACCGCCCAAGATTCTCCCATGCCTGCGCCTCTCCTCGACCTCACCGCACCGCCATGCTTGGCACCGCCCCCCGGCCATCCATTCAAGCCCTGCCGACCTCCAGATCAGGCGCAAGCAGCTCCTGCGCCCCACACCCCTATGATAGACACCGATGCGCCGCTTCCCCGTAGAACAGGCGGACTAGGTGCTCCGCGCGCCTAAGTGGGTGCTGCTTCTTTTAATTGCGGTTCGACTGACCCTGAATAGACATCCAGGCGGGCTACTGGCCTTGGACGAACCCATGGCCAAGTTGTTGAGTGTGGTGTGGTGGCCGTCTGTCGGCGGCGGGGAAGCAGATCCGAGGCGGCGAACGACGGCGTAGCGGGAACAGCTCCGTGAGGTGGACGGTTATGGCAGTGGAGCCGCAGCAAGGAGGCACAGGACAGCGTGGTCGAGTGGTTCTGCACAGCGATGTCGGCTCACAGCTGTGGAGGCAGCTCTGCCTCGGCTTCACTGCTAAGTCCTTGAGGGCGCTATGGGTTGCGGTTGCGCTGGACGGCGACGCCGGGTACCGCCCGGCGTGATGGAGGAGGGCGGCAGTGGATTGGCCGCTATGGGGTGGAGGACGGACCGACAGAGGAGGCTGGGGTTTCGTGGTTGGTGGAGAGGGCGTTTTCGCGCCCACGGAGTATGAATGGGGAAACGGAGGGAGGCGGGGAACTAAGGGGGAACAATGTTCGGTTTGAGACGCGCTTGTTTGAAATTTGGGGAAAGTTACAAACTTTGCCCCATCTAAAATTTCGGACATATTATGGTCGGGATAGGACAGTCATGTCGTGTCCCAAATGTGGGGATAGATTTCGCCGAGCGCATGGTGTTTAGGCGCCCACGGCGATGAATGCTTCTCGAGGCGGTTGAGATGGCGCCTTGGTGAAGTTACAAACCTACCCCTGTTTAGACCTTGGACATCGGGCCCATAGGCTACACGGGCCAGAGTCAGACAGCAATTTCCTACCACCAAAACATTAGTCTCAAGGGTTTTGGGTGACCAGAGGCCTATTTGACGCTTCATTCAATATTTGGGAGCAGAAGCATTAACGTTTTCGGTTCTCTTGAATTGAACTTTCAGGATTTGTCAAACTTCACAAATTTTTACTCTTGGAAATCCTAAAGCTACGATTATTTTGGAATGGAGGGGGTACATTTGAATATATATTGTACACGAGTATATATTAAAAAGTATGCAACTTACCTCAGTTCATGCATGGTTCCAGATATAATCTCCTTGGTGGCAAAAAAAAAGGTTAGATATGCGTATGAATATATATAGCATGTTCAAACTCACAACAAAGATTGATGCCCCTTTACATCTGATTTACAAATGCCATTATCTCGGTTCAAATAGATGAATGCACTTCCTATGAATTCAATCTTCAAACCCCTTTATGTTGAATTCGACATGTATTCTATTTCGTAGCTAGCAATTTGGAATGTATCCATGCAAGTGAAAAATGTATAAAGTGCTTCACACTAACAACATGGAGTGCACTAATTAATGTTTATATATGAATTGCAAAAGCATCCATTGCCTGTATTTCAAACCGCTCTCACTCTATGGATCGATAATATGAAATAAACACATGCACATGCTAGAATTCAATAGAGTATGGGTGTTTGATAGACTGATTTTCGTCCATACGCAATTTGCAAAATTCATGATCTCATCCAAAATAATAATGCCATTTATATTTTAATTTAATGCGAGAACCGCTTTTACACGAGATGCACTATGGCTCGCCTGTTCTCACAGATGCTATATATCTCTATCTAACGATAACTGCACACACTTTATATGCATCGGCATTTCTCTTTCACACATGCTCACAATCTCTCTCGTGGTGTCGGGGTGTCTCACGACATGCTCTCTCTGCTTTCTCTCTCTCTTTCGACTACTATGTACCAATATTTTCACTAATCTCAGCTTGAAAACACTATTTCTCTCACATGCATATATACACATGCACGGTCTCTACTAGCCCTCTATACACACATATAGGTGCCTATGTGTTTCCCGCACGCACATTATCTTCAGGCCTCTCTCGCACACATTGCCCCCACCCCCGACACACCTCTCTATTAGTAGTTAGCAGATATGATTTCATCATATCGTCATTCGGTAGGATATCCCTGGTTGTTAGGCTGGATGGTAATACGAGGCAAAGTTTTTTTGACAGAAAAACTATAAGGGAACCCCTTACAGTATAATTGGTGCAACAAACCCAAATTGCAAGTACCATGCCTTGAACCTGGGTGGGTGGGAAGGCATCAGCCCCTTCCCACCACTAGGCTATGCCTTAGTCTGCATACGAGGCAAAGTTTTACCCTAGTTCGGATCGGACCCTTGCAGTTGAAGAAAGAGCCTACTCCTGGTATCAGATATTAGTGATAGGTGTGTACAAATTACACGTGAATACCGGGCATTGTGCGTGTGTGTATACTATCGACGAACTAGCCCCCAAGCTTGTATAACATACTTAGGGCCTAGGGTTACAAATCATATATAGTCGGCTTATCACAGTGGGGATAGAGTCCTCTGCGACTCTGGTAGCTTTGTGTTGTACGCCGAGTCCTCCACATGGGTCTTCGTATAACACGTGTCGGTCCAACCTATATGTGGCGCAGGATGAAACCGACCCATGAGTCTTGATGTTGACCCACCACAACTAGAAATGATTTGCCCACCACACCACACACGCAATGGGCCACTAAGAAAATAAGCATATACAATAGTACAACGGTATCTAGGTCATGATTCGTGTCCATATTTTGTTGATGGCACTGACGGACTTTGCATTTGATGTGTGCTCTGTATTTTGTTGACGACACTTACGGTCATTGTATTTGAAGCGAAAGCACGATATGGTCACTGGACTTCAGAATAAGCTCATCACGGTCACCACATACATTTTGTCGTGCTAACCAACATGTGGTTGGATGGTTAGAGGACAGTGGTTTCTCGAGCCCACCAAGGTTAAAGTCCCAATGCTCGCATTTATCTTGTGTTAATTTTAGTATTTTCCGGCGATGTACGTTCAGTGGGAGGAGACGATCCACTCAACTACGAGGCACCTATGGTGACTTCGTAAAATCTCAAGATCATATATGCTGGCCCACTCTCTTGAAGGTGCTCATAGGGGTAGGGTTCGCGTGTGTGCGCTTATAGCGGTGAGTGCTTGCGTGTATATATGAGCCCTTGCGTCTGTACCGTGTTAAACAAATACATGTCATGATTATACGGTCACTGGCTCACCCGTACAACTCCGTATTATGTTGATGACACAATCAATTGACCACTCAAACGTTCCACGCGGCGCAACTAGTGTTGCAACATCGGGGCGCGTAACCATGGGGCCCACCTGTCAGCCCATATATGAAAGAAAGAAATGGTAGTTTGAGTCTGTACTGTGTTAATAAAATAGGAGTACATTTTAGGGCGATCATACGGTCACTGGCTCACCATACAACTCCGTAATTTGTTGATAACACTATCAATTGACCAGTCAAACTGTCCAGATTCAGCAGCGCACATTACCATAGGGCCCACCCATCAGCGTGTATATGAAGGACATAAATGGTAATAAATTAGTGGTCGGTGGGTATTCGAAGTCGTGAGACCTCTGGTTGGCAGTCACCAACGGTTGGGGGCGTTCATTGGGCGGTGGGGTGGGGATCCCCGGAGAAAAAGCTCGGTGCAGGGGGGGGGGCTAGAGGGATGGCCGGTGCGGTGGCGGACCGGCGGTGGGGAGTGGTTTCGGGGAGGGCGGGCCGGCTGCGGGCGGCGGGGGCTGGTGGTTCGGCCGGTGGTGGCTGGCGGCTCGGGGGGTGGAGTTTGATGATAAACTGAATCCCTTGATTTCGTATCCAACGGCTGGAAAATCTAATGACCAGAGATGAAAAGTCACCGACCGACGTAGCCTCACCTCAAGACGTACACATGCCGCACGCAAGACACGCAGGCATGTAGGCGCAACACCGACACGCATACATAAAGTACACACGCACGCATGCCGGCGTGCAACACCGACACGCATACATGCACTCACGAACACACGCACGCACGCACCCATGCATGCAACACTAAACGCACTTTGCACGGATGCAACACTCGCACGCCTGCATGCACACAACACATGACGTAACACACACGCTCAACCTATACGTGCATGCACCCTTTGTTGAGGACATGGATTGTTACGGGTATTAATCAGTCTTATCTGTGATAAGCAGAACATTGATGTTTGCAGCGTCTTTATGAATCACAACGTATCGAACGGGCTATCAACATAGTAGGCTTATCTACATGAAAAAGATGACATCACACTCAATGAACAATCATCAGTTTATGAAATGCCCGCTTCGACCGCCTCGCCCACCAAAGGTTCCTCTCATCGCGCTGCTGCGTTGGGTCACTGACATGCAGGCCATGCACCCAAAGAGCCCACACATCAGTGGAAGAACGATGGGGTGTCCTAGGTCAGGGTCGAGGGCACCACTCGCGGCACGCCCGGCTGAACACACCTCCGTGCCGCATTCAAACGCCTCCATGAAACCCGCCCGTGTGGAAGCCGAGAAACCCACTCTGGACACACGTCCGTTCATGACCGGGCCGGTGTTAAACGCAACGCCGGCCGAGCTCCTCCCGTTCGCCGTCTATTTAATCTCCTATTTAAACGAGGCCAAACGCCGGCCAAGAATCGCACACCTCCGCCACTCCCCTATCTCCTCCACCATTTTGTCCACTCTACAATGGCTTACGAAGAGTAGTTATTCGCATCCAAGCCGGCTGGGTAGCTCGCGGATACGAAGCTATGCAGCTCGCTGATCCACCTCCTCTCCCTCGCCCGACGGAGCTGCTTGCCGCCCCAAGCCGGCGCGCGGTTCAGCAACTCGCCGCTCCAGGCCAGCTCGACGAGGAGCGGCGCACGGGCTTCGTTGCTGCCATCCACGCCGCCGCCTCGTACCGCGTCTTTCGTTTCTGTGGCCGAGACTCCCATGCCGGTGGCCGCGCCATGCAAGCAGCGACAGAAGCCGGGTGCACGGAGAGCGACGAGTCGGTGGCCAGCACCTCCGCGTCCGCCACCATCATCGAGCAGAAGTAGAACATGGGAGGCCGCTGCCGCTTGGGTCCCATGAAGGCCACCGCGGAGGCGACGCTGGCGTACACAGCAGGTGTCTTGCCGGATCCTTTTGTTGCGAGGATCTTCGTCGACCCCGCATGGGCTCCATGGAAGAGGGGAATGTTAGGATGAATTCAAGCCGGTGCCGGCCATGGCGAAGTAGTGGCCGGTGATGAACTCAAACCGGTGCCGGCCAACATCATCTTACGGCACCAACCAATGATATCAGTTGGGCAGTGGGGAAGCGAGTCGTCCTTTGCGCTGAAGCATATACCTCCGGGGCTCCTGGCAGTCCGGTGATCGTGCTGCCGGACATGAGGAACACAAATTGATCAGCGGGCGACCATTTAGGCCAGGTATTATATACCTGTGCTATCCAGAACTAGCACCGCGTAGTTCATTTGAATGTAATGAAATCCATCATGTTTGTATGAAAATCCGGTATTTTATATGATTTCCACCGTTGTTTATATGAAATATCAGTTTGTCTACGTGTTTGCATGAATTTCGTCCGTTTGGTTGAGTTGCTGTCATAATGTGTGCGGCCACGGTTGGATGGTGTAATTTGTGGGTCGCCGGTCGATCTCATGGGCGGCTCGGGCGGCGCTAGGGACAAAAACACAGCTCGTGGCGAGCTCGCTCCAACATGCGCTACTGGAGGATGCATGACAGCATGAGCACCGAGCCATTCTCGCTCATCGGTGGCAAAGGCACTAGGACAAAAGGGTCGCCAATATTTTGGCTACCCCGGCAAGTTCCAAACAGCCCCTCCCAACAGATTCAAATCCTCGTCGCCGTGAAATTTTGCCATGGGTTGTTTTCATGGACTAGCAAGATGCCCGTGCATTGCACGGAACATCAAGATGCATTTTTTACAAACTCCCGCATGCATGCAAGGGATAATTAATGTCCTCCTTGCTAGTACCACGAGGCAAACATCATTAATATTGCATCGATTAGTGTTAGTGGCCTTGTATATCTGCAAATTGTAATTTTGATAGTGGCCCTGGTATATAAAAATGGAGGGAGAAAGATGAGAGATAAGGTGAGGAGGAGTGGGGCGTGGTGGTGACTGGTGGTCGGACTGGGCGGAGGCATGGGGATGGACGGCGCATTATGTCTAGGTTTGTATCTCTCTCACACACATCCACGTAGGTGGGGGACATGCACGAAGAGAAGAGGTGCACGCACGGCGCACGTACTCCCGTCTCTTTCCCAACCACACCCGCGCGGGTACACGGTGGAGCTCATTTGTGTACGAAAAAGGCAGCCCACGTGGTAATTTGGCATGTGTACTGGTTGTCCACTTGGTGGAGGGAGGATCGTCTACCACGGGTGAACAAACAAATTGCGACTTGACGCGTTATGTTAAATTAAAAAAAGAGGCAAACCATGTGGGGCCTACCTTAGAGGCAAGGCTCTATACACTTGAGTACTTTTGATATGTCCCGTCAACTCGCAGAACGAGGAGAAGCTTGCTTACTACGCCGTCGCCCCCGCCCACAGGCGCGGTGGCTCGCAGGATGAGGTGAAGCTTGCTTACGAGTAGTAGTAGTACTACTACTACAGTACGCCTTTACGCCCGCTCCCTCGCCCACGCGCGCGGTGGCTCGCAGCACAAGGAGAAAATTTTACTACTCCCTCCGTTTACTCCTCGTCCCTACTTTGTATACTTTGGTTAGTACTCCCTCCATTTACTTATACAAGGCCACTATAAAAAATACATTTTGCATGTATACAAGGCCACAAATAGTAATCGAGACAAAAGTTACTACTCCCTCCTTTCCAGTTTATGGCTCAATTTCAAAATCTCTCCAACCAAGGTAGACGGTGAGTGGTCGAATTAATTTCGTAGTTTGCACAAGTAATTAGTACGCTCGTTTTTCTCAAGAAGTTATGTTTATCGAGGCATTTATTAGAACGAATGCATGAATGACCACTAAATTTCCATGAACTTGTACATGGCATTTTTGCATATGTGGAGGAAAGAGAGGCAAGGAAAAAGTGGAGAAGAGGGCTCTCATGCAAGAGATAGCCTCTACTACATGGTGGAGCACTAGGAGAGGCACCTGTATGGAGGTGGTCAGGAATAGGGAGACTCACGCCGGTCGTAGCGCCGCAGTTAAAATGATAATGGCAAGTCAAATCATGGGGCCTCACCTATCCAGCAGTAACTCGCTGTCAAATCACACAGCCCAACGTTTGCAGCAGCCTATTCCCTCGTCTTCTCGCGTCTCTGTCGAACTGACTAGGCGGAACTGCCCCGCCGCCTACCGCGCAGGAAAAGCCCCGCCCTCGACTTTTAAATACAACTACATCCGCTTAAGAATCCAATGATATACTTTTTGTGACATAGTAACTCATATTTAGTTCTCGCAAAAAAACTCATATTTAGTTAGTCAAATGGATGAACTAGAACTATGTGCAGGCCCTATAAACCGAGATGCCTAAAAATAAAAAAACAGAGACGGAGAGGATAGTTCAGCAGGTATCTTTTTAGATCAATATAGTCGGGATTCACCAAGGAGCAAAACCAAGTGGTAGGCTGCAACTGTCGTGTTGGTGTAGCAACTCAAGCAGGGTCAGTCCGCACACGAAATGGTGACACACTTAACAGGACCCCTTTGGCCGACATGTGGCTCATCCACCGTCTTGTTCCACGTGCGATGCACCAAATTACAGTTCGGAGCAGCGGTTGGAATTGGAGGCACCTCGGTCGTAGCGCCGTAGTAGTAGAAAATGAGCGATGAGGGGTCAAATCACAAAGCCCCACCTTTCCCGCATAAGTTGGAGTGTTGGACGGACGAAGCAACCATCATTTCACTCTAGGGCGCAAGAGCATAAAGAAAAGAGAAAACAATGATGCGTGCAGCAACTACCTAGGGCACCCTAGGGTAGGGGTCTCCACTACAGATCCTTTTTTTAAGCGCCTCCACTACAAATCGGCTTCTCCCTCGTCCTCTTGAAGAAAACCGATGATGAGTGCGGCGGTAGGGTTTGTAGGAGTACTACGGCGTGCGGGGCCACGTCGTAGTAAACGTGTTCGAGTTGACGCCTTAAATATGTGTGGGTCGCTTGGTTTTAGGGGAACGTGGCAGCATTTTGGGTTCGGGGACCAGTGGAGATATAGTACGTACAACAAATTGTGGACGTAGGTTCGACCGAAAGGCAATGATGCATGGGCCCTGCATTTTGATATACCTGGGGCCGCGTGAAATTTGCTACTCTACTCAAAACTAGTAAGGTACACATGTATTGAACGCATGAGATTTCGAAACCAAATTATGAATAAATACACACTATAGCATGTAAAGCTTTGAGTCATATATGCATGATGTAGATGTTGTTTTAGTTCTTATAGTTCATCTCATTCAAAATCAATTAGTTATATAAAAAATTTAGGATTCATGGGGTTGTGCATTGTAAATCATAAAGTAAAAAACAAATAATGGCAATTCATTTAGGAAAAAATAATCAATTATGATACAGAAGATTCTAGAACAAAGGAGAAGTGCTTGTGTTTTGAGGTTTGTGCATTATGCTTAAGTTCAACCATGGAGTCTTCTAAATTGTACATGTGGCAGATCTGGTGGAATGTTGATGATATCCAACGGCCAAGAGTACTGGATTTGCCTATCTCTCCTTTGTCGGGTTAGCTTCATCCAGCGGCCATCTTTCAAAGTTATTGGCACACTATATAGTTCTTGTGCCATAGTTTCATGTTTTGGAAAAAAACTACTAGTGGGTTGTACTATCTATTTATGAGTAGAAGATGTATACATGGAAGTTGTAGGGAAAGAGATGACATGGAGCATCTCAATTCCTATGAGTAGGGATTGGAAAAGAGATGTCATTTGGTTCATATCATAGGAACTTTTTTGAATCTAGAGATGACATGTATCTCAATTCCTATGAGGAGGGATTAGAAAAGAGATGTAATTTGGTTCATATCATAGGAACTTTTCTATTGAATGTACGCTATTGTTTATTTTCCTTTGAAATTAAGGGAGTATAGGAATCCATTCATATGAACCAAGTGGCTCTAAAGCTATAGAAATGATATCATGTTTATTTCCTTTGAAATGTGGAGTATATGAATCTATCCATATGAACCAATTGGCTCTAAAGGAAAAACTCCTATAAAAATCATATCATATAGAGTTCCTATGATATTCCTCGACACTAAAGGATGCTTGAAATTGCTGCGGGTGATACGATGGTCTTTCTTTGTAGACTCCTCACCCATCTTTATAGTTACTTCAAGATGAATGAAATGATATATACAGGGTATTCTACATGTGCAATTTGGTACACGAATACTCGGTAAAAGTTTGCGAGGTTCGAATTTTCAATAAAGCTATATGCACTGCATTTCGGAACGGAGGGAGCATACGGCAGTTGCTAACACTCACGTGGAAGATTTTTGTGTAGGAGGAGTGGCTGTTCTATTAAATGACATGGCAAAACTGACACTGTCGGATGCCGATCTGACGGTTCTTACGGCGTTCTTCAGGAAAAGGCTTGTGGCGAACGTTTGTCGGATAATGATTTACGGACACATGCATTGCATTACGTGCCCCCCTCTCTCTCTCACGCACACGCACCCTCACGAGTCACAACTCTCCCGAGTCCTCTCGTAGACTCGCACGTCGCACCCACCGTCTATCTGCAGGTAGACGTCACACACATATGTGCTCTTCACACCCTACCTCGTAACTTCTAAAAACAAAAGACGGCGCGACATTTTATTTTAGCTCACACGTCACACACTTATACTATTACTCTTGCGGCGAACGTTCTTTGGGCATAGTATATTGTACTCTCATGAAGAGAAGCGGTGCACGCACGCACTAGTTTTCTCACACCCACTCGCGGGTACACGTAGAGGCGCATTTTTTAAGCTGTTCAACAAAATAACTCCACTCTATATAAAAGCAGGAGCCTTAGCGCTTGCTTTACTAGGGTTCCTCTCGTTCACTCTCTCATGCTCTCCAGATCTAAGCAAGACATAGGTGGCCACACTCTCTCTCAGCTCACGGCTGGTCACAAATCCGGCCGGACAACCTCGACCGGGGCAGGGGTGTAGGTGCATCGTTCACGCTGTCGTCGGCGGCGAGGGAGGAGACCAACGGCTGCGCGCTGCCTCGATCGGGCGGTCAGGCTGCTTTCTCCGAGAGAGCGCTGCTCGGGAGGGCCTCCGACCCCTTCTTCCTCCCCGCGGTATTGTGGCCAAGATGCGTCCTCCCGATGTCGTCTTTGCCACATGCCGACAACCCTCGGGTATATATTCCTTCGAAACCTGCCTTGCTCTACTGCCCGAGCTCCCTTCGTGTGGATCCTTTTCTACTTCCGTCCGCTGTTTCAAAGCCACCTAGACTTCTAATATTATTAGAAGTAAAGCTAGTTCATACAGTCGACTCAAAGCGTTGGTTCAAACAGGTAAGAAAGTGGGAAATCTGTAGCATGAATTTAGGAATTGGTTCTAAGAGGAAACGGGGGAAAGTAGTAATATCATCCATCGTTTAAATAACCGTGTCGGCGCTTCGGGAACGGGGTCCCTGACTTGCTCGCTCGGCCTCAAGGCGTGGCTCAAAGGAGGCCCAGACGGCCCATCTTCATCAACGAAACTCAAGACCTCGCGAGGGGCAAGATTGCTGGGCGGACGACCAGAGCTTCTCGTGCATGGCCTCGCAGCTGGCCCATGAGGGGCGGAGAGTTCAAGGCAGGGTACCTCATGAGGTGCCCATGAAGCAAGCCATGATTTACCAAGGGCGCCATCGGGCGCCAGCCCACAGCAGCGCCCTCCTTTCCTCTTTGGTGCAAAGGGAGCAAGCGCAGCGAGAGCATCAAGCAAAGGCATCCGCTTGGTGCAACAAGACCAAGACCAGCCCCACCGGCTGGAAGGGAGTCATGTGGAGCCCAAGCAAAGGCCATCACCAGAGCCTTTGGCAAAGCGAGGACCAACTTTAGTCAGGATAAGTGTACCCGACGTTCCCCTTCAAAATGGCCAATTGTTGGCGCCCTTCCCGCTCAATATTTGGGAAGAGGCCCAGGGACTTCGCCTATAAATAGGAGTAGCCACACTCAGAGTAGGGGGGGATCAGATCGAAAGGACGATTAGCACCCAGAGAGAGGACGATCGGAGGGATCGCAAGGATAAGGACGATCCGGCACTTGGAATCCAGAGAGAGAGAGATAGAGACCCGATCCTCAAGCTAGAGCGACGGGACACCACTTAGCAGTTCATCACACCCATCAAGAATGCACTGTGAGGCTGTTCTTCCTGTCTCGTTCCTCATCAGCCCAAGAGGCAATCCAACACACCACAAACTAGAGTAGGGTATTACACCACAACGGTGGCCCGAACTAGTATAAATCTCATGTCTCTTGTGCTGTTCTTTCTAGTAGTTTAGGTCCCTCGCGTTCGGGCGAGGTACGAGACGGTGGAGGGTTGGATCTCCGCGCGCACCCCAGAGTTCGAACCTTAAGGGTCTGCCGAACCCGAATCCGACATTTGGCGCGCTGTAGGGGTCCGCGGAATCTGCCTTTCATCGCCTCGTTCTTCCCGACCACCGCAATCATCTTCGACGCTGCGTCGGCTCGCTGAAGCGCCGAGCCGCTTCGCCTCCCATGTCGCCCAGACGGCTCCGCTGGCGGGCGCCCTCGCTGCTCCCGTCACCGCCATCAACGCCGCCACCGCCCGGCGGGAACGAGCAGCAAGAATCGCCCCAACACCCGGCCCATGAGGCGGACGGCCGCACCGCCACGCCTTCGCCACCCCGCTGGTTCTTTCATCACACGCGCTTCAAGCTGCCATGGAGGCCCGAGCTGCACTCATCGCGCTAACGAGCTCTGCGCTACCGCCCGCCGACGACGTTTATGAAGAATGGCTCGACCGAAGTCGCCGAGCTCGTCCGCGCTGCAGAGGCGACCCAGCCGACCGCCTCGCTGCACCGCACCCTGCCTGCTGGCGATGAAGCTCCGGGCGCCTCGGTTGCCTCCTCTCAAGATGGCGCCCTGTCCCCATAGCGCGCTGCCCCTCGGGTGGAACCTGCTCCGCCAGTGCCAGCAAAGAGCAGAGCTGCCAAGAAGTTCTCGCCCGCAAGAAGCTGCCCGAGCGCTTCCCGCCCAAAGACGCCAAGACCCTGCGCTGCCCCCAGCCAGGGCGCAGGAGGCGACAAGACCAAGCTCTCTCGCTGCGAGGCCCCCCATGCCACAGCTGGCTGCTGCGCTTTCACCTCCGAAGGCGCAGCGTCAGCGTGGCCCGCCAAGTTCAAGCCACCCTGCCTCCTCACTACGACGGCACAGCTGACCCTACGGAGTTCCTCCAGCTTCACGAGCTGGGCATCGAGGCTGCCAACGGGATGAAAAGGTCATGGCGAACTGGTTTCCCATGGCGCCAAGGACGGGCCCGCACTGCTCCTGAATCGGCCCCATGCACGATCTCTTCCTAGGCCGAGATGCGCACTCCGCTTCATCGCCAACTTCCAAGGTACTCGCGACCGCCACCGCCGTGAGCGACATGCGCCGAATCAAGCAGCAGCCGGGAAACCCCGCAAAAGTACATCCAGCGCTTCAACAACGCGACGCTCAAGATCCCCGGTGACGGAGGAGGCCATCATCTCCGCTTTCTCCGATGGCGGCGCGACGTCAAGATGAAGGAGGAGCCGAGATGCATGAAGATCTATGCACCTCCTCGAGCTGTTCAACTTGGCGACCAAGTGCACCAGTGTCCGAGGAGGGCGCCTCCTCCTCGAGCTGCCCGCCGCATGATCCCAAGAGAAGAAGTCCAAGGCCAAGGACGTGAAGTGCAAGGGGGCTGCCGTGCTCGCGGCCGAACCAGACACCAAGCGAGGCAGAGATCAGCCCACAACACCAATGAATGCCAAGAACTCCGAGCCGTACTAGAAGGAAGGGTCAGCAGACGCCCCGAGCGCGGCGACCGGGGCTACGGCCAAGGAGGAGGAAGGAATGTAGGACGCTGGGAAGACCGCGGCCCGCGCCAAGGGTGGCGCGACCAACCTCGCGAGGACCGCTGGCAAGACCCACCTCGCGACGGGGCTGGAGGGATCAGCCTCGCGAGGATCGCCCGCAGGGGAACGCAAGCCTCCCTCCGCTGCCGCCGCCGCCAAGGAGAATCGAAGACCGCCATGAGGACGAGGGGCTGGGGCTTCCAGAAGCGCGCAGGTTGCTCGATCCTGGCGGAGCTCAAGCCCCACCTCTCACCGCATCTTCAAGCAGTTCGCCCGCGAGGTGAATGCAGTCCTCCCAAAGCTCGAGTCCACGCTACCTCGTAGTCAGCGTCGCCATCACGCTCAGCTCAGCGGATCAGCTCAAGTGCGCAGCCACAGCCGGAGTTCTCCGATGCTTTGTTCCCCAATCATCAGCAATGTGCTAGCCACCAAGACCTCATCGATGGCGGAGCAGGGCTCAACGCCCCGTCCGTGGAGACATTCAAAATCTTCAAGCGCCTTACAATCGCCTTCAGCCAACCAAGTCTTTCTCCGAGTCACCGACGGCTCCACGGTCCCGATCGGGCAGGTCCGCCGTGTCACCTTCGGGCCCACGACAACTACCACACCGAGCTCATCGACTTCGACGTCGCCACATTCGCCACCGCATAACGCCATCCTCGGTACCCAGCTGGCCAAATTCATGGCCTTAACCCACCATGGCTACAACATCCTCAAGATGCCAGGAAGCGGCAGAGTCATCACGGTGCCCTGTGAAGAGAGAGATGCAGTGTGCTCCCTGGAGCGAGCTTTTCAGGCCGCGTCGCTGGGAGACCCAGACCACAGCAGCAGAAGGCCTCCCGAGGCCGCACCCAAGAAGAAGAAGACATCGACCGGCCCGGCCCTTCAAGAGACAGGCCCCTCAAGGTCCACACCGGGCCAGGGGGAGCCTCCTTCCATCGCATAGGAAAGCGCACCCGGCACCCTCCTCAGGCAGGGCTCAGGGGCTCTCCCCTAGAGGGCCGCCGACCTCGCCAAGGTCTCGAGGGAGGCGCTTGGGCACCACGTGGAGGCGTGTTTCAAGCACGCTTCCATAAGCGGAGCAAGACCAGGAGGACAGAACCTCAAGAGTTCATCGGCAAGGCCATTCAGGAGCAACAGAGTCAAGGGTCATGAGGGCAGCCGCCACTCACTGTGGCCCCCATCCAGCGAGGATGGTGGGCTGCGCGTCTCAGATCGACATACCAGGCTCAACCGAGCCAGATCTCAAGAGCGCCTTTGGCCCTCAAGAGTGGGACGCTATGCAGGTCCGCCCCACAGCTACGTACGCATGCCTTATGGCCTGCCAAACGCGGCTGCTGCGCACCAGCGTCTCATGAGGACCATCCTGGAGGCTCAATGTAACGCCCCGGATTCGATGCGCCAGGTGTCCGCCAGTTATTCGCCGTTGTTGCCATGTCATTTTCTTGCGTGTTGCACTTTCCCATGTCATCATCTGCATTTCATATCATGTCGTCATGTGCATTTCATTTTGCATACGTGTTCGTTTCTTGCATCCGAGCATTTTCCCCGTTGTCCGTTTTGCAATCCGGCGCTCCTATGTCCTCCAGCGTTCCCCTTTTCGTCTCCTGTTGTGAGTGGGTGTTAAACTTTCTCGGAATGGCCCAAGGTTTGTCAAGCGGCCTTGCTATAGCACAGGTAGACCGCCGGTCAAGTTTCGTTCCATTTGGAGGTCGTTTGATACTCCAACGGTTAACCGGGTAACCGCAAAAGCCTCCTTCTCTTTGCAGCCCAACACCCCTTCCAAAGTGGCCCAAAACCCAGCAAACTCCCCTCCATGCTCTCGGTCGCTCGATCACGATCGTGGGCGAAACCGCCCTCATTTGGACTCTCCTAGCTCCCTCTACCTATAAATATGTGATCCCCGAAATTCGCAGGTCAAACCCCGAAACCCTAGCAGTTTTCCTCCTCGCGCCGGACATGTCCATCCGCGCGGACATGTCCGCCGGGCACGCCGCCCCAGCCAATCCGCTCGCCACGCCAGCCCCGCCCGCGCCAGCCTAACCGCCGCCGCCACCTCGGCGCCTCCTCCTTCTCTCCTCCTCCGCCCGCTCGCCTCCGCCAGCGCCCGCGCTCCGCCCGGCTCGCGCGCCCAGCGCCGGTCCCGCCCGGTGAGCTCCGGCGCCACCTCGCCGCTGTCCGCCTCCGCCCGGCGACCGCCGCCGCTCCGCGAAGCTCGCGCCATGGGCTCAAGCCCGCCGTCTCTCGCCAGCCGCCCGCCTCCTCCGGCCAGATCCGGTCGTGGGTCGACTGGATCCGCGCCCCAAGCCGGCGCGCCTGCCCCGCCATCCTCAGAATCCCGCGCGGATCTGGATCCCGCAGGTTGACTTCCCTCGCTTTTTGCCAGTCCCAAGATTTTCCATATTATTTGCTCATGTTCATCATGCCATAACTCTCTTTATATTGCTCCGTTTCGTGCGTGTAATATGTCAAATTGTTCGTCTCAACGAGTACATCATTTCATCTAATTGCATCATTTACATTGGAGCTCATCTTGATGCCCTAAATTCTGTTAGAAGAGGGCTATGTGATGTTAGTTTCAGATTCTTATCAGAACATGCACTTTTGTCATTTTTGCCATGATTGATGTGTGCACCCTATGAGCATGAGCTCTACATGTGTTTTGATATATGTCATGCCGTATTTACAGGGGTGTATGCCATGTATTTTTGTGATCTCTGTGGTGACTAGCACAAGCATGCAAACTAGGCTTCATGATGTTGCTGATTTCAGCCCTGCTCACTGATATTTTTATGCCATGTAAACTTGATGCTACCGAGAGATCCATGCTTATTTTGAGATACTTCAGTAAGGATGTTTTGAACATATGGTTATTATCTATCCATCTATGCCCTTGTTTGCAATTATGGAGTGCCATAGCTTGAGCCAATCGAGCTCTACTTTTGCTATAAAATGTTTCCTGGCAGGTTGTTTACATGTTATTCAATTTTGCCACGGTTGTTGTAGTTGATCCGTGTATGCTATGATGTTGTTCTTGCCATTTATAGCTTCTATTCCATGTCTTATTACTGTGAGTTGCCTTTCCATGCCATTTATTTCTCTGTGGTGAGTGGTTCAAGCTCACCAACATGCCTACTTATTGTTGTTCCTGCCATGTATGAATCTGTAATATAACTTGCCATGTTTACATTGGTGCTATCATATTTTCTGATCCTTTTTGGCTTATGGTCAGTAAGGGACTTTTGTTCTATGCATTTAGTAGATTCATTCCATGCCTTTGGTTTGCCATGATAAGTTCCTGTAACATGTTGTTTGATAGCTCTAAACATTGCAACCTGATGTTATTTCTGCAAAGCCTGAAACTGTTATTATTTGCAATCTTGCCATGTATGTTTGAGCATGTTCTAGTGATTTCTGGAGATAGCTCAGTGTTCATGTTTTGTCATGCTTTACCTGTAAATCATGCCCATGCCTTTTGTTTTCTTGTTGAGGTCCTGGAGCATGTTGTTTTGATGCTTGCAATATGCCTAGTTGCTGTTTTGGACAGCTTGTCGTTTAAACTTGTATAGTGTGTATGTGTTGAACCGTTGCTCCGTTTTGAGTGTGCTCTATATGAAACTTGCTTGATTTTGCATGTAGCTTCATATTATCATGTTGCATCCATGTTTTGATGTGTTTGCTTGATGTTTGTATGCATTTTGCACCAATGCCATGTTTAACTTGTTTTGCTCATATCTTCTAGGCCGAGTCTCAATCTAATGAACTTCATATGTAACTTGACTAGAATTTCGTGTAGATCATCGTGGTGCATTTTAACTTGCTGTTTAACAACTTGAACATAAAGTTATTCAGATCTGGACCAATTTCGAAATTTGCATATGAGGACTTACCGGAATTGTTCTATGTTGTTTCCGGCCTCATTTAAACTTGCTTTGATGTGTTGCTCTTGTATGCATCATCTCTTGCCATGAGTAGCTTCATGTAGCTTTGTCATGCATCATGCTTGGGTGTGCATCATGCCTTGTTCATGTGTGGTGTGTTTACCTTGTTGTGTGCTTCTTCTTGTTAGTTCCTGTTTCGTTGCGATCGTGAGGATTCGTTCGTCTACGCTTGGTTCGGCTTCATATGTTCATCTTCTTCATGGACTCGTTCTTCTTCCCTGCGGGATTTCAGGCAAGATGACCGTCACCTTGGATCTCATTACTATCATTGCTATGCTAGTTGCTTCGTTCTATCGCTATGCTGCGTTACCTATCACTTGCTTATCAAGCCTCCCAAATTGCCATGTCAGCCTCTAACCTTTTGCACCCTTTCTAGCAAACCGTTGTTTGGCTATGTTACCGCTTTGCTCAGCCCTCTTATAGCGTTGTTAGTTGCGGTGAAGATGAAGTTTGTTCCTTGTTGAACATGGAGATGTTGTTCCTTGTTGGAACATGTTTACTTGTTGGGATATCACAATATATCTTATTTAATTAATGCATCTATATACTTGGTAAAGGGTGGAAGGCTCGGCCTTATGCCTGGTGTTTTGTTCCACTCTTGCCGCCCTAGTTTCCGCTATATCGGTATTATGTTCCCGGATTTTGTGTCCCTAACGCGGTTGGGTGATTTATGGGACCCCTTGACAGTTCGCTTTGAATAAGACTCCTCCAAAGAAGGCCCAACATTGGTTTTACCATTTGCCTCACCTATGCCCTTTTTCCTTGGGTTTCCGGAGCCCGAGGGTCATCTTTATTTTAGCCCCCCGCCAGGTGCTCCTTCGAGTGTTGGTCCAAACGGCAGATCAAGGGCCACCACGGGGCAACTCGAGGGCTGGTTTTACTCGTAGGCTGACCTATCCGGTGTGCCCTGAGAACGAGGTACGTGCGACTCCTATCGGGATTTGTCGGCACATCGGGCGGCTTTGCTGGTCTTGTTTTATTGCTGTCGAAATGTCTTGTAGCCGGGATTCCGAGACTGATCGGGTCTTCCCGGGGAGAAGGAATATCCTTCGTTGATCGCGAGAGCTTATCATGGGCTGTTGGGACACCCCGCAGGGTATAAACTTTCGAGAGCCGTGCCTGCTGTTATGTGGCGAGATGGGAATTTGTTAATATCCGTTGTAGTAAACTTGAAGCAAACTCTTCTAAAATACACCAACCGTGTGCGTAATCGTGAGTGTCTCTTTTCGGGTTGATCGAGAGGAGAACACGGTTTCGGGTTATGTCCGACGAAGTAGGAGTTCAGGATCACTTCTTGATCATTACTAGTTGACGACCGCCCTTTGCTTCTCTTCTCGCCTCATTCATGCGTATGTTAGCCACCATATTATGCTTAGTCGCTGCTGCAACCTCACCACTTTACCCCTTCCTTTCCCATTAAGCTTTGCTATTCTTGATACCCATGGTAATGGGATTGCTGAGTCCACGTGGCTCACAGATTACTACACCACCAGTTGCAGGTACAGGTTTGCGATGATCATGACGTGAGAGCGATGTGTGCTTGTGTTGGAGTTCTTCTGCTTCTTCTTCGATCAGGGGATAGGTTCCAGGTCGGCAGTCTGGGCTAGCAGGGTGGATGTCGTTTGAGTTTCTGTTTATGTTTCATCCGTAGTCGGATGTTGATCTTGTATATGTTGTTGTATTCATGTGGCATTGTATGTCTTGGTTGTATCCCTATGTATTATGTAATGTTGATGTAATGATATCCACCTTGCAAAAGCGTTTCAATATGCGGGTCCATCCTTGGTGGGACCTTCGAGTTCCTTTTGGATAGGGTCGCATATTGGGTGTGATAAGTTGGTATCAGAGCCTCGACCGACCTTAGGAGCCCCCTTGATTGATCGTGTAGTTTGGCCGTTGTCGAGTCTAGAAGAAAACTGTTTTCTGAGTCTAGTTATATCGGAGAGTAGGAATTCTTTTTACTCCTCAGCCCCTTCGTCGCTCTGGTGAGGAATCTTGACGTAGGTGTTTTGAATTACTCTCTTCCCCTTCAAATTTTTCTTTAGGATCACGCATTTGGTTTTTCGGTCGTTGGTTCTCATCTCTTTTCATCCGGTGCATTTTCTTGTCAAGTTGACTCGAGCCTCTTCTTCTTCGAGTTCAATCCTCAGTTGTCTTCTTTTCCCACCCGCCCACCCTTTTCATCTCAGAGTCGGAGTCCGTAATTGAGTATCCATCCTACTCGTGTGAAGTCTTTCCTTTCTTTCCTCAATGATTTCAAACGGTGTTTTCTCTTCAAGATATTCGTCGATTTCCCCTCGCAAGTTGCCTTTGTTTTCCCGCCCTCCCACCCTTTTCTTCCCGGAGTTTGAGTCTCTTTCGACCATCAATTTCATTCGTACGAAGTCTCTTCAGTCTTCCCTCAATCATTTCAACCGGTGAATTCTCGTCTCGTTCGTCATTCTTCATCTCTTTCTTTTCCGGTGGATTCAATTCAAGTTTTGAGGTTGATCATATTCTTTTCCTCGAAGTGTTTTTCCTGCTCATTCTCCTCTTGCTAGTTTATCCTTCCGGAGTGCTCAAGACATCTCAGGAGATTCGTCTGTGTTCTAATTAATTCGAGGTTGTCACCTCATTCAAATATCTCAATTGTTCCGGTGCATCATCTATCTTTTCAACAACCCTTTCCAACGATGTTTTCTTTTCAGTGGGCCCTAACCCACAGGTCTTTTCCCAGGATCTTACCTGACTCTTCTAATTCCCCGGAGTTATTCCCAAATTCTTTTCAAGTGTGACGTAAGAATGAAATATCATCAGTCACTTGCCTTTTCCAAGATCGATTTCGAATCATTTCATTGTTGGCTCAACCTCTTCGCTTTTCTTTCTTCCGGAGTATCTCATTAATTTTGGTGGTGTTTCTCGTCATCATTTGAAGACCAAAGAAGAGTTCCTTCTAAATCTTGTCCATTCTCCCGGAGATTCATGGTGATAGCTCGATGTTATCATATGTAATTGTTTCCAGTTGTGCAATTCTTTTCATCCATCCGGAGTATTTCAGGAGTTGCTTTTCTGTTCCGATTATCCGGAGGCCTCCATTTCAGAAGATTTCCTCGTCCCAAGTTTTCAGCTTCGTTCTCAATTATTCTATATTCGTGCCCTTTCGTTCGCCTCAATATTATCCCAGTGCTTCGTTCAAGTGTTCTTTAATCAGCTCACGATCTCTTTGTTCTTTTGCATCTAAATTCCCTCAAGCATATTTGTTCTTCTAATTCTTCCCGGTGATTCATTCTTTTCGTCAGTCATTTCCGAATTCTTACGGTGGTTCCTTCAGATTCTTTTCCTTGGTTATCATTTTAATTCATTCGTTCTTTCCAATCCTACCGGTGGTTCATGAAGACCTTCTCAAGTTTGCGATATGTCACTTCTCAATTCTTTTTCAAGAAGAATAAGTAGTATGCAAAATCCATTGCTTGTCATCTATTTAATTTGATGAAGGATAAGCATACAATAAATCTTATTCTTATTTCATCAAAGTGATTAATCTTTTTCTTCGGAGTTTGTTCTTGAGGAATAAATTCTACTTCCAAGTGTTTTCATCTTTTCTTTTCCGGAGTTCCAAGTTTTCCGCATTATCGTCGCGAAGCTCCATCTAAATCACCGCATGACTTAATCCTTATTTTTTTGCATCCTTCAATTGTATCTCATCATCCTTTTGTTACCGGAGTTCTTCATGGTGGCTCGTCATGATTTAATTCATTCTTCAAGTGTTCATCAAGATTCTTGTCGGTGGAGTCAAGTATCTTTTCTTCTCGCGTCTTGAAGAGCAAATAATTCTTCATTTTCTTCTGAAGTGAAGTTTTGCATTTTCGTCATTCTCAGCTATTTAATCTTTTCCACTTGTGGTCGGTGATCAGCTCATAATTTTGAGATGTCTTCCATAAGTCCACAACAAGCTTATTCTTTCGTTGTTGATTTTCTCAACAACTTCGTTCAATCATTCCTTCTAAATTCTTTTCATTCCATTATTTCAATTCTTTCCAGAGGTTTTGTGTCATGTCTTCATCAAGTATCATTCCATCCTCTCAAGTTCTTGTTCTACTCTTTCCTTGTTCAATCGGAGTGTTGTCTAAATCCTTTCAGTCTTATTTGTTTCTTACCTCGTTCTAACCGGAGTGGTTTCATAGTCTATCTGATTCTGTGAGCTTTCGATTCTCGTCATTCTCGTCGTTCCCCTCGTCTTCTCTAGTGCTCTCGATTCTTTGCTTCTTCTCTTGAGTTCTTGTTTCACCTCATCCTTTTTTTTCCTTCCGTCTCGGTCCTAAGATCTCGGGACGAGATCTCTTGTTAGTGGAGGAGTGTAGTAACGCCCCGGATTCAATGTGCCAGGTCTCCGCCAGTTATTCGCCGTTGTTGCCATGTCAATTGCTTGCATGTTGCACTTTGCCATGTCATCATCTGCATTTCATATCATGTCGTCATGTGCATTTCATTTTGCATACGTGTTCGTTTCTTGCATCCGAGCATTTTCCCCGTTGTCCGTTTTGCAACCCGGCGCTCCTATGTCCTCCGGCGTTCCCCTTTCATCTCCTGTTGTGAGTGGGTGTTAAACTTTCTCGGAATGTCCCGAGGTTTGTCAAGCGGCCTTGGTATAGCACCGATAGACCGCCGGTCAAGTTTCGTTCCATTTGGAGGTCGTTTGATACTCCAACGGTTAACCGGGTAACCGCAAAAGCCTCCTTCTCTTTGCAGCCCAACACCCCTTCCAAAGTGGCCCAAAACCCAGCAAACTCCCCTCCATGCTCTCGGTCGTTCGATCACGATTGTGTGGGCGAAAACCGCTCCTCATTTAGACTCTCCTAGCTCCCTCTACCTATAAATATGTGATCCCCCGAAATTCCGCAGTCCAAACCCCCGAAACCCTAGCAGTTTTCCTCCTCGCGCCGCCGGACATGTCCGCCGGACACGTCGCCCCGCCCAATACGGCCTCGCCACGTCAGCCCCGCCGCCGCCACCTCAGCGCCTCCTCCTTCTCTCTCCTCCGGCCCCACGTCGCCTCCGCCCGCCCCGCGCCTCTCTGCCCGGCCAAGCCTCCCAGCCCGGTCCCGCCGCCAGTGAGCTCCGACGCCGACCCCCGCCGTCGCCTCCGCCCGGCGGCCACCTCTCTCCGGCGAGCTTCGCACACCATGGCCGCCTCGGCTCCTCCCGCCCATGGGCTCAAGCCCGTCCCAAGCGCCCGTCCCTCTCTCCGCCGCCGCCCCGTCTCCGCCATATCCGGTCGTGGTCGACCGGATCCGGCGCCCCTGGCCGCGCTGCCCATCCCGCCATCTCAGAACTCGCGCCGGATCTGGATCCCGCAGGTTGACTCCCCCCCCCTCGTTTTTCGCCTAAGTCCCAAGATTTTCCATATTATTTGCTCATGTTCATCATGCCAGAACTCTCTTCATATTGCTCCGTTTCGTGCGTGTAATATGTCAAATTGTTCGCCTCAACGAGTACATCATTTCATCTCATTGCATCATTTACATTTGAGCTCCTCTTGACGCCCGAAATGCTGTTAGAAGAGGGCTATGTGATGTTAGTTTCAGATTCTTATCAGAACATGCACTTTTGTCATTTTTGCCATGATTGATGTGTGCACCCTATGAGCATGAGCTCTACATGTGTTTTGATATATGTCATGCCGTCTTTACAGGGGTATATGCCATGTATTTTTGTGATCTCTGTGGTGACTAGCACAAGCATGCAAACTAGGCTTCATGATGTTGCTGATTTCAGCCCTGCTCACTGATATTTTTATGCCATGTAAACTTGATGCTACCGAGAGATCCATGCTTATGTTGAGATACTTCAGTAAGGATGTTTTGAACATATGGTTATTCTCTATCCATCCATGCTCTTTTTTGTAATTATGGAGTACCATAGCTTGAGTCAATCGAGCTCTACTTTTGCTATAAAATGTTTCCTGGCAGGTTGTTTACATGTTATTCAATTTTGCCAAGGTTGTTGTAGTTGATCCGTGTATGATATGATGTTGTTCTTGCCATGTATAGCTTCTCTGCCTTGTCTTCTTACTGTGAGTTGCCTTGCCATGCCATGTGTTGCTCTGTGGTGAGTGGTTCAAGCTCACCAACATGCCTACTTATTGTTGTTCCTGCCATGTATGAATCTGTAATATAACTTGCCATGTTTACATGGGTTCTATCATATTTTCTGATCCTTTTTGGCTTATGGTCAGTAAAGGACTATTGTTCTATGAATTTAGTAGATTCATGCCATGCCTTTGTTTGCCATGATAAGTTCCTGTAACATGTTGTTTGATAGCTCTAAACATTGCAACCTGATGTTATTTCTGAAAAGCCTGAAACTGTTATTATTTCCAATCTTGCCATGTGTGTTTGAGCATGTTCTAGTGATTTCTGGAGATAGCTCAGTGTTCATGTTTTGTCATGCTTTACCTGTACATCATGCCCATGCCTTTTGTTTTCTTGTTGAGGTCCTGTAGCATGTTGTTTTGATGCTTGCAATATGCCTAGTTGCTGTCTTGGACAGCTTGTCCTTTAAACTTGTATAGTGTGTATGTGTTGAACCGTTGCTCCGTTTTGAGTGTGCTCTATATGAAATTTGCTTGATTTTGCATGTAGCTTCATATTATCATGTTGCATCCATGTTTTGATGTGTTTGCTTGATGTTTGTATGCATTTTGCATCAATGCCATGTTTAACTTGTTTTGCTCATATCTTCTAGGCCGTAGCTCCGAATCTAATGAACTTTATATGTAACTTGACTAGAATTTCGCGTAGATCATCGTGGTGCATTTTAACTTGCTGTTTAACAACTTGAACATAAAGTTATTCAGATCTGGACCAATTTCGAAATTTGCATATGAGGACTTACCGGAATTGTTCTATGTTGTTTCCGGCCTCATTTAAACTTGCTTTGATGTGTTGCTCTTGTATGCATCATCTCTTGCCATGAGTAGCTTCATGTAGCTTTGTCATGCATCATGCTTGGGTGTGCATCATTCCTTGTTCATGTGTGGTGTGTTTACGTTGTTGTGTGCTTCTTCTTGTTAGTTCCTGCTTCGCTATGATCGTGAGGATTCGCTCGCTCACGCTTGGTTCGGCTTCATCCGCTCATCTTCTTCATGGACTCGTTCTTCTTCCTTGCGGGATTTCAGGCAAGATGACCGCTACCTTGGATCTCATTACTATCATTGCTATGCTAGTTGCTTCGTTCTATCGCTATGCGTTACCTATCACTTGCTTATCAAGCCTCCCAAATTGCCATGTCAGCCTCTAACCTTTTGCACCCTTCCTAGCAAACCGTTGTTTGGCTATGTTACCGCTTTGCTCAGCCCCTCTTATAGCGTTGTTAGTTGCAGGTGAAGATGAAGTTTGTTCCTTGTTGGAACATGGAGATGTTGTTCCTTGTTGGAACATGTTTACTAGTTGGGATATCACAATATATCTTATTTAATTAATGCATCTATATACTTGATAAAGGGTGGAAGGCTCAGCCTTATGCCTGGTGTTTTGTTCCACTCTTGCCGCCCTAGTTTCTGTCATATCGGTATTATGTTCCCGGATTTTGCGTCCCTAACGCGGTTGGGTGATTTATGGGACCCCTTGACAGTTCGCTTTGAATAAGACTCCTCCAAGAAGGCCCAACATTGGTTTTACCATTTACCTCACCTATGCCCTTTTTCCCTTGGGTTTCGGAGCCCGAGGGTCATCTTTATTTTAACCCCCCGGGCGGTGCTTCTTCGAGTGTTGGTCCAAACGGCAGATCATGGGGCCACCACGGGCAACTCGAGGGCAGGTTTTACTCGTAGGCTGACCTATCCGGTGTGCCCTGAGAACGAGGTATCGTGACTCCTATCGGGATTTGTCGGCACATCGGGCGGCTTTGCTGGTCTTGTTTTATTGCTGTCGAATGTCTTGTAGCCGGATTCCGAGACTGATCGGTCTTCCCGGGAGAAGGAATATCCTTCGTTGATGGCGAGAGCTTATCATGGGCTGTTGGGACACCCCGCAGGGTATAAACTTTCGAGAGCCGTGCCCGCGTTATGTGGCAGATGGGAATTTGTTAATATCCGGTTGTAGTAAACTTGAAGCAAACTCTTCTAAAATACACCAACCGTGTGCGTAATCGTGAGTGTCTCTTTTCGGGGTTGATCGAGAGGAGAACACGGTTTCTGGGTTATGTCTGACGTAAGTAGGAGTTAAGGATCACTTCTTGATCATTACTAGTTGACGACCGTTCCTTTGCTTCTCTTCTCGCTCTCATCTGCGTATGTTAGCCACCATATTATGCTTAGCCGCTGCTGCAACCTCACCACTTTACCCCTTCCTTTCCCATTAAGCTTTGCTATTCTTGATACCCATGGTAATGGGATTGCTGAGTCCACGTGGCTCACAGATTACTACACCACCAGTTGCAGGTACAGGTTTGCGATGATCATGACGTGAGAGCGATGTGTGCTTGTGTTGGAGTTCTTCTGCTTCTTCTTCGATCAGGGGATAGGTTCCGTGTCGGCATGCTGGGCTAGCAGGGTGGATGTCGTTTGAGTTTCTGTTTATGTTTCATCCGTAGTCGGATGTTGATCTTGTATATGTTGTTGTATTCATGTGGCATTGTATGTCTTGGTTGTATCCCTATGTATTATGTAATGTTGATGTAATGATATCCACCTTGCAAAAGCGTTTCAATATGCGGGTCCATCCTTGGTGGGACCTTCAAGTTCCTTTTGGATAGGGTCGCATATTGGGCGTGACAATCAAGAGGTCAGGCACGCCGCAGCCCTGGCGGAGATGGAGATGGCCCGTGAGGAGCCGCCAGCGCCTCCGGAGCCTCCTGAGGCCCCTGGGCCTGGGGGCTCGTTAGGATCGGCTCCCACAGCCCACCGAGTCTGCTACATCAACAACCCTTCATCCCCAACATCACCAGGTGACATCTTTAAGTTTTTTTCCGGCTAGGAGCGCCTTCAGGGTCAGATATTCCCAGGCAGCGTGGGTCCGTCCTCTCATGCATGTATCCCTTTATTTCATGTCGTTAGCCTATCTCTGCTTGGGCGCCTCGGGCTGCATCATCCCCAAGCCGCCGGGCCAGTCCCAGCTGCATGTATCCTTCCTACTTTTTCCTTAGGATTATGCTCTCGCCCACCAAGCTTGTTATTTGGTGCCTTTTCCTGGGTGGCGGAATCTTTCACGCTAAAGGGGGTGCCTGAGCATCGCGACTCAGGCTCCTACCGCTCTCCGCCCTCACCCTCTGGTCTTGTCCATGGCATCGTGACTGGCTTGCCAACGACGGCCGAGACCAGCCCGAGAGCCGGGACCCGAGGACGAGAGTTTCATCATCCAACCCAGCTTGCGCTGCTAAAGGGGGTGCCCGAGCATCGCGACTCAGGGCTCCTACCGCTCTCCGCCCTCACCCTCTGGTCTTGTCCATGGCATCGCGACCTGGCTTGCCAACGACGGTAGAGACCAGCCCGAGAGCCAGACCCAAGGACGAGAGTTGCTGCGTCGACCCAGCTTGCTGCTAAAGGGGGGTGCCCGAGCATCGCGACTCGTGGCTCCTACCGGCTCTCCGCCCTCACCCTCTGGTCTTGTCCATGGCATCGCGACCGGCTTGCCAACGACGGCCGAGACCAGCCCGAGAGCCGGGACCCGAGGATGTAGAGTTGCGCCATCTAACCTAGCTTGTGCGTTAAAGGGGCGCACTGAGCATCGCGACTGTGGGTCCTACTGCTCTCCGCCCTCACCCTCTGGTCTTGTCCATGGCATCGTGACTGGCTTGCCAGCGACGGCTGAGACCAGCCCGAGAGCCGGACCAAGACGAGAGCACCGCATCCGCCAAATTTGCAGGAACACACTCAAGATAAGGCCCGAGCCAGCGCAACCCGCCTTGAGGTAGGGCCTCGTGAGTCCCGCTACTGCTCACGGGTGCCCAGATACACCTCGCCCAGCCCTACCATGCCAGCCACGTGTCGGGGTGGGGCTGATACACCTGGCTCCTCCCGAGGGGAGCCCTCCCACGCTCCAAAGGAAGCACCATGCTCATGCTGGCCGACGACACCGCCGAGGAGCGGCTATGCCCGTACGCATGCGGAAGCGCTATGCTCCGCGCCGGTGATAAACAACTGAGGGTGGCCTCCGGGTCGCACCAACCTCAGGGAGCCTAGAGCTCAGTGTCTGGCCTCATTGCAACGCCTCCCCTCGGGAGCGCCGCGCGAGGGGGCTGGGCACAGGGGCTGTGCCTGGGTCACGCCCAGACGCACGCCACCCAGCCAGGCCCCTCGGGCCTGGTTCATCGCACGTCACTCCCCGAGCAGAGCCAAGGTACGCATGCCGTTTGAGTGTCAAGGGGGACTCCTGAGCATCGCGAATCAGGAGCCTAACTGGTCACGTAGCCCCTCACCCCTTAGTTCTGAAAGGCTAACGGCTGTTGAGGTATGCGCGGGGCCGGGCTCTGCAGATGTAGAACGGTGGATCCGCCCGCGCCTCACCTCCCTACTTGTTGTTCGCGCGCCAAGGGGGACTCCTGACCATCGCGACTCAGGAGCCTAACTTGTCACGTAGCCCTCACTCCTTGGTCCCGCCCTGGTTTCGGTCGGGCTAACGGCGGCTGAGGTATGCTGGGTCGGCTCTCGCGGCGAGAACATAAGCAAGTAGGAAGCACAAATTTCAAGGAATTCAAAAGCAAATATTACAGTCCACACTGTTATGGCTATACCAAACGCAGTTTAAATGCCTCCCGAGGCATGATACACGGCAGGAACTAAAAGCAAGACAGAGCCACAACGGAGTCACTTGTCGGCGGTGGAGCAGCGGAGCGGCTCGCCTCGTGAAGCAGCAGGGTCGGCAGCGCCGCTTGGCTTGGTGTCAAGGCCCGAACTTCCCCAACAGAGCCTCCATGCGACCCTTCACAGCCTCGGCAGCGGCAGCTGCATGCTCACCGCTGCTCGGCTCCAAGAGAGTTGTCCATGTCGACGCTGGGATCGCGAAGATAGATGTGAGTGAGGATCCGTGTCAGCGCCGCAGAAGACAAGACACGCGCCTCGGCTTCAGCCGTGGGGCCAAGGCCAAGGGAGACATCTTCAAGAGCACGAATCAGGAAGGGAAGCAGCTTGGCGGGGCCGTCCTCTGCGCCGCCAGGCTCTCCAGCCGCTATCATAAAGCTCCTCAAGAAGGCGCGAGCCTTCACCTCCATATCCATGAAGGCCACGCGATCTTCGCAGAACCCGCGCCTTGGCGCCCAGCTCGACCTTCCTCGCCTCCGCCTTCCTGCTCCAGCTGCGTCTAGGCGGTCACGACGCTTCTTCAGCTTGGCTTCCGGTCCTTGGCGGCCATGAGCCTTCATGCTTTCTCCCGCCTCCCGGCGGAGACGGGCCTCCTCGGCGAGCTGGTTCAGAGGCCCTTCAACTCGCCTCCAAAGATCTCACAATGACCTTGATGCTGGCTGCCTCCCCTGTGGCAGCATCGCGGGCTACCTTCGCCTCATGAACAGCCTGCTTCTCCTCATCGCAGCCGCCGAGGCCTGGACCAGCGCCTCCCGAATCGAAGCGTCGGCGCGAATCCAGCCAGAGGCCTGCTCCAAGCGCCCGGCCACCAAGCGAGGGTCAGTGCCCAGAAGATCCTGCCGCAGCCGGTCCAGTTCAGCGGTAGCACGATCCAGGACAGCGGGAGGAGTCGGAGAGACAGCAGTTGGCGGAGTAGGAGGAGATGGCGGTGGTGTAGCCACTGCGCCTTGAGGCCGAACCAGCGGCACCATGGCAACGGTGGAGGCAGCGCCCAGCAAGGCCACCTCGGGAGTCGCCTGGGTCAAGGGGGCTGAGCTCGCCCCAGCGGGCTCAGCCAGGCCTCGCGAGGACGCCCGGGCAGGAGAGGCCTGCATCGGGATCATCTTCCTTTTCGGCAGCGGCACTGCCACGGATGGAGCCTCAGAGCCCCTTCAGCTTTTCAGCATGGGCGCTGGCTCGGCCAAGAACATGGACATCGATCTCGCCGACAGAGCGATAATCAAGACGGGAAGGTGCACTTACAGGTCGTCGCCGGAGGATTCCGAGCAGCCTCCGCCATATTTGAAGCCCGAGAGCCGCTGCGGGATCAGCCTCAAGGGGACCAAGAGCAGAGGCGCGTCACGGATCGCCTGGGCCGGGCAGACCTGCTGGGACCAGCCCAAGGCGGTCCTTCTTCGGGATCGGGGCAGGCTTCGCCTCCCCGCCATCCTCATCCTCGCTGCCGCCACTCTTGGGAGGCGGAGAACGCGGGGCCTGCGCCGCAGGGAGGGAGCCCTTGACTCCGCCCCCGAATCAACCCTCTCTCCTGGCTCTTCCTCCTCCACCTCTTCACCGGAGTAGGAAGAGGACACGTCCACCAGATCCTCCGGAGCCTCCGCGGGCACGAGCCCGTCCCCATTGAAGGCGGGAATGGACCCCACAACCTGCTCCCAGTCCTCGCGAAGGAACAGGGGTGCGGGGGCGCCCTCCAGTCTCGCCACATCGCCCCTAACCAAGGACTGAGGACTGTCGCCAGATCCTCGCTGGCCAGGCCACGGGCTCGGGTGAGGCCTCCACATCGAAGCGAGCATCGGCGAGCGGATCTAGTTGGTGCTCCAGAACTCCTCAAGAGCGACAAGATCGCCAGCTTGCCGCCGCCGGCCGGCCGGGCTTCAGATCTGATCCATCTTCTCCAAAGACCAGCTTGCTGGGATCCTGGCTTCGCCGGGACCAGCTGTCGGAACTCTCAAGGGCTCCGTGGGCAGGATCAGCCGAGGTGGATCCGCCAAAGATCCACCAAGACCCACTTGCTCCTGAAGCCCTCAATCCGCTTCCTGTGGTTTGAAATGGCGATGGCTCCGCCGTATGCAACAAAGCTCGCGCACGCGGAGGCGGAGCCACGAGAGGCTCGGAGGAAGAAGTAATGGCGCAGCAAGGCCACCGAGGGCTTCACCCCAACATGGGCTTCACAATAGTAAGCGAAGATTGCCAGAAGGATGATGGAGTTGGGATGGAGGTGCAGAGCTTGGATGTTGTAGTGATGGAGGACGGAAAAGAAGAACTCAGAGGCACCTGCATCAGCAATGATGGCGCCAAGAATCTAGTAGAAGGTACTCCCCGACCCTTAGGGGCGGAGGAGCCGCCTTGAACACCGCTGCTCCATTGACGCCTGCGCCTCCGCCAACCGGGCGATCGTGGCAAGGCTCGCTGACACATTCGCGGGTCCAAGGCAGAGAGTACCAGTTCGCCGGGTCCGGGCGAGGAGCCATGACTAGCTAGGGCATGAAGGCGGAGTGGATCTGAAGGTCTTGGAAGCAGGGAGGAGAGGTGCAAGAAAGGGGATCTGAGCAGCAACCGGAGAAAGTAAAGGAGGCAAGGAAGAGGCCGCTCTATTATCAACCCGCGCGGTTGCAGAGGCACCCACGTCCAATCAACCCCACGCGACGCCCAAGGCCGCAGGCTGTTAGGGCCCGCGACACTTCGCACTTGCCCTTTCGCCTCTCTCACGGGCTAAGTTCAGCGCGCCAGGGGCCGGGCTATCACGGGCGCTTACGGGAACGGGGTCCCCAGACTTGCTCTGCTCATGCCCGCGGCGTGGCTCAAAGGAGGCCCAGACGGCCCATCTTCATCAACGCAACTCAAGACCTCGCGAGGGGCCAAGCCTCATGGGCCGGACGACCAGGAGCTTCTCGAGCACGGCCTCGTCAGGGCTGGCTCATGAGGGGGCGGAGAGTTCAAGGCAGGGTACCTCGCGAGGTGCCCATGAAGCAAGCCATGATTTACCAAGGGCGCCAGGCCACACCAGCCAAGCAGAGCGCCCTCCTTTCCTCTTTGGTGCAAAGGGAGCAAGCGCAGCGAGAGCATCAAGCAAAGGCATCTGCTTCGTGCAACAAGACCAAGACCAGCCCCAACGGCTGGAAGGGAGTCATCGTGGAGCCCAAGCAAAGGCCATCACCAGAGCCTTTGGCAAGCGAGGACCAACTTTAGTCAGGATAAGTGTACCCGTTGTTCCCCTTCAAAATGGCCAATTGTTGGCGCCCTTCCCGCTCAATATTTGGGAAGAGGCCCAGGGCCTTCGCCTATAAATAGGAGTAGCCACACTCAGAGTAGGGGGGGATCAGATCGAAAGGTCGATTAGCACCCAGAGAGAGGACGATCGGAGGGATCGCAACGATAAGGACGATCTGGCATTTGGCATCTAGAGAGAGAGGGAGAGATAGAGACCCGATCCTCAAGCTAGAGCGACGGGACACCACTTAGCAGTTCATCACACCCATCAAGAACAGACCCTCGTGAGGCTGTTCTTCCCTGTACTGTTCCTCGTCAGCCCAAGAGGCAATCCACCACACCACAAACTAGAGTAGGGTATTACACCACAACGGTGGCCCGAACTAGTATAAATCTCATGTCTCTTGTGCTGTTCTTTCTAGTAGTTTAGGTCCCTGCGGTTCGGCGAGGTACGAGACGGTGGAGGGTTGGATCTCCGCTCGCACCCCAGAGTTCGAACCTTAAGGGTTCTGCTGAACTCAAACCGACAAACCGCCTTTCAGATTTGCGCAATGTGGATGTCTGCTCAGATCGCTTCTATCCGCAAGAATCACAAGCACACACCTCAGTTTTAGTACAACTGCGCAAAATGAGATGGCTATCCTCGCTGCCGCCGCCTAACCTCCCGCCTTCAAGGTATCCCTACATTGGTAGTAACTAAGGTAGAATGACCAAGGCAATCTAAAAGAAGTTGATTCAGACGCTTTTACCTCCTGATTGCAAAGGTAAGGATTTAGCAAAACAATCGCATCCTAGTACGGAATGCACTTTCTACCAGTTCATCCATGGATCGAGGACTAGCTGGCACAGCTGCAGGGCGGTTTTTGGACAAAAGTGCCGACAAGAGGCATTGTGGTCTGCTTATTTCTGCAAATAGCGGTGCTTAAATTTAGTGGAATGCACAAGCATTTCAGCTGGTCAGTACACTGCATAGTTCAGTTCAGCATTCCAGCTAAGACCACAATTATAATCTGGTTATTCTAGAATGAGAGAACCTAACCTCGGATGGTGGCAACAAGAAAAACCAGATTGAACTCCGTGAAATTTATACCGCGGGGGCCCTTTGCTCAGAGAAGCCTTTTGCTTGTTTTTTCCTAATTTGTAAACCTTCTCACAACTTTGTCTTTTGCTGTGAACTAGTATATGTTTGTTATGTTCTATGAATCCTTGAGATGTATAAAATTGCTTAAATTATGCTTTTCAAGTTTTTTATGAAGACGAGTTTAATGTGAGTGTTCCACATGAGCGTTGGACTAGCGTGTGAACGTTTGGAATTTATTACATTGTGGCCTCAATTAACTGCATGAACCATCGTAATAAGATACATAGTTGCTTATATGTCGATGTAAGATTGTTGATTGTTAGCTGGTCGATAGCCTAGTGTTGAAGCGAGCTAAGCCAATGTGCCGTGTTTTGCACAACTGCTTACAAGTGGGGTAGCACCAACAGTGTTTACAAGTACTTATGTATACGTTGGCGCATGGTTCTCGAACGAGTGCTCTATTTCATCAAAACACACACTGCTTGTATGATAAACCATGACAACTTATGTCTTACCATGCCATATTCATGAAAAACTAGTGAGGACGATCTGCTTTGGCAACAATTACGATGGATCTCACATGATTCACGGGCACACAAAAGTAGCAGCAGCATCAGAGAAGGATTCAAACAGTAGTACTAGCCTGAGGGGTCGATAATGTGCAAGGTTCTGATAATTAGACACAATCCAAACTACTACTAAACACTAGCTGGGGCAACTATTTCATGCCTCGATCTAATTTGGGCTGGACACAAGACGGACCTTGCCATGAACAACATCGAGGACGCCCCGCAGCAGCTCAACTCTGTGAACCTTCATGAAGACAACCTTGTGGCCTTGCCACTAATAAACTTGTTTGTGGAGGCATGCCACGCCATCTTCCTGCGTAAGCTTGACAAGAACAAGATGCCTCACAAACGAAGGAGTAGCTTTGAACTTCTTGTGCTTCAAGACACCTGGATAACACGCCGACAACAAGAAGGCTGGAATACAACTCTTCATTGGTATAACCGCAAATGGCTTCCAGTGATCCAACAGCCTAAGAACTCTGTTTTCCCAAAGGCGTGATATTCAGGTCGTCCGCCTCATAGCGAGTGACATGTACAACCACACAATCCTTGTCTCGATCAAGGTTTCTAATTGAAATGTAAACAAATTCTGAATTACTTTTCAAAGATAAGAAACACAAGTTATTTAAACCACTATGTATAGCATGGCATCGGGCTTAATAAAATTTTGCATTATTAATCACCACATACTTCCTTTTCTAAAAAAATCACCACAAACTTAGATGAAAACCACAATCGAGATCGGCAAAGAAGGAAATCACCTTGGGCAGCTCAAATGGGGGAGGGGGGACACATCCTCGAAGGGGGAAAACTGCTCTCTGCAGTGCCACGGGGCTGTAACCTCAAACGGGCATTGACCATCTCAAGAGTGCCCGTGAGCGATCTGGGTCGGCCTGGTTGCCTCCATCTTCTTGGAGCTCTCTGTCTCGTGGGATCAGCCTCACTGCTCTGCTCCCAATATCGGAAGATCTTGCCTGGTTCTCCTTGGTCCATCATGAAACTGATGAATACTTGAGACCACCAAAGGAAAACACAATCGCAATTACAATGAAACAAAAAGAGAGTGAGGATCGGTTACTACTTTGCAAAAGTTCTTTTTTTCTCTGAACGAAAATATACCAACATCACGGATCCGCTTACCTTCCCTTCGCTCGAGAGAAGAACAAGGGCAGATGTGAGTGTTGCCTTTCTTGAAGACGGTGAGGGAGAAGGGATTTAGCGAAGAGTGAAATGATGGTTGCTTCTGTCACAAACTTAGACTGCGGGGAGGTGGGGTTTGTGATATGATGACTCGCATCGTCAAGGCCACGACTGGGTGACTTCTCCGCCGCATACTGCCTTCTAATTTGGTGGATGGCATTTGGGCCCATGGGCTGCATGGCCCGTATGTCGGTGAACAAAAGTATAACGGCATTCAGAGAGGGAGACGTTTCAATGACCTAGGAGGAGCCAAGCGGTAGAGTGTCTCCACCGTACTAGTAGTAATTATTTTTCTGGGTAGTCAGAGAGTGTCTCCACTGCATTAGTAGTAATTGTTTCTCCGGGCACAAGACAAAACAGCCCATCCACACTAGTAAATAGTAAAATCAATTCAAAAGCCCATATATTTACTGAATGAGAGGCGCTACCCACACCCTAAGACACCCCCCCCAAAAACCTGGGTGCTCTTCTTCCTCCTTGCTCCCACCCACCTCGCCAGCCGCTCCACTCGCACCCCCAAATTCCTCACCTTACTCCTACAGAAACCCCAGCTCCCTTCTTCCTCACTCCTACAGAAACCCCAGCTCCCCATCTTCTTCGTCAGACTACAACTAGGCTCGCCATTCATTACTCTGCTCAAATCCGTGAGCGCGACGCGACGCCCTCGAGGAAAATGGAGTCGGATGACCCCATCGCCAAGAAGATGAGGCTCCCGCTAGCGGCGACGCCTGTTGTAGATCCCGCATCTGGCAGTGCGGGGAGAAGCGGCGACCCTGCCCTCACCGGATCCCAGGAACCCGTAGAATCTCGGGTGGACTGCATCAGCGATCTCCTGACACCGGCCCTTGGGGAGATCATCTCGCTTCTCCCCACCAAGGATTGCTGCCGCACCCAAGTCCTCTCAATTCGGTGGCGCCCTCTATGGCGCGCCGTGCCCCTTAATCTCGACTGTCGTCAGCTATCTCTCTTCAATGATTTTGAAATCCCCAGAGCCATCATCTCCTCCCACCAGGGCTCCGTTCAAAGCCTCTGCATCCCTTCATGCTACCTGAGCAAGCATACCATGCCCTGCACAGTGGACGCCTGGCTGAGTCCCCTGAATTCATAGAACTATAGCTGCTTGAGTTCTACTATTCCCCTGGAAATCACATACCACATACCGAACGCCATGAACTTGTACCCTCAGCATCGATGTCCATCTCGCGGTTTTCCTCCTCTCTCCACACCGCCACCTTTGCGCTGCAGGCTACCTACTGCATAATCTGGTACTAAACCTTCAACTCCCATTTCTCGAGAAACTTTCACTTGTGCGGGTTCGTATATCGGAGGCATCATTGCACAGCATCATCATCTCCAGTTGCCCTGCGATGGAGTGCTTGGTGCTTGTTTTCACAGTTACAATCGGTTGTCTCCAAATAAAGTCCCCTAACCTTGTAAGAATTGGAATTTCTTTTGACGGAAGGCAGCTCATCATCCAAGATGCCCCTTCACTTCAAAGGTTGATCCTTGATTCTAGTTATTCACCGTTGCAAATAACCGTCCTCTCTACTCCTAAACTGGAGACCTTGGGTGTAATACATGATCTCTGTGCTCATTTCAATATGGTGTTTGGCTCCACAGTTCTTCAGGTACTTTATATTATCATCTACACTTGTAACCATAAGTTGCATTTTAAATTTCTTCGCATAATTTATATATCATCTTGGAGTACACATTTTGTACTAATATTATGTTCTTTGCTCAATGAAGAGTTTCTCCATGGATGGCCTATCAATGGTGCTGGATTCTGCAAGATCTTATATATCCAAATGAATAGTTTTGATCTGAACAAGATTATTGGCTTGCTGCAATGCTTTCCATGTCCGGAGAAGTTGTATATAAAGGTGAGAATTTCACGCACATTGGAAGCCCACATATAGTGTACTAGAATTAACTGCTCAGCTGTTGCTCTTCGACACTCTTCTTTAGACCTTAACTGCTTTTCAATCTTCATGTATATTTAGGCGACAGGACGGGGTAAGAAAGTTATAACCAATCGGTGGATTCGTAAGCATCGGGATTTTCTCACTTCTCATGAGATACGATTGAAGACAATAATGCTAGAATGATATGTAGCCAACCGTGCAAACACAAGATTTGTCACATTCTTCCTGCTGAATGCGAGGTTACTATTGTCCATCATGCTTAAGTTTATCAGCAGCATGGTTTTGATGGATGGGTATGTCGAAGAGCAAAAAAAGGAGTTTTAGGTGGGCAAAAGAGCTTCTGAACGTGCCGGGCTTCTATTTACAACATATTGTGGTCATAATCCAAAGAATTTTACGACCCAGATGTTCATTCTATGGACCTGATCGATCCATTTGACCGTGATCGCGAAAACAGTGATGGAGTTAGATGTTGTTGCCCTTTTCAATCTGGGTTTTTTTGTAAATCTGATGAACAATTAACCCTCGTGCTTTTGTACAGTTTGTAAGATGGAGTTAGATGTTCCTGCCCTTTTCAACTCGGCTGTGACTGTCATATTTTCTTTGAAACAAGGAAAATGGCTTGCCATTCGTTTAATTTATAGTGAAATGTTGTAACAAATCCCAACCAAGGGAAATAACATCACTCTCGACGGCTGCTTGAGCTCACTATGCATTACAGAAGCCAAGTGATTAGCCCCCACCAGCACGCACAAACTTATTTCGAACTAGCACATCAAATGGGCTGTAAGTTTTCATAGGAAAGGCTGCATGACCGTGACAGATTTGGATACCAAGGTGGGACCCACGAGGAAATAGCCTATCCAAGGTGGTGTCGACTTACTAGCCAATCAACAAACGATTCTGCCAACCAGCCGTTGGATTGACATCCAACATCTGTCGTGTATCTTCTATCTCTTGTCTTCTTCTTCCTCCAACGCCCAAACCAAACCACCCTGGTCGGCTTCTCTCGCTCCCGCCTCCCATGGCTGGCTGCGCCCCCGCCGCCCTACCAGACGCATTCCTCCAACGTTGGCCAGTCCCTCCTCTATTCCCCGACACGCCCTATTATGCTCCGCGACGCCAGCCCCAACACGCACTCCGCTACTGAACGAGCCAACCTCAGATTCTCCGCTGCGGACTGGACGGCGGATGTTCAACGGCCTCTGCTCATTCTGCTCAAGGCCTCGCGCCGTCCTCCGCCTTTGCACCTTGGTTCGCTTCGCCATGCGCTGTGCGCCGCCTTCTTGCGTTGTCAACGTCGTCAACAACCGAGAGGAACAAGGAGATGATTGTATGTGGAGAGGATGACAGTAGGGACCCACCAGCGTCATGGCAGTACGCAAGCAAGTGCCTCTATAGTACAAGCCCAAAAATATGGTTCCTCCTAATGGTTGGACATCTGGGGCTCAAGCCATTGTCAACGTAGTCAATAAACGAGAGAATTACACTACGAGCAGCTGACACCAAGGACCCAGTAAGTCGCGCAGTTTTTTTTTAGGATCAAGCAGTTGTTATTTATACTAGTTTTAGCGACAGATCAGGGTAACAACGGGCTGTCGCGGAGTCAGGGTCTGCCTAGCTGTGGTTTTATTTATGTTTACCACATCATGAGCCCAGTTGTGTTTTCTTCTTGCTGAAAATGGCTAGCCCAGTTCTATTTTTTTTAAAGAAATACCCAAACAAGGCCTACTTGCTTTATCGGCCATGCTGGGCTGCAGATCTTTCAAGACGAGGATAGTTTCATTCGGTTTTCCCAGAAATGGGTTGTACATTTTTAAAACACATCAAACCGGGAACTAGTTCCATTTTTTTTTCATTACAAGATCTTAAATTCCATTGATTTTATGCGTGGACAATTATTTGGATTTTATATTTATATAAATTATTTTTGAAAATAGTTTGAATGTGAATCGATATTTCTGGATTAAAAATAGTTGATTGCACCGAAATATGCAAAATTTCGTTTACTTTTTAACCGTGGCCACAATATGGGGTGTAATGCTAACAAAAAGAAAATGGGCTCCAAAAAATTTCTTAAGAATTAGCAAATGGGCTGTACACTATTAGAAATAATGGCAGATGGGTTGTATGTTGTTTTCCATAGATTTGAGGCTGACTTGTGCGCCTACTACAGGTTGACGCGTATGCTTTCATTAAAAAAAAGGTTGACGCACATGCAATGCCCTGTCAACTTAGTGAACACACGAGAGCGATGGATCGTTGGATGTCCATCCAACGGCTGTCAGGCTTCTTCAATCTCTGCTCTTCATGCTCCACCAGCCAAACAAGCGCCATGCGGGACTGCTCTGCTTCCTCCTCCCGCGGCCGGCTATGTTGCCGCCAAGAGCCTCATGGCCCCACCATACTCCCATCGCTGGCCCAGCCATCCCTCTACTCACCCACACATGTTGTTATTCTCCGTGACGCGAGCAGACGAACCAAGAACCTCGTACTCCTCCGCGGAAACAACCGCCGAGTATTCCACAGCTCCGTGTCGTTCCTTCCTAGGCCTCGCCTTCGCCCATCGCCTCGGTGCTCTCGGCGCGGCGTGGTCAACGTGGTCAATGAACGACATCCATCGGAAGTGGACTGTACGTGGAGAGGCTGACAGCTGGGTCCACGGCCGCACGCAAGGAAATGCCTCCTTATTAGGTGCAAATAATGATTCCTCCACCTGACAGCTAGGTCCCACAGGAAGGGCCTCTGTATTTCATGAAAAAAAGTTCCCCCCGCTGACAGGTCGGACCCACCAGCTATATCTTCGCACGCAAGGAAGTGCCTCCTTATTACGCCCAAAAAAATGAATACCCCCTGCTAGCTGGGACCCACCATATTGTTGCGCTGACTTGTGGGCCTACTAAGTTGACGGGGTCGGAGGGCTTTGTCAACTTAGTCAATGCTCCAGTGACCGTATGATGTCCATCCAACAGCCATAGTGCTTCTTCAACCTCTGGTCTTCTTGCTCCAGACGCCCAAAGAAGCGTCGGTCGTGCCGCCTGCTCCTTCCTCCCGTGCCCGGCTGTGCTACCACAGAGGCCTCACCGCCCCCATACTACTCCCACCACTGGCCAGGCCATCCCTCCACTCTCCAACACCCCCTGTTATTCTGCGGCGACGGCAGCCTCACACCGCAGCCGAACCAAAGTGAACGCCAGATTCCTCTCAGCGTGGGCATCCATCGCCGCTGTTTTCCCGGCTCGCCGTCCCTTTCCTAGGCTCGCCGTCGTCCACCGCCGTGGTGCTCTCGGCGCAAGCGTGGTCAATGTGGTCAACGACCGAGTTCCATTGGAAGAGTACTGTACGTGGAGAGGCTGACAGCTGGGTCCACGGCAGCCGCAAGGAAGTGCCTCCTTATTACGCGGAAAATAATTATTCCTCCACCCAACAGTGGAAACCCACCGGACGGGCCACCAGTATTTTGCGAAAAAAATCGCTTCCCCTGACTGCTGGGACACACCGGACGGGCCACCGTATTTCGCGAAAAAAACGTTCCCCCCGCTGTCAGCTCGGACCCACCGGAAGTGCCTCCTTATTACGCACAAAAAAATGAATACTCCCCCGGCTAGCTGGGACCCACCTTAGTGCGAGGATGACTTGTGGGCCTACTAAGTTTACGGGGACGAAGGGCTTTGTCAACTGAGTCAATATGAACGATTCTAGCTCCAGTGACCGTACGATGTCCATCCAACGGCCGTAGTGCTTCTTCAACCTTTGGTCTTCTTGCTCCAGCCGCCCAAAGCAGTGCAGGTCGTGCCGCATTCTCCTGCCTCCCGTGGCCGGCTCTGTTGCCGCAGAGACCTCACCGCCCCTACTATTCCCACCGCTGGCCAGGCCCTGCGGCGACCGTAGCCTCACACCGCAGCCGAACCAAAGAACCTCAGACTCCTCTCCGCTGGCTTCCACCGCAGATCTTCCCAGCTCCGCGTCGTCCCCTTCCTAGGCCTCGTCGTCGTCCACCGCCTTGGTGCTCTCCGTGCGGCGTGGTCAACGTGGTCAAGGAACGACTTCCATCGGAAGAGTACTGTACGTGGAGAGGCTGACAGCTGGGTCCACGGCTAGAGCCCAGTTTTTTTATGAATTGCCAAGTAAGTCGCTTTTCAGGCCTGTTGGGCTGCAAATCTTTCAAGACGAGGAGAGCTTTCATTCGGCTGGCCGAGAAAATGGCCCATCAGTAATGAGAAATTGGTTGTACATTTTTAAAACACATCAAACCGGCAATTAGTTTCAGATATCTTTTTTTTTCATTTCAAGATTTTAAATTACATTAATTTTTATGCGTGGAGAATTTGTTGGATTTTATATTGATATACATTTATTTTTAAAATCAGTTTGAATGTGAGTCGAAATTTCGGGATTAAAAATAGTTCGGACCGCACCAAAATATGCAAAATTTCGTATAATTTTTTAACCGTGGCCACAATATGGGCTGTAATGCTAACAAAAAGAATATGGGCTCCAAAAAAACCCTTAAGAATTAGCGAATGGGCTGTAAATTATTAGAAATAATGGCAGATGGGCTGTATGCTGTTTTCTACATATTTGACGCTTTCCTAAAAAAAAGGTTGACGCACAAGCAGTGACTGTTGGATGTCCATCCAACGGCCGTCATGCTTCTTCAATCTCTGCTCTTCCTGCTCCAGCCGCTCAAACAAGCACCGGCGGGACGGCCTGCTCCCTCCTCCCCGCGGCCGGCTGTGCTACCACGCAGGCCTCACCACCCCACCGTACTCCCATCGCTGGCCTAGCCATCCATCTACTCACCCACACCTGCTGTTATTCTCTGGCGACGGCAGACGAACCAAAACCTCGTGACAACAGATTCTCCCCTCCGCGTGAAACAACCGCGGGTCTTCCCTCGCCTCTGTGTCGCCCCTTCCTAGGCCTCGCCCTCGTCCACCGCCGTGGTGCTCTCGGCGCGGCGTGGTCAATGTGGTCAATGACCGACTTCCATCGGAAGAGTACTGTGCGTGGAGTCGCCGACACCGGGTCCACGGCCGTAGCAAGGAAGTGCCTCCTTATTACGCCAAAAATAATTATTCCTCCACCGACAGCGGGACCCACCGGATTGGCCACCGATTTCATGAAAAAACGCTTCCCCGATCGCTGGGACCCACCAGCTACACCTTCGCATGCAAGGAAGTGCGTCCGGGCAAAAAAAACAAAATGATTCGCCCCGATTGCTGGGACCTACCAGCTACATCTTCGCACACAAGGAAGTGTGTCCGCAAAAACGATTCGCCTCGATCGCTGGGACCCACCAGCTACATCTTCGCACGCAAGGAAGTGCACGGCGGTACGGGACCCACCTGGTCGAAGCGCACGTGGCGTTGTCATTCTGGTCGTGAACGGTACGCACATACTTTATTCGTTGTAGAGGCGCGCGTAGCATGTACACGCACGTCTGACGCCAGGGTGCAAGAAAGAAAATACGCCATGTATGTGTACATACGGGTGGGGTCTCGAACGCTACTCGCGACACGTCGGCCGGGCTCGTACATGGCTGGGTCGGAACGGAGAAACAACGTCGTCGTCGTGTTCATGGGGAGGCAACGGAGTGCGTCGTGTTCATGGGGAGGCAACGGAATGCGTCGTGTTCATCGGGAGGCAACAGAACGCGTGGGAGCCAACCGGCTGTGTCGGAACGGAATGCGTGGTCGTGTTCATCGGGAGGGCTTGGACGGAATAGGCGATGGAAACGAGGCCTGGCGCACCGCACAACGGAGGAAACAGACCTCCTACGTTCGGAACGGGGTCCTGTTGATCGGGAGGGGTGTGGCGTACCGCGAAACGGAGGAAACAGACCTCCTACGGCCGAAACGGGGGTCCTGTTGATCGGGAGGGGTGTGGCATACTGCAAAATGGAGGAAACGGACCTCATACGGTCGACCATGGGGTGGAGGGGTGTGGCGTACCGCAAAACGAATGAAATGGACTTGTGTTGGAGCGCTACGGTCGAAACGGGGGTCCTGTTCATCGGGAGGGGTGTGGCGTACCGCAAAACGGGACTCCACAGGATACTGTTCATCTCCATCGTCGACCTCCTCCAGCCTCCACGGGCTACCGTCGACCTCCTCCAGCCTCCACGGGCTACCGTCGACCGCCTCCAGCCTCCATGGGCTCCTGTTCGTCCAGCCTCCACCGCGCGCTACTCCACCGGCTACTGTTCAACCACCCCTCCACCGTCTAGTGTTCATCCAGCCCTCCATACCACGGGGTCCTTTTCAACCACACCTCCACGGGCACCCCTCCCCCGTCTACTGTTCATCCAGCCCTCCACACCACGGGGTCCTGTTCATCCAGAGGCAAACGCCACCGCCACTGCTCATCCAACCCCCCCCCCTCCCCCCCCGCAATGCTCACTCTTCATCCCAGAGGAAACATCGATCGGCTTCAGATTAGCAGCAGAGTGAAGGAATCGCCATGGTTCGGGCTTAACAGCCATCGATCGATCGCTCGGGTTCAAGAACGCGTAGAGCTCGCAAAGTCAATCGCCGGGTTCGCTAGAGCCCAACGCCTCGCTTGGGTTCATTTTTAGCCAACACTCGCACACATGCGCCAGACGTACGTGTCTGAGAACGCAGCGCATCGCCGCCCCGACCTCCCACCGTAACCAGGAACTCCCTGAAATTTTCCTCCCCCTCGCTTCTACCACAGTTTTTTCCGTCATGGACGGCCCAAAGAATGTCATGCAGCTGTGTCTCCGGCCGCCCAGGACGAAAAGCCCATTTTCTGTCATGATTTTTTGTCATAGAAGTAGGATCCCACCACATCTATGATGATACCAGGTTTCGTCACAATTATCGTCATAGAAGTGTCATATGTATGATAGAAAAAAATTCGTTCGGCCAAAAATGTCACGGATGTGTCTTTTTTTGTAGTGCAAGCTGAAACTTCACGGAGAATTTTTATGGGTTATTTAAGAAATTTTGGTGCCAATAAACACGAAAGGGGGGCCACCAGGTGGGCACAACCCACCTGGGTGCGCCAGGCCCCCCAGGCGCGCCCTGGTGGGTTGTGGCCGCCTCGGCCCACCTCCGGTGCCCATCTCTTGGTATATAAGTGGTTTTGACCTAGAAAAAGTAAGCAGAGGACTTTCGGGATGAAGCGTGCTACCTCTAGAGCATGCGTTGGTTTTCCTTTGAAGAGGAAAGGGTGATGCAGCAAAGTAGCGTAAGTATTTCCCTCAGTTTTGGAGAACCAAGGTATCAATCTAGTATGAGATAACACGCAAATCACCTAGTACCTGCACAAACAATCAAGAACCTTGCAACCAACGCGATAAAGGGGTTGTCAATCGCTTCACGGCCACTCGCAAAAGTGAGATCTGATAAAGACAGTAAGATAAATATTTTTGGTATTTTTGTTGTATAGATTGCAAAGTAAAGATAGCACAATAGTAAACGAGATGCGATGTAAATAAAAGAGATGTAATATAATAAGAAAGATGTCGGATTTCGGGTTCTGGCAGACCCTCTAGGTTCGAACACTGGGGTGCGCGCGGAGATCTCGCCCTCTACCTACCTGCACCTGACCGCAACGCTTGGATCTAAAACTATGAAAAGAACAACACAAGAGACACAGGGTTTATACTGGTTCGGGCCATCGTTGTGGTGTAACACCCTACTCCAGTGTGTGGTGTGGTGGATTGCCTCTTGGGCTGATGATGAACAATACAAGGAAGAACAGCCTCGCGAGGGTCTGTTCTTGGCTGGTGCGCTGAACTGCTAGGGGGAGTTCAGTCGCTCTCTCTCTGCTGATTCAAGATGCGGATCCTGGATCCCTCTACCCTGTGGGTGGCTAGTCCTATTTATAGGCAGAAGCCCTGGGCCTCTTCCCAAATATTGAGCGGGAAGGGCGCCAACAATTGGCCATTTTGAAGGGGAACATCTAGTACACTTATCCTGACTAAAGTTGGTCCTCGCCTGTCAAAGGCTCTGGGGGTGACGCCGGCTTGGGCTCCACGATGACTTCCTTCCTGCCGTTGCGACGGTCTTGGTCTTGTTGCATCGAAACGGATGCCTTTGCTTGATGCTCTCGCCTGCGCTTGCTCCCTTTGCACCAAAGAGGAAAGGAGGACACTGCGCGGGCTGGCGCCCTTGGTCGTCATGGCTTGCGTCATAGTGTAAGTGCATCTAGTGCCCCTTAGTGATTTTGGTGTATTAAAGACTTATAGGTTAAGGGACTAATGTGTTTATGAGTGTACACAGGTCTATAAGTCTATGAGGAGTTTGATATTTACAGAGAAAGTCGACCCCTAAAAATGAAGTTCTTCGATCAAGACTTTGATATTCAAGACTTTCAAGACTTTGAAAGTGAAGAAATTGGTGTGACCTTGAAGACTTGGTATTCATTTGAGGAACATGAAGCGTGAAGACTTTTGTTTTCGTAGTTTCGTTTTCTCTTTCTTGAGTCATAGGAAACACCGTCATCGTTAAAGGGGTCGAGGAAATACTAAGGAAAAATTTCCATGTGATGCTCAACTCAAAATCCTACACCTACCAATCCCTTCGAGTGAAGCCTTTGAAATCTCATATAGTTCACCAATTTCTTCAAAGGATGAGACGAAGTTCTTCCGTCACGACTAATTTGTTTTGACCGAGGAGTTAGGAATTCGCCAAAGGCGGATTGCCTACACAGTGAGGAACATGATAGCCCTGAGGAATTTGAGAGTCAAATTTCCGACCGTTGTTGTGCCACGCGCCAGCTGTCCCGAAATATCTTATCCACCTAACGGTCATATCATTGAAGGGCATTTATGTCTTATCATGTCGGGCTGCTCCCTAGGCTATAAATAGCCGCCCCCTACAACCACTAGCTGGTTGGCTGCTCCGAGAGAAACTTGACACTTGTCATTTGAGAGCAACCCATCCTCCGAGGACTTTGAGCGAAAATCATCAAGTGAGGAAAAACCCAAAAACCAAACCCCTACAAACCCAAAGTGATTGAGCATCACTGAAGAGATTGATCCTGCATGGATCCGACGCTTGTTACCTTTGAAGACTGTGCTTCTTCCAGACGGTTAGGCGTCATGGTCTAGAGCATCCAAGAGGAATTGTGGATCGCCGAGTGACCAAGTCTGTGAAGGTTTGGAAGTCGCCTAAAGACTTACCACGAGTGATTGGATGAGGTCTGTGTGACCTTAGTTCAAGGAGAATATGGTGAGGACTTGGTGTCCTGAGCTGCATGCTCAGCGACTGGGTGTCCGGGACTGTGTGTCCTCGAGTTTAAATACTCAGCCGCTCCACCCAGACGTACAACTGAGACAGCAGTTGGAACTGGTCTACCAAATCATTGTCTTCACCAACCTAACTGGTTCTATTTCCTCAACCCTTTCATTTCCTCATTACTGTGTTGAGTGTTCATTCATATCTGTGTTTGAAGACTTTGACTGAAGACTTTCTCAATTTCCTGAGTTCAATTTCTTCAGTCTGTTTGTCTTCATCTTGTGATATTCTGTGTTTACGCTTTCTGTACTCTGTGATTGTCTTCATTTCATCATGATGACCATGCCCGCATTCTGTTATGCATATTTCTGAGTACTTATTCCGCTGCAAGTAGTTCTTCACTTAGGAATTTCCTCACCGGAAAATTCCTCATTGAAGAATTCATAAAAATCGCCTATTCACCCCCCCTCTAGTCCATATATCGCACTTTCAGTTGGTATCAGAGCAAGGTACTCCCTTGTTCTGTGTGATTTTGGTTTCACCACCTGGAGTTTTAGTTGTGTCGACCGCAGGTATGAAGAAAGTGACATGCCCTATCTTTGACGGTCATGATTATCCCAAGTGGAAGGCCATGATGAGGAAGCGCCTCATGGCAATGGACAGCGAGCTGTGGACCGTCACTGAATTGGTCTTACTGATCTGTGCAAGATGGTGAACGCGGATGATATTCGCAAGTACACTCGACTTGACATCATGGCGAAGGATATCATCTGTTCCTGCCTATCGAGAGAGGAATTCAAATGCATTATGCATCTTTGCAATGCGAAGCTTATCTGGGACCGAATCTCTGACGTCTATGAAGGTCATCGAACCCGTCATGATCCTTGGTTTGAGGACTTCAAGGAATCTCTCAAAACGATGACTTTCGAACCAGAATCATCATCTTTTGCATCATGTCTCATGGCAAAGGGTGACAAGGTAACCGAATGTTCCTCATCCGAGTATAGTGACGACGAATCTGATGATGATGGATCTGATGATGATATTGAACCTAGCTATAACAAGCTTGTTTGTATTGCCACTAAACAACAACATGCCTTGGAAAAGGTTCAAAACATGTTAGGTAAAAGTGATGATATGTTGGGTGAAGAAATGGATCGCACTAAAGCCCTGACTGAAAATCTTCAGAGACTTCAGTCTAGGTTTGACAGCCTTCAAGGTCATCATAACACTCTCTTATCTGATCATGAGAAACTTTCTTATGAATTTCTTCAAAGAAAGCAAGATCTTGAGAAGCTAAGAGTGAGTTATGAAGATCTTCGAAGGAGCGCGATTCATTACTAGCTCAACAAATCAGCGCTTCTCGTGAAGAATTTGTTCCTCCATGCTTAAAGTGCATTGAACGTGAATCGCTAATTCTTCACATGAATGTTCAAATGCTTCAACTGTTACAAATTCTTCACCTGCCTCGCTATCACTAATTCCTCATCCGAGGACATTGCTAGTATCATCGACGATGCAGGTTGAAGGAATTGTACATGAGGCATGTACAAAAGCCTCAAAGGGCATCGACTCTTTGTGATGTGCTTAAAAGCAGATCCTCAACAGAAACCCTAGGAAAGAGGGTATTGCCTTTGAGAGGAAACTCAATGCTGATGGAACATATTGGAAGCCCGAGAAGTATCCCAAAACCTCATGGGTTGCTGCAAAGGGACTTCCAGCTTGATCCATCTAACTTATCCGCTTTACATGCGAATCTCCTCATTCTTCCGATGAGTCATTTGACTCAACTATAAACTGTTCAAAAATTAGAATGGTGAAGTATTTGCTAGATATGTTGGCACTAATCGCAGGAACGGTTCCCCTATGAAGAAAATCTGGGTTCCCAAGAAGTGCCTTGAAAGTCTTCAGTGAATGTCCTCATGACACCACCGTGAAGAATAGGAACCCAGATCAAACTCTTCATATGGACCAAATTCTTCATATGGATCCAAGTCCTCATACGGACCAAATTCTCACGTGGATCAAATTCTCAAAAGGATCAAAGTCCTCATATGATTATCATCGTGCTAACAACTCTGCTTCAGAGGGTAGAGCTAAAGGCTATGAATATGTGCATTATTCTTCAAACCAATATGTTCATAAGTCCTCAAGAATTTCTCTGCTTATTCATATGCTTACCCTAACCCTCTTATGTGAAACGAAATGGATTGGCCTCTATGCCACCATTCTCATATGGTGCTCAGAGTGATGAACTCTTTGCCACCCCTTCAGATGTGGGTGGTGAAGAAAAGAACTAACCTCTTCTCAGGGTCAGGTCTCCGCACGTGCTTTAACGTCTCAAGAATTTGTTTGGGGCCCGACAAAATGCTCGAAAGGACGCAGTTAATCATGAAGAAATGAACTTTCATTTCACACGCCCTCATACTTTTATCTCATTATATCGCTCGATGAAATTCATCTGATGAACTTGATATCATATTCTTCATCGATGAAGTATATGAGATCGTAAGTTGCACTAATTCATCCGCAGGATGATCAACCCAAAGCCACCGAGTGGGTCCTCGATAGTGGATGTACAAATCACATGACCGGTGACAAGAATCTATTGATGGATGCTCCTTATCACCGTCACATCTGAAGCATATCATCTTTGCCGACAAAGGCAAAAGTCGTATTGGTCTTGGTAAGGTTGCGATCTCTAAGGACATACACATGGACAAAGTCATGCTTGTTGAGTCCTTAGGATACAACCTCATGTCATCCTCAATGCTTTGGATCTTGATATGGTTGTTGTCTTTGGCAAGTATCGCTTGTGTTGTGATCATGGAAGCTGACAATTCCAAAGTCTTCAAGGCTTTAGGAGAGGAGACTTGTATATTGTTGATTTCTCAGACCACAACCAGCCGTGTGTCTACTTGCAAAAGCTTCGTAGGCTGGCTATGGCATCGGCGACTTGGTCACGCAGCATGAGGAATTTGCACACGCCATAAGAAGAAGCATGTCATTGGCATTGAGAATGTCAAATTCTCAAGGATCACTTGTGTGGAGCCCGTGAAGCTCGAAAATGACCAAGGCCAAGCATCCAAATAAGACTATCATGACCACTACTCGTCCATTCAATTGCTTCACATGGACCTCTTTGGTCCTAATCATTACTCAGCAGTCACTAATGATGCATCTCTATATGGCTTTGTTATTGTTGATGATTACTCTCGTACACATGGGTACACATTGTTACTTACAAAAATGAAGTGTGAAGTCTTCAAACGATTTTCCTCGAGGGCTTCAACTAACTTTGGTGTGAAGATCGACACATCAGAGTGACAATGGAACTGAGTTCAAGAATTCGGTCTTGATGCCTATCTTGATGAACTTGGTATTACTCATGAGTTATCTGCTCCCTATACTCCTCAAAGAAATGGCTTCGTGGAGCGCAAGAACAGAACTCGTGTTGACATGGCTCACACTATGCTTGATGAATACAAAACGCCTAGTCGCTTTTGGATTGATGCAATTGATACCGCGTGCCACATCATCAACATAGTATATCTTCACAAATTCTTCAAGAAGACTGCCTATGAACTCCTCAACGACAAGAAACCCAATGTGAGTTATTTCAAAGTCTTCGTGCTAAATGCTGGATTAGAGATCCTCATCACAATTCTAAATTTGCACCAAAGCACATGAAGGTTTTATGCTTGGTTACGGAAAGGACTCGCACACCTACAGTAGTCTTCAACATCGCTCTTCACAAGATTGTTGATACTGTAGATGTGCGGTTCGATGAAACTAATGGCTCGCAAAGAGAGCACCTACCTTCCGTGTTAGATGAACCAGCTCCGAGGAATCTATCAAGTTCAAGGCAACCGAGGATGTCATTCCCATCAAGAATCTGCTGAAGAATTCATTCCTCAGACGCTAAGAACGCCAAGCTGATGCACTCAAGATAATGTCAAGACAATGGTGTCAAGAAAATGCTGATCAAATTCCTCGACGACAACCAGCTCATCCTCGCTGTAAAAAGAAGTGCAAGTTGACAAGATCATCGATGACATTGAAGCGCCAGTCCTCTCACACGCTCAAAAGCTTCACATTTATCTAACTTTTGTGGGCACTATGCTTTTGTCTCTATCTCAGAGCCCACTAAGGTAGATGAAGCATTTCGAGCCCGAGTGGATTCAGGCCATGCAAGAAGAATTACATCGCCGAGCTCAACAATGTCCGGAACCGGTCAAACGTCCAGATCCTCGCAAGCATAATATCATTGGCACAAAGTGGATCTACCGCAACAAGCAAGATGAAAATGGCCTTGTGGTGAGGAATAAGGCACGACTTGTAGCTCAAGGCTACACACAGTTGAAGGAATTGATTTCATGAAACTTTTGCACCTGTTGCTAGACTTGAGGCTATTCGATATTACTTGCTTATGCTAACCATCATAATATCACTTTATATCAAATGGATGTGAAAAGTGCATTCCTCAATGGTAAGCTTGAGGAAGAAGTATATGTTGCTCAACCCCCAGGTTTTGAAGATCCAAAGAATCCCGACAAAGTCTTCAGACTCAACAAGGCCCTCTATGGTCTCAAACAGGCCCCACGAGCGTGGTATGATACATTGAAGGAATTCTTCGTGAAGAATGGCTTCACACTCGGCTCACTCGACCCTACTCTTTTTACTAAATCATATGATGGTGAATTGTTTGTCTGCCAACTATATGTTGATGATATTATCTTTGGTTGTACTGACCAACGTTATAGTGATGAATTTGCCTATATGATGAGTGAAGAATATCAAATGTCTATGATGGAGAGTTGAAATTCTTCTTAGGTCTTCAAATTCACAACAACACAATGGCATATTCATATCTCAGAGAAATACCTCAAAGATGTCTGAAGAAATTCGCATGCAAGATTGCAAAGGCGCTAAAATTCCTATGCCCACAAATGGCCATCTATGCAATCGATGAAAATGGTATTGACTTCGATCACAAGGTATACCGCCCATGATTGGTTCTTTATTGTACTTATGTGCATCTAGGCCAGATATAATGCTTAGTGTTTGCATGTGTGCCTGATTTCAAGCTACACCAAGGAATCACACCATAAGGCTGTGAAGCATATTCTTCGATATCTAGCTCACACACCAACACTAGGATTATGGTACCCCAAGGGCTCTACTTTTGATCTCATTGATATTCTGACTCGACTATGCTGGTGATCGTGTGGACCGCAAGTCAACATCTGGTACTTGTCATTTCCTCGACGATCTTTGGTCCGTTGGTCCTCAAGAAATAGAACTGCGATCACCGCTCACTACTGGAAGCTGAATACATTGCTGCTGGCTCTTGTTGTGCTCAATTGCTGTGGATGAAGCAAACTCTCAAGGACTACAGCATCAACGTGAAGAATGTGCCTCTCATCGTGACAATGAGAGTGCCATCAAGATTGCTCACAACCCAGTTCAGCACTCAAGACAAAGCACATTCAAATTCGCCATCATTTTCTTCGTGATCATGTGTTGAAGGGCACATCTCCATCGAGCATGTGAAGATCAAGAACAACTAGCCGATATCTTCACAAATCCTTGGATGAGAAGAGATTTAGCAAGTTGCGTGTGAGCTAAATATCTTAGAATCTTCAATGTTCTTTGAAAAGGACACACATCCCGACACTTATGCAAAATTGATGACTTAGATGTGCAACACATGAAGAAACGCTTTTCTTCAATCAATGAAGAATAACACTCTAAGTGTGAAGAAATTAATGAAGAATTTGATTCTCGTAACCCTACGACAATTGTACGCTGTGTCTGAAATCATCATTCTTATACAATGGGTCACGCCACCACCAAAGTTGAAAATCTTCAATTTGAGTTTTTCCTCGTTTTTGAAATTCTTCAGTTTTTCAAATTCTTCAACTTTGCAAAATCTTCACTGTTTTCGCTCGTTTTCTTCATTGGCTATATATATATATGGGTTTATGTCCTCTACAAAGATTCACTTATGGCTATTTCTTCAAGTCGCTTTTCTGCTAAGTGAATGTGATCGGACCTTCCCCTCTATGCTATACTCAACCCAATCTATTCACAAATTCTTTATGTGCGTTCTATTTGAAACTCGTTCAAAATCTTCACTGTGTCCTTGTCAGCTGAAGAAATTGCGAACGGAACTTTAAAACTGATCTTATCCAAACTTTCGTTTTTTCCGCTCAAATCGTTCCGCATCCCACGATAAACTTATCTATTCACCCACGATCTAACACAATCTCCACTTTTGAGTACGTGGGTGACACATGTCAAGCGAATGAGAAGGGTCAGGGGCACGTTCGTCCCAAATCTTCGGTGAACAGTTTTTCACCGGCTATATATACCCCTCTCCCTTCCTCACTTCCTTTACTCCGCCGACCGCTCTCTCTCTCGCCGAGCTTCAAACCCTAGCGCCGCCAGCTACTCCATCGTCAGCGGTGAGGAAGAGCTTCATCAGATCGACTCGTCGCCGACGACTCAAGCCGATCATGAAATCTTCACTCCGCCACCGTAGCTGTCTTCCTCCGCCGATTTAGGCGTGGAAGATCTAACCCGATTTAACTTCCCATCTGTTCTTCTCGCCGTCGTGTTCTTCACTTCGGTAATTAAAAGTTACTTTTATTACTCGCTTTGATTCTCAAACCTTCCTAAAATCTTCAAAGGTGTTTATTCTTCAAATCTTCACACATATGAACACCTCAAACAAAACATGCTCTTGATTCGCTTTCTAAGCAATGATTTTCTTCAAGATTCCTCAATTGTGTGGATCCTCGATCTATACAACTCGAACCTAAGACAAAGATCGCTTAGTGAAATTCTTCAAGGCTCATCTGGTCAAATTCCTCAAACTAGTTCTTTTTGAAAACCTTCCGAGAACGATATGACCTCTCCAAATTCCTCGCAACTATACTCTGCTCACGGTACTCATGTCCGCTGCTAAATCACTAGGTTCTCATCAACTTAACTCATTTGCAGCTCCTCAAGAAACGTTGCATACTTCTTCAGAGAATTCGATTGTTCAAATTCCTCACCAAGAATATGGCGAAGGAAAGAAGCCACGTAAAGGAGGAAAGAGGCCTAAGGTCATGACTGCGCTTGAGATTCCCGAGGAAATATATGCTGATTATTGCACACCGATGAAGCCGAAGTTCGCAAAGAAAACAAAAATCAACGCATGGTGCGATTCAAAGGATTGAACGGAGATGGGCAAGGGAATGGAGGGAGTACAGATATGTTACTCCAAAGTACATGAAGAAATTCGCCTCAATCCTCCATGCCCAAGAGCTCCATTGGCACCTGGTCAAGAAGTCGACCCCACCAAAGATCAAGCGTGCAGTGAGGACTTTCCTAAAGAATGGGCCAAGCACCAAGCCAAATTGGCAAGACAAGCCAACGAGGCAAGGAGGAAATTTAATGAGGACTCACATCGCTGCTTCCACCGAGGCCTCTGTCAAGCCAAGAAAATCTATGGCAAAGAAGCCCACACACAAGCCAAGTGCTTCACCAACAAAGGCCCTCACGGCCAAGTTCCTCACCGTGCCCTCACGGCTAATTCCTCATGCTGCTCCTGCTCCTCCCAAATCCTCACTCCTACAATGTCCTCAGCAGCTCCTACAAAATCCTCAAGCAGTTCGACAAAGTCCTCAAGACTGTGCATCCGCCACGTGCCAAAGGACTGCAGA